>VXAY01005889.1:279903-329475 GCA_013399855.1 Oxyruncus cristatus | reverse complement strand
GAGGGAGGGAGGGGGCGGGCGGTGCGGTTGCCGTGGGAACGGGCGGGTGCCACCGATCGCCGGATCGGTGCCGCCTCCCCGAAGGCGCCGTTCCACGGCGAGCGGGCGCGGCGAGCCCCAGTGGGAGCGGGCGGGCTCGATCACAGCGAGCCCCGGTGGAAGCGGGCGGACTCCTTCACTGGTCGGTCGTGGCGGCTGTTCTGGCCGCGGTACCTGGAAGTCCACAAGCTGAGGCGGACGAGAGGGGCAGTCTGCCTCCCTGGTGATGTGCTCACATGTTGTCGGAGCTCTGCCTTTCACCTGTCTGCCTATCTTCATGAAGATGTTTAAGCCGAATTAAATAAATAACGACCACAAACTTAAGGTGTGTCGACTGATACCATCTGTTGAAGGGTGTTTAAATAACAAGTTATGCCCTTTAGCAAGTATTTCAACAAGTGAGCGGTCGGTCACTCGAATGGCTGAAAGGACAACCCCGCAAGAGAGTCAGTTTCAGCACTGTCGCGCCGAGACTTCTGGTCTTTATCTTTGTTATGCGTTCCTAAGAGTTTTAAGTGTGCCGACATCTAAGCATGGTGTACGTTATGCAGGTGCTTGTGTGGGAGTGAGCAGCCTTGCTCCTACATGAAAACCGAAAATGCTTTAGAAGAGGTAGAGGGATGCCTGAAACTCTCGAACAAAAAAACCCAAGCTTTTCTTTAAAAGCAGGGATGCATCCAGCCCAGGAAGTGTACCAGGCGATTGTAGCCTCAGCTTGTACTGATAATGACTTCTTACTGAGAGTGAGTAGCAAAAGAATTGAAAACTGGTGCAGTAGAGAAACTGTTGTGGAACAACTTAAGCCAAAATTTGTAGCCTTCTTTTTTTCTCTGACTTCTCACATGAATGATAAGATTGCTGTAGACATACAGAGGTGTATTTATATATGCCTTTGAACTTCTGTATAAAGACTGACTGTGTGGATCACCAGAGTAGTTGATGTGTTCTAAATGTTTGCTGTCATTTACTGACCAGCAGCTTTTTGTAGGTGTTTGTATCTGATAAAATGCCACGGTTTTCCAAATACTATGGATTAAAACATATATTTATTCACTTTAGAAATTTGTGTAAATATTTCATATAGCTTTGCTCTTTGCATTAATATTTTGCATTAACAGTGCCTGAATAAGCTGTATTGAAAAACAAAATTAACTGTGTTTTGTGGATGACAGGACCAGGTTTCATGGGGAAGAATACTGGAAAGCCTGCAGTGAACATAGAAACTGTTGCAAGCCGCTGATAAAGGTTGCTCTTAAGCAAAGTTAGTTGTGTTATTGGCAAGCACTTTAACAGATTTTAGTGAATGCTTCACAAGAAGCTGTAAGTAATATGTTTTAGGAATGGAGAAACTGCAAAGAGGTGAGCACTTGCCCAGAGTCATAGACAAGAGAATGCTGTGCCCAGAGCATGATAATTAACTGTATTCCTTGAAACCTAGTAGGTGTCAGTTTGGTGGGAAGGTTGTTTTTTCAGTGAGTCTTGTTCTGTCCAGCCACATTGCAGAGGCACTGAAGCAATGTTCGTCTCTGGAGTGAGTGAGGCGTGCTCTGCTGTAGTGACAGTTTTACATCACATACAGTTTAATGTACTTACTGTACCATAACAGAGGAGAGCTCTGGAGGAGAAGAATTCTCTGCAGGTGATGGATGAGAATCCTGTGGCTGTATTCTGCCCTGCTGAAATAAGGATTGGCTAATTTTTTCTGTTGTGTACCCTGTTTTTAATGCTACAAGGTGAAGACTGGGAGTAATGCCCCTTGAAATCTCTTCATACAGGAAGACACTGTCACAGCTGTGTTGAGGGTAGCAAAATACTGTTCTTGTGTTACAAATGAGGACTGTGGCCCTCGGAACTTGTATTAGTAATTTGGTCTTATAATTTAAACATTCAAATTTCCAATGTGTGACGTAGAGCAACACTTCCTTAACTAACAGCATCCCTGCTACTGCTCTTGGTATGTCCTGATAAGGGAGCAGATCAGCAAGAGGGCAACAATGCATAGTAGTGCACTGTGCATATGCTTTACTCAGTGAAAGCTTTTGCAACTGTGGGCCTTGCTCACAAGGGGAAACATTTTATGTCAAGGCAATCATCTGTCAGGTGTGTTTGATTTTACTGTGCTGAATACAATGGGCTTTCTTGTAAGGGAACTAGAAATGAGACCGACAGTGGTACCCTGTGTGCTTTGTTGCCTTTCAGCACTGGTATGTGGCAGCTGAGTATGTGGTTTTTCCCTGAAGTGCTTTGTCTGCGGGGTGGCTTTGTCCAGTGATTCAGTTTCAGGCGTTTGGGAAAGTCTGCTCACCAGTCTGTTGTTTGGTGGTCTTGGGCTTATTCACATCTGGCTGTGTGGCGAGTACCCTGATCACCTGTGACTAATGCTCCTGTGCTGCTCGGAAACTGCTGACTCACTTTGTTTTCATGCTTTTCCCCTGTCCTCCTCCACTGCCTCCTACTAGAGATGAGGTAGGGTCCAAGGTAAGGTCAGGGAAGAGGAAATGGAAATTAATGAAAGTAACTGTTGTGGCAGGATGAAGATACTACAAAGATCCCGCTTTGATAATGTGAGAAAAAGATGATGGCTGTAATAGATTTACTGAAAAGGTACATAAGCCATGTGTTAGGAACTGGCTTAACAATTGTAGTGAGCCCACAGTTGGGAGATGATGGGTTGTGGTCCTGCTAGTGGTCTGCTCTTCAACTTGAACTTAAAGCCTTTTATTTCTATGCCTTTGTTTTGACCTTCCGCCCTTCTGTCTGTCTTGTTACATTCTGCTGTGAAGAGCTTTACGCTGAAATAATTTTCTGCTGCTTGCAAAAGGGCTGACCTGGCTTGAGGTTTCTACTGTAGCATAAATAACAGGAACAGGGAAAGGCAATTAACCAGCTCTAGGCTGGAAAGAAGTCAGATAGAGGTCACTGAGAGAAGGTTTACTTGGCAGAAGGTATGGAGCTGCAGGCAAAGACAAGCACACTGATTTCACTTGCATGTGGGACTGTTTATTAATATGTTAAAAATTTCTGACATGCACCAGATTTCTTTTTAGTGAGACCAACAAAGTTAAATTTCAGTCACATTTTTCCAATAGGATCCACGGGAATGAAAAGGTTTTCCTATGCTGATTCAGTTGCAGACTATGCAAGTTTTTTTACCTATCAGAGAGGGTAAGACTCGACTTAAAACCTACTGTTAAAGACAGGGAAAGAACATATTTGGGGGAATTCTATATGTAGAAATGGCATGTGATTTCAAGTGACAGCTACTATGTGAAAGTTAAACTGTGTCCTGCTTCTTCCCCTGTCTCCACATTATCCCTGTCTTCACACATCTTAACATGTTTTTCAGCACTTTGGAAAATACCATTACCTCAGGTGCTGCTTTGCACTTCTGTAAGGTCTAGAAGGATTCTGTCTGCAGCAGGCTACACCTGCACTTGAACCATTTATGAGGTTTTACTCCTTCAAGTCACAGGTGGTTGTCAGTGGTTAATATTGTGATTCTATATGTTACTCTTTCTTACGTTCCTGTGCCTCTGAGTGTGTGCATAAATACTGCATTTCACCCAAGATGGAGACAGACTAAAGCTTCATTTTGATTTTAAGCCTTGTAAAACTGTCTCAAATATATTTTGAAGTTAGAAGGAGAAATTCTCAAAACCAGGCTTTTTAAAGGACTCGGGCTCCTGCAGTTGTTCAGAGGTGGTGTAGAAAATCCACGTAGGCGTTGATGTACTTAATGCTTAATTTAGTGCAAAATTTATAAAAATATTACTGGATTCTTAGCAGCATGTTTAGTAACTGTTAGCATCTGCACACTTGCCATCCAGTGAAGTAAATGCTGTCTAACCAAGCACTATCTCAGAATGATTTTGCTTATGTTCAGGGAGGTTTTGACTAGACCTGGGTTTAGGTGCTGAGAATACAAGATCATTGATTGGTTTAGAGTCATAATGTTTGGTAAACAACAAGGACTATTGAAGCTGGTTGAGAGATTTCTTTTGGCTTCAACAGGGTTTGAATCAGGTCCAAAAAGAAACCCTCCTTTATTATTTGACTTGATAAATCTGGTGTTTGTGATAAAGCCTTCTATTCTCTGAAGTTCTTAAATCAGGCTGTTAGAGTACTGATGATCAGGGAGAATGAGGAGGCTGAAGGTATTATAAGTTAATAGTGTGGCAAAATAGTTCTGAACACTTGTATCACATGAGGCAGAGGTAAGTGAAAACTGATGTAGAATGGGACTGCTGAAATGTGGGTAAAGCTGTCACCATGTTTATTTGGGTTTTTACCTGGCATCTGGATGTCTGATTGTTTTGTGTGTAGGTACAGCTGAGCTTTTCACTGAAGCTGGCATCTTATTTTTTGGAACCGTGCCAACCACATCTCAGCTGTAAGATGTTTTTCTAAGTATTGGGTGTTACCTCTTGAAGGCAGGAATTGGTTTTCTTCAAATAATAAATCTGAAAGCTTCCCTGCCACTTTCATTCTTCAGTTAAACTATTTTCTACAGAAAGAACCATTAGACATTAATATTTATTCATTAAATACTATCCTGTCTATCTCTGTCTTGGTGAGGCTACATCTTGTGTTGTCATTTCCAATTTTGGGATGCAGTTTTCATAAAGGAGAAATTCAGCTACCTCATACTCTTCAGTGTCATCTGATAGAATACCGACAAATTAAATCAATACTGGGAGATCAAAAAAAAGCCTTGTGAGTCTTTTTCTGCTTAAAGGTTCCTTAGTATTCAAAGAGCATACTAATGTTACGTCATATTAATTAAAAATATGCAAATGGCTTAGCTGAAGGAGATGGTCTACTGTCATCGAAGATAACCTAACAGCTCACTTGGAGCTGTAATCAGGTGAATGGCACTTCTAATTTCCAGCAGTGTTAACAATTTCTTGTGATTTTTACTGGAAGCTTTTGGATTCCCTCATGGAGGAAGTCAGCGCCGTTCCTTCATATCTCTTTGTGATTTAGAAGCACAAAGAATGTGGTCTGTGCCACGGACGTGTTGCATTTGTGACAGTGTTGGCAGCATGGCTGATACCCGCTAACTGGGAGAACATGGTTGTCTCCAGCAGGCCATACACCTGCTTGGAGAGAGGCACCATGTTAAAAGTATTTATACTGGGTTTTTGGGACAGTAACCTGCCCACAGTCTGGTGGTGGAAGTCCCACTTGTAAACCAGTGTCAGCTCAGTGATTCATGCCCTATTTCTGCCACTTTCCACAAATTTTTTTGGTAAGATTCTTGCTGCCACAAATTCTAGGTTATTCTTTAGTTACTCTTTCTGGCTTTTTTAAATACACAAAACAACAAGGCCACACAAGTTAGACTCTTAGAAAAAGGCTTACAGAGACTGCCCAAAATTACTAAAATGTAAATTACAGTTCCAGAAAATATGAAGAGGTTGTTTTATCGGAGTGTGTTAAGGAAAGAAGGTTATCTTTTTCCCAGTGCTGATGATTTTTTTTCTTCTGTTTGTTGTTCTTGTAACATCTATCAATTCCTTTAATTTGTTCTCGGGTAGGAATAATGAGAGAGACGTGCCCACTTGGTACTAAAGTTGTAACTTACAGTTTATAGTACAGAACCATCCAAGTTGCTGAATACTTGGTTTTCATTTCTTTAAGAATGGAGAAAGGAAGGGAAAGTAGAGTTCATTAGATCAGTACATACATCATGAGTTGTACCATTTCCTGCATGCACATCTGGTGCCATTGAAGGTCCTTGTGGGATGTGTCTGTTCTCTCTCTAGTCTTTATGCATGGCCTTTAGAAGATGTTGCATGGAAGTACCACTTCTTGTTGAAGGCTGGAGCCTGGGGAACTAGCAGGTTGTGGGTTTGGTGTTATCTGTGCTATGGATTTGCCATGTGAGTGTCACAGGCTCTCTCTGAGTGTTGTAAGTTCCTGGTGTGTAAGAGAGAGGCAGTAAGAAAAATCTTGCCAGATTTACTTCTCTGATGTCTTCTAAATGGCTGTAGCTTTTCATATCAGAGGGGATGGAGAAATCCAGGAAAAAGTTGACAAAATCCACACTGTTTTCTAATCCTATGTGTAAAGACTTTGATCTTGCATGCTGAAATGGTCTTGCTCATGCTTACTACATGTGCTGATTGAATGTGAAACTTTGCTTGCATACAACTGCTTATGTGTGTTAGTGGTGTGTTATTTAGTCTGCCTGATGAAGAACTGTAGTTAGGAGGTGATACTTTTGTAGTCTAACTTTGCAAATAACTCACTGTGGGTAAGAATAGGAGGATTAAATATTTAAAGCTTTGAACTAAATGTGATCCATGTTTCCTTGTTGTGTCACACGTAAAGCTGGTTTAGATGTTGGGAAAGTATTTAATCTGTTGAGAGTATGGGCAGTTCCTGTACCTTGTGCTGACCCTTTGCATTGCTGTGAATGTAATTTACAGTTCTTTAAAACAAAGCGATAGCTGTTTGACAAGCATAAGCCAAGAGTCCTTGCAGGAGAGGCCTTCTTTCCAAAGCTTATCTCTTATCAAGAAAATGTTTGGACTCCCAGCACAATTTAAAAATAAAGAGCAACTGTGGTTTTACACCAGCTTCTAAATAATCCTATAAGCCTTCTTCCATACCCCCATTTCTTTGGGTTCTTCTAAAAGAAATGTTCTTGTAATAACCACTGAAGAACTCAGTAGCTACTCCTCTGTTGGATCTGTTCCTGAAATGCCCAGTGTAGAGGTGATCAGTGCGCCCTTGATGCTGAGTAAGTATCACGATGCAGGTGAGACCATCTTGCTGTACTGTCCCTGCTACCTGTGTAGTTTTCAGTGTGTTAAGTTCCTGTGTACAGCAGCGATGGTATGGATCTCACCATTGAGAGATTTCTCACAGGCTGTGCATTGAGGAGCAATGACTTCACAAGACAGACTCCAGTCTCTGTACTCAAATGTGAAGTTGCCTCAAATAGTCCATGCCTTCTGTACAAAATTTATTGTATCATAAATGCAAAAGCATCAGTACTAACGGACATACGTATATTTGTATTTGCAAAGGCCTAGCTTGTTGTAGACATTCAGATTCAGCCACCTGGACTTTTGCAGAAAGCCAGATCATCCAGTGAAGAGACTTTGTAGAAACACATTTGGGGGGATTGTTTTTTATAAAGGAGGGTACCAGATGAAAATAATGTGTGGGCCTGGTTACCTTGACTAAGCACTTAATGTTGCCCATAAATCAAGTGTTAAATTTGCTATGAAAATGTGTTATAGCTGCGTGCCATAGACCCTTTGTGGTTATTCACCGTGGTTATTTCTGAGGAACTATCCAGGTTGCTTTTATTTGTGTGACAGCATAGCTCACATCCTGCTTAAGCTCTCAGTGTTCTATCTTGTAAGTTTTTTGTTGTTTAGTCCTGCTCTCTTGCTCAGTCCCTAAATTTTACTTGTGTGTGTTGTATTGCCCTCGGTGGCAGTGCAGGTGACTTTTTAGGTTAATGGACCCAGAGAAGTAAAATACAAAACAGAGGGACTTGGTGGTCCCCAAAACTGAAGTCTGGGGCTGAACTTTGATAGACTCATCTAGGTCTTGAGTATCTTAATGCATCTCTTAGTTGTATTTTTTCCAACCCAATGGGAAACAGTTGAAGAGCAACACTTGGCATTCTGGAAAGAAGCAACTTCCAGTGCTATTTTTGTGAACTTCATGTTCTGCACCCGAAATAACTGCTGTAGTTCACCCTAATGTATTTTTTGAGGATCTCTTTAGGAGCTTGGAACAGAAGTGCTTAACTTCAAGGGGTTTACTCCCTTCAAATAAATATATTTCCTCAGTTTCAAGCCCTGCAGTCCCTAAATGCTGCATCTCCAAGGAGTTTTGTTTTGATGTGTTTATGTTCAGCTCCTTATGGCTTCCTTGTCCAGCTACATTCTCCCTGAATATTTTATCCTTCTGGAAAAAGGAGCAAGACTGACCTGCTTCCCAGCGGAACTTGGACAGTGACTCCCACTTCTTCCCAGACAATGCATGCCTCTCCTGGGCTGCTGTCATCCTCCTTACCTCACTGTATAGACACACTCCTCTGTTGCTGGGATGGGCATTGAGGCTAACACAGCTCTGCTGTGCATTTTGCCAGCAGAGTACGCATACAAAGACAGAGAACTTGCGTCCTAGCAAGCATGCAGAGTTTGCCTAACTGTTTTCCCTATGTTAGATTACAGCAGGAAGAAAATAAAAAAAGGAGAAGGGGAAAGCACTATGCTATGATAACCATTTCAAAAACTTCTGGGTTACTTTTACTTCTTCAGTTTATACTCTGTTACGCAAATCGTCTCTGTACTCAACAGAAAGTAATTGAAGATAATCGAAAATAATATATATTAATTTTCTATAATAAAAATAAAAATAGAAAAAATAGCAATAAAATAATTTTCTGTAATGATAGAAAAGACTTCAGTTTTATAGCAAGTATATAAATTGGAAATTATAAAATTTGCTGGTAGATGGTATTCATTCTTCGTTCATTCTTCATTCAGCCTTTGAAACAGCCAAACTGACTGATCTCTCCTTTGTAACAGTGTGCAGTTCAGAAATTCAGGACTCCTCATGAAAATCTAAAAGCATTCCTAAGTTCCCTTAGCTTTGGGGGAAGGTCTTAAGATACACACAAATTCTTCCCTGTTTTGAGACTTTTTGGAGAAGGTGTGATGTGTTGACCTTGGCTACCTTCCAGGTTCTCATCAGACTGCTCCCTCACTTCCCTTCCTGAGCTGGACAGGGGAAGAAAATACCATGAAAAACCTTGTGGGTTGAGATAAGGACAGGGAGATAATTCACCAGTTACCATAATGGTCAAAACAGACTCCACTTGGGGAAGTTTGGTATAATTTATTGTCAGTTGATAACAAAGTAGAGCAGTGAAAAACAGAACCTGAACTAAAACCACCTTTGCCTTAAGTCCCCCCTTTTTTCCAGGCTCAGCTTGTTTGTAGACTCTACCTCTCTGCTGCACCCCAAGTGGTAGAAGTGGGTGGGGAAAAGGGGTTGCAGTTGGTTCTTAACAGTTCCTCTTTGCTGTTCCTTCTTCACTGTGCTATTCCTCTACTACTCCTGGGGTCCTTCCCACAGGATATGGTTCCTCAGAAAAAGACTGCTCCAGCCTGGGACCACCTGGGCCTGCCACAAAACCTACTGCTGAGTAGGCTCCTGTCCATAAGCTGCAGATTCCTTCAGGGCACCTGCTGCCTTGTAAGGTGTTCTCCATAGGCTGCAGTGTGTGTATCTGTTCTGTCATGGTCTTTCATGGGCTGCAGTGGGATAACCTGCTTCACCGTGGTCTTCACCACAGGCTGCAGGAGGGTGCCTGGAGCACATCCTTACCCACCTTCTTCACTGACCTTGGTGTCTGCAGGGCTGTTCCTTTCATGTGTTTCTTACTCCTCACTCACAGCTACTGTAAAAAAAACAAACCACATTTTTTAATCCTTTCTTAAACATTATCACAGAGATGCCACTAGTGTCGCTGATGGTTCAGCCAGTGGTGAGTCCCTTCTGGACCTGTCTGGAACTGGCTCGGTTTGATGGGGGCAGCTCCTGGAGTCTTCTTACAGAAGCCATCTCTGAAGGCCCCCTGACTACCAAAACCTTGTTGTATAAACCTGACACAGGGGATAGTGCTCTAGTAGTTGCCTTTGAGGGAGGTGGGAAGTGATTCAAACCCTAATTAAGCATGAGGCAAATAGATGGATAATTCTTCCTCCAGACTTGGTTGGTTTGGAGTTTTTTTTTTGGTGTGACATGTAAAGATATTCTCCTTGTAGGTGAATACATACATGGATGTGACCTCACTTTTTTCTAACTTTTGATGTTCACAGACAGAAGAGCACAAGGGCTTCCTGTGATGTGTTGTGCATATGCATTTCATATACAGCAGTGTTGTTAAAGTGGACTTGGATGTGAAATACAGTGGTGCTATCCGTGCTGTTTTCACAGAATTATAGAATCATGTTTGAAGAGACCTCAGAGACCATTGGCACCACCTTGTCAACTAGACTGTGGCACTAAGTGCCACATCCGGTCTTTCCTTAAACAGCTCCAGGGACTGCGACTCTACCACCTCCCTAGGCAGGTCATTCGAATGTCTAATCACTCTTTCTGTAAGAAATTTCTCCTGATGTCCTATCTGAACCTCCCCTGGCACAGCTTGAGGCTATGTCCTCCCAGCCTGTCCCTAGTTGCCTGGAAGAAGAGACTGATGCCCACCTGGCTACAACCTCCTTTCAGGTAGTTGTAGAGAGTGATAAGGTCCCCCCTGAGCCTACTTTTCTCCAGGCTAAACAACCCCAGCTCCCTCAGCCATTCCTCATGGGACTTGTGCTCCAGATCCTTCCCCAGCATTGTTGCCCTTCTCTGGACTCACTCCAGCACCTTAATATCCGTCTTGTAGTGAGGGGCCCAGAACTGGACACAGTACTTGAGGTGTGGCCTCACCAGTGACAAGTACAGGGGTTTTGATGTCAACTGAAATTCACTTCAGAGGCACTACTGAAACTGCTTAATCTGACCTGAGAAATTTTCATAATCTTAGTCTCTGTAACTCATCCATCCAAATATGAGAAAATGCAAGAACAGGCAGCAGCATTATCAGTTTGGTTTTTCTTGCCTTGCAGCAAAGCATTTAAAGATTTCATCAAAGAGTAGACAAGTGAAAATTTTTGCATAAGCTTGAAACATGTTGTACTGGAAAAAAAAAAGAGTTATAGTGCTGACTTTCCTGTATTTTTAAGTATGGACAATATCAGCTCAATGTAAATGCTGTCAAATAAGTACCCATGTTGCTTTCCACACTCCAAGAACTCTATTTACTACATAAACTTTGGAAACAGTGGGTGACAGTTCCTTGCTTCATTCTTGTGCTTTCTGTAGAAGTGCAAACAGTTGTGTTCGCTGTGAGATCTTTACCTGTAGTCTCAAAACACAGACTGTAAAATATAACAGTGTAAAAGATAAATATAAAATAGAACAGCTCACTGATAGCAGCCACTGCTGGCATGGAGATATTCATCTTGCATTCACTTCTGTGTCCTCCTGGTCAATTTTTCTAAGCAGAAGGAAATCCTGAGAGTAGTTGAAGTAGAAAACACAATGGATTTTGCTGAAGAATGAAACTTGGAGGAAAAAGAGTTAGAATGGATAGTTGTATAGTTTGCTTTTAAACGTGATCATGTGATCTCTTAGTCACATGAATAGATGCTTGTTGACTTGCTCCCTAGACAGACATTTGAGGTTTGAGTCTTTCGTTGTGTATCCAAAGGAAAACTGTTATTAAGGAATGCCCCTGTCTGGTTTAGATGCACTGGCTGGCCATTTTCTCCTAATTAATTTTAACGGGTGTTTGATAGAATAGAGCTTCTTGGCAGCTCTCTGATCTTAATAGCTTCTGAGAAAATGCATTGATTGGCCCTTTTGTTTTCAAAAGATTGCTGTAATTTTCAGTCATTATCTGCAAGGAAATCAGTGTAATTTATTAATCCAGCATCATTGATTAAGAATTAAAGGCCTGATTCTTTCATCAGTTAAACTGGTGTTGTGTTGATGTTACCCATGAGGAGCTTTAGTAAGACAAAGAGTAAGTGGAAGATGTTCACCATGAACTTCTAAAAAGCAAGTTTCTAGATCTCTTTCATAAGCTCAGAACTGAATCTTTTTGTTGCTTGTACCAAGAATAAACTGTATTTCTTGGAGTTTGGGTATGAAAACAGTCCAAAACCAATCATATTAAAAAAAAATCTTATAAGAACAAGCTTATGTCTGAGAAACAACACTTAGGTTGCACTCTGTATACAATGCTTGAATTGCAAATTCTGTATGAAAACCAGCTTGCATTAAGAAAAAATGACTCTGTGTAGCCTCTCTACTTTTCAGAAAAGAAAAATTTTAGCAGTGTCTCTGGCTTTTTGTTCCTCTTGCAAGCAAGCTAGGTTTAGATACATTTCAATGGTACTGCTTAAGTAGATTTAGTTTTACTTACAAACAAGTTGTAGAAACTTTACAGATTTGAAATTTGATGACTGAGCTGTGAAAGCAAGGAATAAATTGCTTTCAGAGATTCCATTGTGACTTCACAGAATTGTAAGACAATAACTGTTTTATCAGAGTCATCTCATCTTTGTTTATTTTAATTCTGTGAAGTTTTGTTTTAAAGACACAGCATGAAGTAAATGATTCACAAAAATGTAACATTTTAAAGCAGTTTGACATCTATTATAATAAAAAGTTACAAAAAAAAAAAAAGAAAATTGGGGGACTAATTGGTGGACAAAATAACTAATACATGTGCTTGTTACAAAGTCTGTTGATCGGCCGCTTACTACAGTAGACTTCTGTTGATTATATCAAACAGTAAGTTTTCGGGTCTCCACTGTAAGTAGATAGCACTCCAGTCCCATTTTATTTATGGCTGTTGTTTTTATTTTTTATCCGGTGCCTTGCTGATCTCTGGGAATTACGTTAGATTAGAGTGATTTTGTGGGATGGAATTAAGCAGGCTGACTAATGCCAAAAGACTTTTGACCAGTTTTAGCCAAGGATGGTATGATGAACCCAGTCATCAGGGTTTTGCACACTGTACAGTCTTTTAAACCATCCACTTGTAAGCAGCTGGTTGCTTGCTTCCATTCTGACTGTTTTGAAGTTTTCTGCCTTTTTTTCATTTTTATTTTTTTTAATTTCATTTTTGGCTTTGTCTTCAGAGTGTGCAATGGAAGGGCTGGAGAATGAAACACAACAAGGGATTCTATTAGATATTTCTCATTCTGCTTAGTCTCCAACAAAAACAAAGCCTTTGGTCAAAGCCCCAGCTAGTAAATTGTCTGCCACCCTAAGAATCATGTCTTTAATAGAAAGGCTGGTTAAAGTTGGAAGAGTTTTTTGCAAGTATTATGACAGTGGTTACTACGAAGAATAGAGGCCTGTTCTGCTGTTCTGAGCTACAGCTGGTGTCAGCTGTGGTACTGAATAGTACAGCAAGATAAAGGGAACAAAAGGGCACATTTTGTCTGCTAATAATAGTCTTGGGACTGCCATCAACTCTTTATATAAATTATACAACAGTACCAGCTCTCTTTCTTAAATTTTTCTTCATCTTCCTTGTGGTTGAAGACCTGGCTAAATAACTTCCGATGGCTTTGCAGTGATTCTTGTGTGTGCTTTTTGCTGTGGTAAGCAGAGTCAGCAAGGGCAGTAAAACAAATGTTTCAGGACACTGATCTAGACTCAGTGCCTCACTGAGGGACTCATATAAACTAAAAGGATAAGCATAAAGATTTTTTTTTCATCAGTTAATTCCCTGGGATGCTGACAGCTGCTGTCTTATTATTGCATGTGACTGGCACATTCAGAAATACTTTCTCAGGGCTTCATCCCTGGGAAAAGTCCTCTATGCCTCCAGATTTAACTGGATTCAGAGTACTGGGGGGGAGGTGTTTTTGTTGGTAGTGAGGGTGGGGGGGGGAAGTCAGTACAGTATTTAGTAGGTCAGAAGACTCGGCAGAGGACACTTACTCTGAATGCTCAACTGCTAAGGTTAGACTGGACTTTCCAAAATTATAAAAACATTTCTTAAATAACCTAGGAGTTGATTTCTTTCTGAAAACACTGCTGGGTCACAGGTCATTGCTGTTATTGATGTTTCCTTTCTGGGTTTATGGATTATAACTGACAGAATTGCAGTTTCGAGGAATAATTGAACAAATTGTGTGTATTGTGCATAGCCAAGCTTTTATTCTTTTGCCAAAATCAACTGTTATTTGAACGTGAGACAGAAATAAGACGATAAGGGTAGAATTAAAGGGCTGCTACCTTTAGGTTGCAGAGCATGGCTGATAAAGCTTGTAGAGAAAGGCACAAATCCTAACAAAACTCTAAAGCTTGTGTTTACCTTGGAGCTGCTCTTGAAGATAGCAGATGTCACAGTATATGTCTTATGAAGTACAGACAATTCAAATCACAATATAAGGGTATTATTTACTCATATTTTATCAATACATACCTGGTAGAGGAGTGCTGTAGTCCAAGGAGTGGAGTCATATGCTCATGAGTTTTGCAGAATAAGGATTAAAATGTGAAAATATGTTTCCAAAGCCAAATTCAAATTGATTCAGAAATATGGTATTCTCTTTGCATACTTACTTTTGCAAATATTGTCATCAGGGCTTTTTCTACGATAAATTTAAGTTTCATTTTAGTGTATTTAGTGTATTTAAATGTAAAACATGAAGTCTGTATTAAGTCTGCTTATATAAATAAATGCACTCTATAACTGCTGATACTGTTTGGTTTTGCAGGTTGTCTTCTGAATTTTGTGTCTGAAGGTACCCTCTTGCTTTCTCAGCAAATCATGGACATCGTTGGCTTTCTGAAGTCTCAATTCATTTGCCACCTTCTGATCTGCTACATATTTATAGTGTCAGGACTGATCATTAACTTCATTCAACTCTTTACACTTATACTTTGGCCAATCAACAAGCAACTGTTCAGGAGGATCAACTGCAGGCTGGCTTACTGCATTTCAAGCCGTAAGATTTCATTTTGTTTTTTAAAGTATTTCATGTTTTGTCTTGAGGGAATTAGTAGAAAAGTTCCAAATTTCAAAGTAACCTTTATAAAGGTCAGGATTGCTTCCTACAGCACCTGCATTTGTGTGAAGAGAAGTATGATTTGTTAAAATGTCCTCTTGTGCTGAACTGTTTTACCCTTTTATACTGGAATACTTGCTGGACTCAGGATGTTAAAGAAAGATTGCCTCTCATTTGGTTATCCATCAAATTCCATTAAGCCAAGAGAAAAATATTGACCAAATAATGCATCTCAGCAAGTTCAGCTATTGTCTGAGGGCTTATAGTTAACAAGTCACTTCCAATAATGCTTTCAATCTTTTATCATCCATGATTTTGTATGATCTTTAATCAAGTGTTTCATGTGCAAATACTGTTCAGGACTGAGAAGTAACAGTAAGAAAAGGAAAAATCTTCAATTTCATGTGCTTCTTCCTTAAACTAGTTATAAAATGCTGTTTCTTTGAATAGGTATTTCAGACCTTAAGCTGCATCTGTCTGTATTCAGTATATGCATGTAGTACTAATACAGAATACAGCAGGTAGCCTGTAACCATTTCAAAGAAGCAGGGCTTGCAATTATTTTGCTTTTCTGGAGGAGTTGAGAGCATGAGCTCAGGATATTAGCTGCAGAAAGACCAGACCTTTGAAACTGTTGAGAGATGTGGCAGTTCACTGACACTTGACTGAACAGGTAATGCCAGTGGAATGAATGAGAGCTGTACCCCTTTGTGTGTTCTCTCTTATTAGGAGTTTGGTAGAATCTCCACCTGACAACAGTGAATTATCAGAGCATGTGTAATTTTCTGGATATAATCAGTCTACTTATATATTGGCTTTTAAAGAGCTACGACTGCAGCTTCAGCACAGTTTTATTGCACTGCCACTTCCTGACTTTCTCATAATTGCTCTAAATTTACAGCAGAGAGAACTCTTCACAGAAACTGTTAGAAAATGCTACTTTACCTGTGTTCAGTAGCTGGGAGAATGCTTTTAAATGGGTCCACCTTCCAGAGAGATTTCCCTGGGCTTTTCTGAAACTCAGAAGTACTTTCCAAAAAGGAAACTATTGCAAAATGCATGCCTTTTGATACTCCCTAAAGATTGTTCGAGTATGATGTCACTGTTAACGCTGAGTGAGTTATGGATGGTTTTATACTGGGGAAAACAGCCCTCCAACACAGTTGTTTAAGAAATGCAGCAAAAATGGTTTCTTACAGGTCACCTGTTCTGCTACTAAGAAGCTGAAAACGGAAAGCATTGTTAGTATTCATAATAAACTGCTTGAAGTAGAAATCTGTGTCATGCCTCAACTTGGGGACCACTACGGATTATTTATCTTTCATCAGTCACTCTGATAAGCAATTATTCAAAGCATTTTTTTAAGACATACTTTTAACTTAAATTTCAAAGCTGCATCAGCATATATAGGCCCAAATAAATTTGGGATGCTGTTTTATTATTTCTGTAATGTAGAAAAAATGCTCCTTTTGAAAAAAAGTAATTTTTGCTGTCTGTGTGTGTCCCTGAAGAGAGTATGCAAGTACTATGCATTTGTATGTACAGTGACACTGAATATGGCAAAGTTTCTACCTTTTGCCTGGCAGCATAGTATATGTTTGAAGCTGTGGAATATAGAAGATACTGTATAGCTCTATAGAAGTGTATATTACTTTTTCATGCAATGCATTCTGGCCCATTCTTCCTTCTGGCTGCTTAGTGCAGAGTTGTCAGTTATGCTAGTCTTCAGGCTAAATCCTTCAGTTTAGCTCAATCTAGTCTCATCTAGGGGATGGACAGTGTGTAAGAGGGAGTAATACTGCATGCTTGTCCTTGGTGGGGCGGATGGCTTTGTACTCAGGGTTGCTGATCTAGTCTTTAGTGCTGACACCACTGGAATAGATTATGTTGTGAGTTTTTTGCCCAGTCATGCTCAGAACAAACTATGTCTAGGTTAAAGTAATTTATTTTAGCTTTCCAACAGAGCAAGCTAGCATTTGATATGAGTCACTTATCACATCTACCAGAGTGATATTTGAAAAGGGGAAAATGGTAGTTAATTTTAAAAAGAATTTCAAAGAACTAAAGACCAATTAATCAAAATGGGTGTGGTTTTTGTAGTAGTAAATGTGTACAATAATGCCTTTTGGGGGCCATTGATGTGGTGACTAATAAATTAGTCAGGTCTGTATAGGTCTGATGAAAGTCACGGAAACAGCCTACAGCTAGAGAGGATGAAGCTTAGCATTGGGGAATTTAAAGATGCACGTGCTTTGCAGTGGTGACAAGGATCATGTTGCTTTGAGAGGCTGATACAGCCTGAGTCACCAAGTCAATCGAAGAGTGAAGTAGAGCGGGCATGGTTTAATTTAAGAATGAAATGAAAGCAGCAACTGTCTTTAGATCCTACAAGTTCAGTTGGTTTCCATTTGATGTCAAAGGTAGAGATAAATGGTTCCATAAATTGGAGGAGAGCATTTCGTCTTTGACACTGTGCTCTTTGGGGAAGTTGGGATTTTTTGTATTTTAAGTTGTGCTGTTTTGTTATACCCCTTTTCTTCCTATATCCGTTTTAATATAAGAACATGGTATTTTCACTTCCATGCAATGTCTGCTGTGATACTGCATATGGAAGGCAAAAATGCTGTTGTGATTAATGACTTGTCCTGACTTGAGTAGTACAGCTCAAGTCAGGGGTGCTTCTCTGTTCACATGAGTCAAGCCAGACTAGCTCGAGTTAAAGTACTCACAGAATCACAGAATCATTAAGGTTGGGAAAGACCCTAATGACTGAGTCCAGCCATTGGCCCAGCACTGCCAAGTCCAGCACTAAACCATGTCCCTAAGAACCACGTCTACACATCTTTTAAATGTCTAGGGATGATGAGTCAAATCTTGGGCAGCCTGTTGAAGTGCTTGACAACCCTTTCCATGAAGAAATTTTTCTTAATATCCAGCATAAACCTTTCCAGGTGCAATTTGAGTCCATTTTTTCTTGTCCTGTCACTTGTTACTTGGGAAAAGAGGCCAACTCCTGCATCACTGCAGCCTCCTTTCAGGCAGCTGTAAGGTCTCCCTTGAGCATCCTTTTTTTATCAGCCGCTCCTCGTAAGACTTGTGCTTCAGATCATCCACCAACTTCCTACCATAGAATGGCTGTACGGAGTAACTGTGGTAGTTGAGCACATGTAGCTGTAGGAGCTACTGCTTCTCTACTGTGAGTTTTGGCAACAGCACTGCAGCTTCCAATCGAAACTGCGTAAATTTAGCCTGCAGGCTAAAACCATAGACTTCAAACTTTTCATCAATGCAAGTTAAAGAAGAGATGGAAACCTGGCTTCCAGTTTGAATTTACAGTGAAGAAGATTAACTAGAGCAGAGCAGGTATAATGGCACACACCAAGTTACCTTCAGTAATTGGTGTTGAGAAGTTGTTGCCTTTCTTGAAACAAATTGTGAGTCAGGGTGAGTTTAACTTCTTTTTTGACCTGCTTCATTATGTATTAGCTTTGGGGAGAACTTTTAATCAAAAAATACTGGTTCTGATAAACTGCCAGCTTTTTATGAAATTTGAATTGGGTAACTGTTCTTTTAATTGCAGATTGGAAGGTGTGTTCAGTTAAAGTGTCCTGCTCCCCAAAGGTATGATATCCATTCCCCATATTGCAGTTTGGGTTACTTTTATATCTCCAATATATTTTTCATGTTTTACTATAAATACACCCTTCCTGTTTGATGCTGTTATCCCATTTGACAAATATTTAGAAAAGTAACAGTTCTAGTCCTATTTCCTCAGTGTGTCTTGACCTTTACTGAAGAGTGTTAGTTGCAGACAGTGGACGTTCAATTTGAAAAGAACAGACTTTGGTCTGTGTTGGTCTTAAAATGAGCTTTGAAAAGACTAGTAAGGGTTAGGCACCCTCAGTTGTGTTTTAAGTTTAAAGAAACAAAACAACCCCCAAAAGAAACAATCCAAAAGAAACCACACGCACAGAGGAACCCAACAACACCCTTTTCGCCCCCCAACACAAAAACAAAACACCAAAGTCTTTGGGCTTCTAACTTTCATAAAGTATCTTCTGGCTCCAAATATATATGGCTAGATGGATTCAACTGCCTGTTAATCCAATACCCTCTTGTAAAATGACAACCCTGATCAACTTGCCCTAATAATGAACTCAACTGAATGCATCCTACTAAGGAAATTGAGCACTGCAAGCCTCAACAAGGTGATAGGAATAAAAATTTTAAAAGTAAGTGTGCTTGGAAGATGGCATAAGAACAAAGGTTGAGCAAGCAATCTTGGGGTTTATTTTAAAATAATTTAGGGATATATTGTCCTCAGTTTATTTTTCTGAAAGACTGAGAACCAAGATGTATGCGAAGGAAGCGCTTAGTGTGGAATAC
Source organism: Oxyruncus cristatus (assembly GCA_013399855.1). Lineage (NCBI taxonomy): Eukaryota > Metazoa > Chordata > Aves > Passeriformes > Cotingidae > Oxyruncus > Oxyruncus cristatus. Next base: position 310,438 of record VXAY01005889.1, on the reverse strand, counting down.
ATACAGTTCTCATGGATGCTGTTTGTGCCTGGATTGGAAGAGGTTGGAATACATCTTCTTTCTTCCCCTTATGTGACAGCAAACCACCACAAAGGGTTCACACAGCTATTCTGCATTAGCTTGTAAAGATGGCCAAACACATAGAGTGAACAGGTTGTCTTGGGATTTATGCCAAGTATGTGCTGCGCAGCTTGTGGGGCAGTGGGAAAGTAGCTTGTCCTTCCTAAATCAGTTTGTGCTTGGTTGGCTGGTGCAGTGCAATCCCAGGTTGAGCAGCGCGTGCTGGGCCTCCTACAGGCTGTTTGGGACAGAATTCTGCTGTGTGCCAAGGCTACCAGAAGGCAACATACACATACAGGATAAATGGCTTCTTTAGAAGTGCTGGCTGGAAGATATTTGCCCGTAAGTGGAACAGTGGTTGTTCACTTGCGCTCTTGCTACTACTGTATTGGGGGAAAATGAGCTTCTCCTTGTGCTGAGATCCCCCATGCGCTCCCAGGGCGAGTGACAAACTGGCCTCCCACTGACTCTCCGCACCAGGTGAACTTTGCATAAACAAAAGACCTGGCAACAATGACACACTGTGTGGACAGGTGCAGAAGGGCTTTAAAAGCAATTGACTTAGCTTCTAATCTGCCTTCCTAAATAAATTATAGTCGTACTAATACCTATTCTTGTGCTATGAAAGGCGTGTTATTACACCTCTGGGTAAAGTTACATTATGTAGGCTGCAGTTCATAAATTCGGCTGAGGGAAAGACCCTTCTTTGCATGGAAAGAGGCACCCTGATTGCCGTTCATTGACTGCAGCAAAAATAAGATGGAAACTGATTCTTCTTACGAGTGAGCTACCTAAAACAAAACAAAACAAAAAAAAACAACCCAAAACAAACAAACCTTGAAGAAATTGAGAACTGCTTCAAGTTGGCTTGGCTGTTATAACACAGTAAAACTAATTCCTTCTATCTACAACTGTAGGCTTTGCAGTGACAACTGGATGTTGGAATAAGGCTCTGTAGTAGTATCAGGGCCACCTTAATGCTCAAGAATTTGTTTCCCGGCATGCAACCTGCTGCCCACTTGCAGTTTAGAAGAGCCTTGGCCCATTTTACTTGTTCATATGAAGGTGGTGCTGGGGCAGGGAGGAGAATTCTTGCCTCTGATGCAGTTGAGCAGGTGGAAAGGGATGGGAGGAAGAGGGCCCCAGAGGGGTTGGACTTTCTTCTTCCTCCACTTCCCTCTGTGGTTATCTTATACTACAGGAGAAGCAGTCTGCTGTTGTCAGAGTATACCAGTGCCCTTAATACAATCTTAGAGTATTTTATTTATAAAGCAAACAGAGTTATACTTGTCAACATATATATAGCAAAGGGCTTTCATAGAGCACTTAGAACTGCTTGCTTAGCCTGTTTGCATCGTTTTGAGTAATCTCTGCAAAATGTATTTTTCTCAAGAGCTACTTGCTCATATAAGCCTTTGTTATATTGGTTCCACACACCACATCCATACAAAGCCACTGGTAAAGATTAGGAAAAGTTTGCAACTAATGGGGGAAAACTGGAGGACAGATTTGATAGTCACACACAGTGAAAATGTTGATTTGAATTTTTGGAAAGCGAGACCATCACCTTAGCTTTCTTGTTTTCTCTCAAGCCAAGCCATGGCAATGACTGTAGAAATAGAGTGTACTAAGGAAATGCCCATTTTAGTTTCAATCTAGATAAATTCTAGAAAAAAACAAATTCCTGTAGAAATCATCTGCTTTGAAGTGTCCTCTACTCTAATTCATTGATGCCTTTCTCCAGTCTGCGTTCTGATACCATTTTTATACATGTTATGTACTTGTGACAGTGCTGCTGGTTATCTGTACAGTTCTGTACTGAGACCAAACCTTGACTTTCTCTACTTTAATTTGTAAAGACAAAAGAAGCCAATTACTGCACCAGGTTCTCCATTATTCTGCTGGTAGAGTAAAATTGTGTGTGTGTTTGCTGCATTCTTCACAGCTTGAACTTCCTTTTTTCTAGATTGTACTTGTGGAGTAGAATTACATTAATTGCTGTGAACAAGTCCTCTGCAGTGCCTAACATATGCCTGCGTATTTTCCCTACTACCATTAACTTGCTGTATCAACTAATAACATTTCAATCCCTCTCATTTTATGCCACTTGCAAGTGTTGTTAGTCGGTTTTCTTAGTGGTTCCTGTGTTGACAGTGAACTTGCATGGGTCAACCAAGATGGCATGCTGATTGAAAGCATGCCGTTCTATTTGAATGACATCTGTGCATGACCTTTAGCAGAGTTCCTAATTCAACCTAAAAGGGATATGGTCTGTTAGGCTCAGCTTTTAGTTCAGGAGAAGGGGACTAATTTCTGTGAAAATGGATGTGAAAACAACTTTCGATACTGATGCTTTCTATGCAAGAAGAGCTAGAGGCACTTAGTCTGATCTTTAATGAAAAGAACATCTTCACTGTCACTTGATACTACTTTGTTGTTGCTGGAGCCTTTGTAGAGGTCACTTGTGTTCATTTTCATTTTCTTTTATTGCCTCAGATTCCTGATCTGAAGAAGGGTGATGATGATAGCCTGCACACTGGAAAGAGGGATGGCAGGGAAGCAATAGAAGGTGAATTGCATTCTGTTTGGCATCTGGCATCACACATCACTAAGTTTCTAGCACCTTTTGTTAAGCAATAGATCTGTCCAGCAAGCTTTCTGGATTCCTGAACTGGGGTAAATGTGGAGTGTTTGTTTGATAGTGCTTCTGTCTGACATGACACAACACAGGAACGTGGTGTCTGATGATCCAGGTCATAGCACAGAATATGAAGAGATTTTGGTACTACAGTTGTTTATTCATTAAGGATGAATGTCTTAATCAGGGGATCAAATTCTTGTTAAGAAACAGTTCATATTTGTAGAAAACCTATTTTAGCTATAGACCTGATTTTAATTGCTAAAATGGTACTGAATCTGAAGGGTAGCCTCTTGATCCTCTGTAAACTTCATGCAAAGATGCTGAGAATATCTCATTGATTACCATCACTAGTTACAAGCAAATACAAACCAGCAGTAGTCCAACCACAAAAACCCAGATGTACACCCCAGCACCCTGGGGCATGAACAGAATGGTGTTTGTTGGCCTCTGTGCTGAGCCTCACGTGGTTCCCCCCTGCCCTGAGTCCAAGAGTAAAAGGAGGGGAAAAACCTGTTGGTGAGAGTGATGGTCGCAGTCCGGTTGAGGTTTTGGTCCTCCTCTGGATCCCATGAGTGGTACCAGAAGTTCCAAGCCCCCAAGATTATATTCCCTCAGGTTCAGGCAGGAATGCCCAGTACCTCCCCCAGGGCGGGGAGTTCCACAATGGGTGATTGTGAGTCATGGGATATTTCTGGAATCCTTGATGGCCCATTAGCAGATGTGACTCCTCAGGCTGGGTGGGGAGGTGCTACCGACTCCTGGGAGGGGAGTTATCACATCCAAGACATTGGTGTGAGGACAGGAACATCCTCCTATCTCACAGGCCTCTGAACACCCAGCTGATCGCCTGAAGGGTCAGGTGTGCTCTGGGCAGCTGCTGCTGATGGTCTGTTGTTAACAGTTTCTGGGAAATGACATAGATGGTGTAGAATACGCAGTTTGGATCACAGTCACACCGTGATGAACTGGTCCCGGCTGTTCTAAGACAATGTGACACTTAAGATGAAAGAGCTGCTTGAGTGCACGTGCTTGGTACTCCTCTGTGTCCATGTTATTTCCTAGGACTTGTTTGAAACCTTCATGTTTAGGCTTCTTACTTAAGGATTGTATTATTTTCTCACTTCTGAGACTGTTGAAAGGTAATGGGGTCTTGTTAGTCAATCTGAATGTATATTGCTGAATTTCCTTTACATATGTCTTGGAGAGGTCTAGGCTTAAACATGTTTCTTCCAACTCTATTCAGAAGTAGAAGTCCTTTAACTGTAAATAAGAAACCAAATGAAAATGTATGCAAAACAATTCTTTCATCTTCTTGGTTTTGGGAAGGCAGTTACCCCTTTCCCAGACCCACTTTGGTTCTTGCCAAAATAACATTTGAAACAAAATAAGAAACCATGAAGAGATTACAGTGCATTTGTTTGTGTATAGATTGTTTTGCTCTTCAGTTAGCGGACTTTTATTAGTATGTTACATCTCTGTGCTTTTTCTGTACTCAGTCAAATTGCACTGGAGTGTCAATAACATTTCCTTTCTCTCATGGTACTGAAGAAGTGGGAAGTAGATTTCAGTGTCATTATTCTTCACTTAGCTGTGTTCTAAATTGAATCTCCAGTATATTGCATCTCTGAGGGTGGTGTTTTCTTTGAAAGTTAGAAACAAGTGGGCTTCTTAATACATGAGAGGTTTTTCATAGTGAATAAATATCTTACTGCTCGTTGGTACTCTGTTAAAAAAAATGCAGGAATCGATAAGTATTGCTAATGAAAGATTTTGATGAAGGAATGTATCTTCTGCCTGTGTTAGGTAAGGAAATATAAATAGTGATTATACAGACTTAATTTCTTGATGTCACTTCTAAAGAAACTTACCCTTGTTTTTTGGAAAAATGTGGGAAACCTGCAGCTATGACACTTTTGAGAGGGGCTCTCATTAATAGAGCTTTGCTGCTGTGAAGGAACTCCTTTCCTATCTTACTGGATTTTTTTTTTTTTCTGAAAGCAATCTCGTACCATTCTCTAACATTTTTGAGATATTGCCCTTGGCTCATATAGTGTCTCATCTAAAGATATGCAATCTACTAACACTGCAGCTTGCAGAAGGCTCTTTATTAACAGTTACAGAGAACTAAAGAATTTGTTTCTTTCTGCAAACTCAAATCTGTAGTGCTTATGTGACAGACTTTTGTTGGTTTGCTACTCTTTGTACAAAGGCAAAGGATATGTAGGAAGATGTTAACCTTGCAGTACTCGGAAAAGTGCTGTCATTGTCTAGATTGGGTTATATTTTTAGAAATTGAATGCAAGCTAATCTAAGTTGAATTGTAGTCAATGAGTTGCCCTACCCACCAGAATATATCAATTAAAGCTGTATTATTTGAACATGTATTGCCTTTTGTGCTCTTAAAGAAGGAAGGATATACACAGGCAAAATAGCTGACATACCTCTTCCATTTACAAATGTTTTTTATTTATCTACAGGTTAAAATTGAGACCATAGTACATTTTCTTTTTGGTATAACACTGTATTTTCAGTATTTTTTTATAGTGCTAAGAGTTCAGAAAACTTCTGCTTGGTTTAAAGCTTACTGTAGAGTTCACCTCCCTTGTGTCTTCACAGGCTTTTTATTAATTCATGCCTGAAATTCAAGGTTTCCTGAAAGGTGATGTAGATTTCCATAGTTGTATGGCTATGGCTGGTACCTTCCTGTAGGTGCATGCAGTTGTCAGGTGGGAATTAGAAAGGCTGGAATGGCAAATCCACGAGTCTTTGAGATACTGACTTTATTCTGATAAGAAGTGATAGATTTCTTCATGTGGAAAGCAAATGATGGTTGATAAATAGATCATTATGCAAGTGCTGTTGAGCAGAAGGGCAGTGTCCCAGAAGCAGCCCAAGCTGTGTGGATTAAGTGTTGGACTTAGTGACTTAAAGTTAATGGGAAAGACGTGTTCCGTGCTGTTGCTTGATGTATGTGCCATGTAAATAAGTCCTTTGAAAGCTGTTTTTCTGTGTTGGAAAGATGCAAATGGGAATTGGACCTCTTTCAAGAGCAGTGATATGCTGCGTTATTTCTGTGTTGTGTAGGATATTGGAGTGCTGTAGTAATCTTCAGGACTGTTTTTCAAAAGTGGCTCCTATGAACAATATGAGAAGTTGAATACTTTGTCCCAAATGCTGTGGGAATGATAATGCTGTCTTTGATCTTCATATAAAGAGTCAAGATGCTGGAATCTGTCCTTTATTTCCAGCTCATGTTATTAATTTCTTGCTGTAGAAAAATCATGTAATTATGATTGCATTTTTAAGCAGGGAAGACCAAAAAAGGAATTGAAAGATATATGAGCAGTGACTGTTGCAGGTGGGTACTTCTGTAGGATGTCTTTTCTTGAGATATGAAAAGTAAGTGTTAGAAAAAACGTGTGAGACCAACTTGTCTGTCTGGAAGGGCACTTTTGTTGATTTCTGGTATTACATTTGGAAGGTCCTTCCTGCTGCTCCATTTACTACCTCTTTAGGCCTTCAATAAGGAGCCGTGTGCTGACCTTTGAGGGCAGTCCAGGTGGACAGAGGAGCAGGAGCAAATGCCCGTTTGTTATCTGCACTAACTGGTCCCATATGAGGAACTGCTTGTTTGTTGAAACATGGGAGTATTGCCAGATTCCTTGGGGAAGAAGCATAAGAGGAGCCTTCAAATGCAAGACAAATCTCTCTGACACGTGGCTGTTAAATAATTAATTTCCCCAAAGGGTTTGAAAAGAGCATTTCAAAACACTGACTACTGTAGATCTGTATTTGTGTTAAACCCATTGTACTAGTGAGGCTGGCTTTGTTCCACACACTGTAACTTGGAGAGAAGAAGCTGTGTTGTAGACAGATTATGTCAGGATAAAAGGCAGAAAAAAGATGTGAAATTAAATGTTTGAAGTGTACAGCTGTTTTGTTTTTCCTGAAGGGAGGGCTGCTTTTAACTTGCAGCATGGAGATAGTTTAAAAGGAATAGGGGCTAAAAAAACGAACAAAACTTGTTTCTGAGTTCCTTCACCCTCTAGCTCAGTACTGCACCAGAGAAGGCAGCGTCAATTGAAATCTCCTGTTTCAGGAATACATATGCTGACTTAAAATTTCTTCTGAGGAAAAATCATGTTTTACATTTTGTGGGTGTTATGTTAGAAAGAGATAATCTATTTGATTAAACTCGAATGATCAGTGTGTGTTTGGAGAGGGAAGACAATATGGAAATAGAAGCTGAAGTGAACCTGGAAAGTGAGGTGATGTGCCAGTACACATGCAGTAATTGGAAGGCTCATACCCAGATCAGCTGCTGGCTCAAATAGTAGAGACATGCCTTAATGTATGTTTTAGCCACAAAACATAGTAGTTTTGGTTCCCCTATCATAGCCCCTATGAGAAAAGCCCATTCTGGCTTTCAGTGTACCTTGAAGGCTTGTGCACTTAAGATCTTACATTAAATCTGATTCTGATCTTGGTTCCCAAAGCAATTTCAGCTTGGCTGTTTTACATCCTAGCTTAGCCCTATTAAACTGCCTGTAGTTTGTCTTGTGTGTTTCACCTGAGAAAACATTGATGATGTTTTCATCAAAAAGGATGAATCACCTTTTCATCAATAGTGTTTTGTTGTCTTAATTCTGTAAGAGAATTAAATGAACCGTGTTCATGGAGCTGAGGCACAGCAAGAATGTTGTGTAATATCAGCCTTCAAAATTACAGCCATAGAGTTTTAATAAAACAACGTATTTTTCACTTACTACAGTGGCCACTTTATGCACATGTATTTGTAGTTTTTAATTCTATGACTAAGCAAGCATTAAGGTTGAATTGCAAATAGATTGCCAAGAAGATCAAAGCAAAGATAAACTGTTAGGTTTGTAAGTGGTGTGATGATTCTAATCCTTATTTTGTGTAACTCAGCATGGTGTAACAGTGACTACACTGGAGATTATTTTTATTCCAGTTGAGGATCTGGCCAACTAGCATAAAAGTGTATGTTTGAGGGAAACAAAAAAAAGTGGGTGAAAAAAATCTGTGTACCATCAATCTTCAGTTTAGTTTTTATATTTGTGATTTTTATCTTGAAGTTATGTTGACAAATTAGTAAGTGTTGGGAGGAGGTGGTTGTTACCACTTTGAAGTGAAAGCTTTCTTGGTACTTTAGTATTCGAAATGACACAGTTAGGAAGTGTTCCTCTTAGCATATCATTCCTTGCCAGTCTGAGGCTCTGTCTGTGTAGTGCGTAACCACCTTTGAGCAGTTGTCAGTGAGCTTCGCTTTCAGCAGCCTGTGCCCAGTGCTCTTTTGATGAACCCTGCCTTGTGTGCTTGTCTGGAGACTGCTTCTGTACGCTGCATACCCTGCCTTAGCTCTCTGCATCTAAAAGGTGAGCAGTGGGCTCTGTGACCAGCACAGGGCTCCCTCTGTCCCCGCCCATCTAGGGATGTTAGATGAAACCCTCCTTCCTGTCCACATTCCTTGTTGTGTGGGCTTTTTTAATAGATGGCCAGCTCTGATTTGAAGAAAAAAAAAAAGAGAAGTATATTTTAAAACAGTGTTTGAATCTCGTTTTAGGTTTATTTTTTCTTTGCTATTTCTTAGCTAAGAGCAAAGAGAGGCTTCATCTTCAGTTTTGGGGCCGGACCCTCAGTAGAAGAACCTCTAGTTTTTCTCTTCAAGAGTATGTACCTCTTGCACAAAGTTCGTAAGTCGAAGTTGCTTGCTGAACTTTGAGATCTGTTTGCTTGCCTTACTGCGTTACTGTGTAAAAGCGTGATCTGATATACTGCTACATTTGGAAGACTGCATTGAGTTCTTTCTTGTGGAAGCCTCTGTTGCAAGCTTTGTCCCACAGAGCCAGGCTGTTGGAAGAGCCTTTGCATGCCATCTGGCTGAAGTGTTGTCTCACAAGCTTCTCAGTCACACCCTTGGCAGTCAGAAAGAAATGGTACGGAAAGATGCTCCCAGCAACCTAGGTCATGAGTGATTTCTGTCCTTCAGCTGAACCAGCTGACATTTTCTTCCAGTGCTGTTGGGTTATGTGGCAATTCCACTTGGAGAAGGATTTGAATGGGTAAAAATTACACCATTTTCAAATAACAAGCCCCTAATGAGGCAGGACTGGAGTACCTCAGGGCTCTTCCTGTCCCTTCTTGGTTCTACTGTGGTGCAAGCAGTTGCAAAGACATTGAAGCAGCAGTGTTGATAACAGAGGAGGTTATTGTCTAAGCCTTCACATATGATCAGTAAATTCTAATACTAAATAGTCTTTATTTGCACTGGTGTTCTGCTTTCCAGCTTTTTAGGCAAGATTTTAGAGAAGTTCTAAATGGCCTGCACAGAGCCTCAAAGACCTCTGGCACAGTGCCAGTGGGCAACCTAACAACTGTGCAGTCTGCCTTAGATGGGTCTGATACAGCAACTAGAACTGATGCTGTTACTGTGCTTCTCTTAATTCTGAGTGGCTGAAGTCCTGTGAGAAGAACGATGACCATCAAGAACAGTTTATAAAATGTTTTTAAAAAGCTCTAGGTCTTCCTTAGGCAAGGTCAAGGAAATCACTGACTCTTGTGATAGGCTGTCTTTTTTGTTCTGTGATTTCTCTACAGTTTTCATCAGTTTGTCATGGAATAAAGTTCTGGTACCTGGTATACTTTATGTAATATTGTATCCCCTGCTTAAATCTTGAAAAACTTCCTGGTTTTTTTCCTGTGATTCTGTTGTGCTAGAAATACTTGTCATGAAGTTGACAGAAATATCAACAGTGTGTATGCTTCTGATCTTGTGGTGCCTGTCTACTGCTGACATCTGCATGCCTTGTTTGTATGGTGGATCTGTATTTTGTTACTGCCATAACAAGTCAGATTGTGCCTTTTAAAAGAAGCAGTAACTGTTTCTCCTGTACCTACTTGAAATGGTGTGTCTGCCTCCTACCCTTCATGATTTGCAAAGCACTGAATAGGAAAATGTATTGGATTACCAGAGAAGCACAGCCTACTGTTTGTAGCTGCTGGAGGTCTTTTTGGAAACCTGAATCAGTGAGCGCAAACTTGGAGCCAGTTGGTGATGCAAGGTTTCTGTGCGCCATGTAAGCTAAACCTCTGTTTCATAGGAACGTTATTCAACAAGTTATTCAAGACAAGAGGGCATGGCCTTAAGCTGTGCCAGGGGTGGTTTAGGTTAGATATTAGAAAGAAGTTCTTTACAGAGAGAGTAATCAGCCGTTGGAATGGGCTGCCCAGGGAAGTGGTGGATTCTCCATCCCTGGAGGTTTTCAAGATGAGACTGGACGTGGCACTTAGTTCCATAGTCTAGTAACTGCGGTAGTGTTGGATCAAGGGTTGGACTTGATGATCTCAGAGGTCCTTTCCAACCCGTCTGATTCTATGATTCTATGAACTCAAATAGTTCTAAACTAAACGTGAATTGAGAGGCACTGGTGTCCTTACCTGTGGTGTAATATTGTTATGTGCTTTGGATATGTCTGTCTTAACAGAATGTGCACTTTCTGATGTATATACATTCTTTGATAAGAAAAATTGGAGATTTTTGTATATTTATATATTTGGATAACATTATCTGGAGAGGTTACAGACTGAATCCAGTAGAAAAATCACAGCTTGATACTTGATAGGTATATCTGAACTGTAGTACTTTATTTTTAATTAATGAAAGCCATTTGTTTAATTTGTAGTTTCTGACCTTATTGTCCCTCTAAAGAACATTTTGTGAAAGTCACTGATAGGGGTTAAGAAGCTAAAATAAGCACTGAGACATAGTTCTTGTCTCTCAAGACCTCATGTGATGAGATGCCGTAAGATTACAGGCAGAGACAGGGATTTCAGAGAATGCCAGTGAAAAATGAGTAATGGTTTTGTTCTGAACAGTGTTCTCTGTGATAAAGGTTCAGTGGTTATTCACCATTAACTCTGATGATATAATACAGGTACTCAGTCAGCTTTTTGTTTTCGTTATTGAAATGCAGATAGAATATCTTGTGCATAAGAAGACTAAGTAGAAGCTATCTGCCATGGCTTTAGTCTACAAAATAGTTTGTAGTATATTATTTCTAGTAATATGTAGATACTTCTTTTGAGTGCACTAGTTATCTGAAATCAAAAGCCAAATGTAAGTGTTACTGGAAAAGCCATTATCCCTAATTTTCTTGTTCTGCTATTCTGCAGAGATTAGTTTCTTCTTTTTTATGTATTTACACCTCTATAAAATGTAACTCTTGTTAACTAGAGGCTTTATTTAAAAACAATGCAGATTTTCTTAGGATTTAAATTACTTTTTTTTTTGGTTTTCATAATTAAATACACTTTTCTTCCAGTTTGTGCTGGACATTGTTTTCTCTAGCAACTGTTAGGTTTTTTTATCACTAATCATTCTTCTCAAAGATAAATTCTCATCTCTTCTTGTCAGTAGCTGAAAATACAGGTTAAACATGTCAATGGCATGGATTTAGAGCAGCAAAAATAATGGGATTTTCTCTCTTGTTCTGAAATACTTTCTTTCTAAAGCCCAAATTCTTGATTTTTGATTTGCAACTAAGAAGGATAAACTTGCTATATATAGAAATTAAGGCCATTACTAGACTACATGCTAGAAGAAGAGAAATTATGTGAAAATAGGTCTTCTTCCTAAATATGTGGATTAAACATGATTCACTTGAGTCAAATAACTTCCCTAATGTTATGATGATGTAATTAGTACATATAAGCAATGCACCTGGCAAAAGAATCCCAGTCATACCTATGCATGCACTGTTCTAAGAAAGTATGAGTCCTGAGTACGGACAATGTTGATCGCCATATAATTAAGGAAATGTTAATGACATATCAAAGAGGCCAATTGTGATTGAATAAATACAGCTTAAGACTGACATCTATTAACTTAGTTCATATTTGCTTTTTTGGATACTCAATTTTTCAGATCCTCGCCCCCTGGAAGGTGATTTTTCAACTGAGAACTCCTTTGGGAAAGGTTTCTGGCTGATGCTACCCTGCTTAAACAGAAGCCTTTGCTTATTACTGTCTTCCTCTTTGTCCAGTGAATGCTCATAGCAGTGTTTCTCAGTCTGCAGTGTGTTTCTCAAGCAGTGATGGAAGAGAGGAGATGTAAGACAATCTGTTTGGAAAACCTCACTTTTTTCTAATTAGAGGAAATAGGACTAGAAAGGATTTCCTGTATCATTGAAGTAAGTTCATACTAATTCTAGCAGTGGAATATTGTGCTCTTTTTAAGATGAATCTTAATTTATAAAACTGTTAAATATTTTTAATCTGTGAAGGTAATTAGAAGAAGCTTCAGAATATCAGTTACCTGTATTTTCAGTCACTGTAGACAAGGATGTTCTTGTGCTAGGAGTATTAAGCTTAAATTGTTCTTTTTCTGTACTGTTAACTTTCCGCATCCGTAAGCCATATTCACGGGGAGCAACCCAACCCTTTTCCAGCATTCCACCTTGATAGCTTGAGTAAGCCCAGCTTTTCTACTTTCAGGTCATCCTGATAGCCCTGGTCTGCCTCAGCTTTGTCTCAGTGTTTCCTTCCTGAGCATGGACGTTTGGTACTGATGTGCTGGCCCAGAGATTCTCTCAGTGGTGCAGTGCGCCATTCCCTTGTCTCCGGGAACAAACATCCTGATGCCATCTTCTCCCTTCTTAGAGCTGTGTAATATGGATGGAGCAGAAACTTCCAGTGGGAAGCGAATGTTCCCAGATATCTCTCTCCTCTGTCATTTCCAAATTATGAGGCTCTATTTTTATTAGTTCTGTATGATATCATGCAATGATCTGTCCTATCAAAATTAATTCCACTTCTGTTACCCTACCTCTCAAGGTCATCTGATTTTTAACTTTGTTCTGACTTTATATCATCCACAAAGTTTATTAATAGCAATTTCTTTTATTGTACTATGTGAATGGCTGAGTATTGCCTGGGGTGTATTAGATTTGAAGTCTCTTTTTTCCTGGCCCTTCTGGTATCAGCAAATCCTTGAAAAGATGATGTAGAAATTGAAATACCTGGTGGCAAGTACTTGTTCATGCATTTGGTGTTTTATAACGGCAGATTTGTAGCCACTACATAATTATTGGATTTGATTTTTTTTGAATATCTATTTAAGATGGCACTTGCTTGTGCTTAATATAGGTAACCCTGCCCTCATTTAAGCTTCTGTTCTGGGATTTAGGCAGCAGTATGCCACGCTAACCATCAAAATGAGAACTGGAGTAACATCATACGCGCTGTTCATTTAAGCTGTCATTGCTTCAACAGCTTCATCACTGGGATACAGAAGTTAGTCCTTGCACACTCCCCTGGGTAAAGCATGATGCAGGGTCATACTTGATAAAGGCATGGCAGGAGAGAGTTGTATGATGGATCAGGTGGTGTTTTGCTTTGTCCCAGGGTGAGTCTGTGTGCCAGAGTATGAAAGTTGTTTGGTTGTCTCTTGAGAAAGTGGTTGCTGTGCAAGCCCAGACTAACTGATAAGGGCTATCAAATGCTACATTAGTGAACACTGCAGAATGCTTAACACCTTATTTTAAGTTGTTTCTTTTCATGCTTTCTTGCTCTTTTCATGTTTGTTCTCCCAGCACTCATCTCCTCTGCCTCTCTGTGCTTGTACAGATGAAGGTACTAGACTTCTTGGCTTGTGTATATCAAATACTGAATCATTTAATAAAAAAACATAATCTAATATCCATGGAAACCTGACACCAGCTACTGCTTTTTAAGATGTTTCCTTCTACTAAGGACAGAGCAAAAGTTTTCATGGTACTTCTTATGTTTGCTTTCTATTCAGAAAATCTGCTTTGTAGTGCAGACCTTGCATAGGAGTAGTGACAGAACCACTTGGGGCATACTTCTCCAGAATGCCTTCTGCATCCTCACAGGCCACCTCAGCAGAACATATGATTGATGTGCATGCCAGAAACCTATGTGACACTTCAAGAGGGTGATATGTAGTGTGTAAATCCTTCATTATTTACTTTAGGAATAGTTGAGTGCAAATAACAGTCAAGATAGCGGATGGTTCTTATTGCTTAAGGAAGACAAAGTTTGTGCAAGCTAGAAGAGTTGGTTAGTGCTGTTAAATTAGTAGTGACATCTGGAGCCCCACTGCCTTTTGTGGGGGCAGTGGAGATGACTTGCGTGAAGTGCTGTTTGTTGGATGGTATGAAGTACTGTGACAGAAACTGCTTGTCCTCATGGTTAGCAGGAGGCTGTAGCACATCTGGTCTTTATTGGGGATGATGTTGTCTGATTGGCTGAACACAGCTGGGACAGGGTTAAGGAAAATAATATAAATGATTTGCAGTCAGAAGTATTGCCTTTATTAGACCAGTTGACATACAGGAAAAACTGTGAAGGATTTGCATGCAGAAATCCTTCTTCAAGCTTAAAAGACAAATTGCAATATTCAGTTTAAATTCAAATTGAGAAGAGCTGATTGAAGGTTGATTTATCTATTTATCCATTTAGCCTGTCAGAGGAAGGAGAGTTGGTACATATATATTTAGGGAGAGTAGGGATAAGAACAGAGAATGACAGAATTATCTGTGGAACACTAATGTATGTTGGAGATACACAGGTATTATGGAGGTGACAGAAACAATAGCTTCACCATCATCCTTTCCAACTATCTTCTGACTGGTTTTAGTATATTAGAGTGTAGACTTTCCTTGAGAGGAAGTAGAAGTTACTCATATGGATCTACCAACATGCAAAACATGCATGTATGCTCAGGACAGATACATGTTGTTTCTTCTTCTCAATTAACTGTCTATTGTAAGACCATCAGTAACTTCTTCCCAAAAGCTTCTTGGGCATCCCTTGCTAGCTGGAGTTGGTTGGTGGCTTCTGTGCTTTGTTTTAGGCTGTCATCTCCCATCTGCTGGTAACTAATTCCCATGAGGAAGTGAATGTTGAGGTCTTCATAATAAACCTAATGGTCATGATGTACCATTCGTAACACTGAATGGTTTACTCAAGTGGCTAGTTAGGGACAGTATTAAAGATACACCAGCTTAAAAGTAATAAAACGTACAAGTAGGCCAAGGATGTATTAGGAAAAAATTATTTTTGGTGTGTGTGTGTGTAGGAAGGAGCTTAAAGTATTGAAACAAGACTAGTATTCCTTTTGCACAGTGACTTGCAGTGAATGAACTGTAACCATGTTTTTTTGCTAAGCAGTTCCTCTGTGGTGCTGCTTCTGCACCCAGTAGAAAAAGCTTTGTTGTTTTGTGTTCTGAAGAACAAAAAAACACATCCGGAAGAGATGTGACTGCCTGATTTCACACCCATACAAAGCAAATGTTGGTGTCATAGGAACTTGCCAGCTGTTTGTTGGTACTAACTCCTTTGATCAGCACATGATATACTGTCCTCAGTCATTTGTGGCAAAAGCAGCGCATTGCTTGTGTTGGAACATACGGTTGTTGAAGAAAAGTACATTAAAATGATTTCCTGCAAGCAAATGCTGAGATGAATGGGACTTGAAACCTGACTATATGAAAGGGCTGTATTGTGCTTATCTTCTTCCTTGCAAACACACCCAGTAACTTACTGTGATGGATAGGGAATTAAAAGTCATCATTTCTGCTTTCTTCACTGTTAGTGACTTCTGTCCTCCAACAGCACTGCCATGTACTTAATTAAGTGTTATTCAAGGGAATTGTTTACAGGATCTTCTGTGGGGACTTAGGCAAAAATCTTCAAAACCAGACCTGTAGCAAATAGAGAAGGGTTTTCTTTGTTTGTCTTTTGAAATTTATGTGCTTGATTCCCCATACGCCCTCCCTGCCATCAGCCACCTACTTTTTGCTGCAAGACAACTTTAAGGGAGGGGAAAAGAAGTCCAAAGGTATCAGTGATTATACCACCAGCTATGGTAAATATTGGGGCAGGGAATGGGTGGTGGCAGCACTAAGGAAAGAGGGGGCTGGATTTTAATTTTTCCTTCTGTTTAAACTGATCATCTTAAGCATTTACCTACAGCTTGATGACCAGGACCTCTGTCTTGGATTGAACCAGATTACTGCATTACACCTCAGTGGTGCTCGCATGCACACCTGCATTTGTTGCTCACATAAAGTAAAGAATGGAAGGGAATTTGCTTGATGCTGAAGAGCTGACGCCTTGTCTGGCTGGGCTCCCTGAATGACCTCCCCTTCATCTTGGGGCAGTGGGAAAGGCATTGCTTGACTTACGAGCTGCAGTTGTTTTTTTTCTTCCAAGAACTACTTTTTGTTCACCCTCACAGGAAATATGTGTATGTTTTTTTTGTAATAATAAGTTCATTTTAAATTTTTTTCCTGTAGACATTTAGTAATGTTCCAGCTCTGAGCTCCAGTTTCGTGTACCTAATCAGTGCAAGCTTACAGCAAAATTCCTGCCTTCAAGTTTTCCTCATAATTACCTGCAAGATAAGAAGTCTCAATAAAATCTGTTTCCCTACTTCCCTCATACTGTCCAACAAACAGCACTTCACACAAGTCATCTCCACCGCCCCCATAAAAGGCAGTGGGACTCCAGATGTCAGTACTAATTTAACAGCACTAACTAATTTAACAGAGGAGAAGGAAGTGGAGACCAGAAATAAATGCCTGGTCAGGTTAGTGAAACAGTAGAATAGCCTGTGTAAGGAGGCTGTGGAATTGTCAATACTTTGAAGTATTTTGAAAACCTCATAGGCAGCTTCACGGTTAGTAAGTATAGTAGGTATCATTCAGGGGTTTAACCCTGTCTGTGGTACACAGAGGGCTTTCGAGTAGTCCAGTGAAGATATAGACTTGCTTTTTTTAGTTACCTGTAGACTTAATTAATTCTATGAAAAATGTTTAGGAAGTGCACCTGTAGTATGAAAATCTGGACAGGTAGTAAGTTATTATTTTGTAAGTCATTCTTAGGCAGATACACATGAACTTGACTGTACTGTCAGTCTATGTTTAGCCCTATTTTAGCATTTTTTAAAATACTTTACCCAGTCTTCCATGCGGTGTAGTCATTCATCATGCAGCCATTCACGCTGTCTGATCTTCGAAATGGTGGTCACAGCTTGCCCACTTATCTTGCATTTATTTATATTGGAGAGCTTACTATGCTTTTACCATGTATTCCCGTAAGAATTTTCTAAATTCTTCTTCTTGGTGTTGCCTTGATACATAGGTTAAAGAAAATTAAGTATGTCATGGAGGCAAACAGGTCTGTAGCTCTTTAAAACAGGTTACGCACTTGACGTCTTCAAATGATTGTGCTTATTGTGTCAATGCATAAGTATGTTTTAATTAAATTTTAAAATAAGCAATTTATAGTTAATCTTGTAAGCAAGTGTTTTCATGGCTTATCACATAATCACAGAATGGATAAGGTTAGAAAGGACCACAGTAGGTGATCTGGTCCTGATCAAGAATAGATAGGTAAAGGAATTAGTAACAACTTCTACAGAAGAACAGTATTAACTGTTTTAATGACTCATTCTTGAAAACTTTGAGGTGAAAGATAACAAGTCTCAATAAACTCTGTGTTTCCCTACTTCCCTTAAATGTTTGGGTTTTTTTCATTTAACTACTTACAGTTCACATCTTCCTTGGAGATGTTTTCTTTCTAGTTATTTCTAGAAGTGCAAGCATTGAAGCAGTTCCGATTTGTGCAGTGAAGGGCTAGGAAATTGCTCTCTCAGGAGCTAGAGGCTGTTTTGTGTAGCAGGGTGAGAGCCTTTTTTTATTTCAGAAAGGTAGAAAACCTCAAAATTCCTAACCAGACTGAGTATCCGTATTAGGCGTTTGAAGTCATGTTTTCTTCCTGCCATCAGCTTTTTCTAAGCTAGTTGTAATGTGCTGCAAGGACTCTGCCTTCAAGCAGGGAGTAGAGATTTCAAGTTCCTTTGATTTTTCTTCTTCCTTTGCATTAATTGTTTGAAAGTGTCACTGGAGGAATTACTTTGAAAGGTAGGAACTCTCATGATGTAGTTGAATATGAATTTACCAACTCAGTTGTGGTGTTGAAACTCTAAACCCTCATCAAAGGGAGTCTTAGAAGCCTTGGACTGGTCCTGGGTGGGAGCAAGAGAATCTTTTTTCCCCCATACAGTTGATATCTACTTGTAATGGTATGACTGGTGTACAAAGAGGAGGAAACTTCCTCCGATCATCTGTACTGTGAAGGGGGGAAGAAAAGTGTGTATGAGTGACCTTGTGTGGCTGAGCCACCACAGTAAGTTGCTGAGTAATAGATTTCTGTGGAAGGTTGTGGAAGTAACTGGTAGCACAAACTGACACTACTAATTGTTGCTTGAGATCCACAAAGAGAAAACAGGCTAGGAAGAAGGGGAAAGAAAGAGTAAGGAAGATAAGGGGAAGAAACATGTTAAGAGCTTAGAAGCTGTCAGATGGTATTTACTGTATTGAAATACAGAGGTGTTCAATGATAAAACTGGGTTAAGCTAACCAGAAAATTTCCCAAGCTCCTACCCACTAGACCGAAACGAGATTACAGCCAGCCTCCCCCACCTGTTAAAACCTGGCAGGAATAGTTTGGAGGGTCAGTGCTGGAGTGAGGTTGCACTGCTGGCTCAGGCAGTTGGAGCAGTGTTGTGACTGGAAGGACCCATAAGACACACGCCAGATCCAGCGTTGGGACCTAGTCACTGTAACACTGATGGTGGTTGTAATCCTGATCTGCTGAGGTGGTGGTAGAGGCCTGGGTGGTAGAAGTCCCATGGAGTGAGGGAAGGAGACCCTCGACCTCCTGAGTGAAGTCCCTGTGGTCTTCTATTGGGTTTAGGGTAGGTGGGAATGCCTCTGGTGAGTTCTTCACTGGATGATGAATACGGGATCACAGGATATTTCAAGAGTCTTTGACACCTTCTAAGCACAGGTGGATCCATTACGGCCATCAGCAGAGGTGAATATCTTCAGGGCATTTGAGTGAACTGTCCTGATGTCTCCCCAGGGGAAGTTATCACAGATGAGTCAGTTGTGTAAGGACACAAATAGCCTGAGATGGCAGGTGTGCACACCCTCTGAGTCATCAACCTTCCCGTCTTTTCACACTGGTGGATACATTCTTCTCCTAGGAGAGTACCACTTATCTTAAGTCATCCCCACAGTCTAAATTAGTAGGCATATTTGGGTATCAGAGTCTTTGTGTAACCCAGGACAAGCTGTCTCACTGAGATGTGAACATCTTTGGCTTTATTAGGAAATTAGTTTCCAACCAGTAAAATCTGCCCTTGCTCATTTAGCATATGGCAGTTTAGGTCTCCCTCTGCATCTGTGACTGTTCTTTTGATGCATAATAGCATGCATTGAGTAATCTGTACTCCTGCTGTGGTAGTAGTTACCTACCCTGATTAGAAACAAACAGATGGACTGACAAGTCAGTCATTAATCTGTACCACAAACATTCTTTTATCGTATTAAGGTAATATTATTTGAATTGAGATTGTCTGTTAGTCTGACTGTAACACTTAGGTAAAATTAATTCACGTCATTAATGTTGTCCACTGGGCAACACAATGTTGTCCAGCAGTTTCAGAGAGTGAATTTTGCTCATGATGACTGAAAATGTATATGACTTGTTCCTTGCTGTTTTCTGGTTTTGGTCACCAGTAAGGGACCTAAATTGAAAGGAATTCAGAAGTGTTTCCAAGACTGGCCCGGTTTTCCTGAAGTGAATGAGGATTTGTGGTGCTTTCAGCTTGTCTTGAGCCAGGAGAGCATCATGGATGTCTCATCCTTTCAGCAGAGGCATTCATACAGCACAGCTCTGCTCAGAAGGAGATATGTTTCACTTACCAAAGAATAACCCCTCCATTAGACCTCTGCTTTGGTTCAGAACTTTTGTAATAGCTTTGAGAGGAAACAAATGTGTCCCTTAACTCCTTTGAAGTCTTGACAGAAAGCTCTCATTTAGTTCCATGGTACCCTCATGGTACCCCCAGCTCAAGACATGGGTTGCTTGAAGAGAGCCATTGCTTTTAGTTTTCCTTTTTCCATCTCCATGGAGACAGAGCTTTCCGAGCTTCTTGGCTTTACTGACTCACTTCAACTTCCTGTGCCCCAGACCAGAAAGATTTCTCTAAATATAAACATTTGATTCACAAATCTTGTGGTTAGACTTACAGTTCCAAGCAAAACAAAGCCTACAATACAAACCTGTGCTTTCTAATGGGATAAGCAAATGAAATGTATATGATTGTAACTAGGCTACTGCTGAGAAACCGTTCTTCAGCTTGTAAAGATAGCTGTGTTTTAAACAGTCCTCATTACATGTTCTTCATTACAGCCATTTCATTGCCATGTGCTGTTGAGGGGACCGATGTTTTCAACATGATACTAATTTTTGGCTTTGTATATACCATGTACATTCATATATTTCTTGGTTTTTATTTCAGAGATGGTGATGTTGCTGGAATGGTGGTCAGGCACCGATTGCACACTCTACACTGATCCAGAGAGTTACCACAAGTATGGGAAGGAGAATGCCATCGTAATCCTTAATCACAACTTCGAAATTGACTTTCTCTGTGGATGGAACTTTTGTGAGAGATTTGGGGTCTTGGGGGTGAGTTTATTTAGCATTTAAAATAAATTACTTCTTCTTGGATGTGGAAAAAACACCCAAAACAAATAATTTGTGGTTTTGAATACTAACAGCTCTTTATTCGAATTTCACCCACCACTGTCCAGAATTAGAGGTGAACCTAAAGCAATACAGTTCAAGCATGTGGAGTACTGAGACAGGATTGCTTGGGCACAGAAATTTTAAAAGCATTGCAGTTAAAGCTGATGAAGGAGATATTTTTTTAAGCTGTGGAGGTCATTAACAGTTACTTCTCCCTGTATGTTTGCTAGGTTCATTGTGCTGCAGAAAGATGAGCTGTTCCATGATTCTTTCCCAGTAAATTACAGAATTTGTTTGCTTTTTCCAGTGTAGTCTTACAAATCCACAGGTAGAGTTTGAATGATGTAGCCTACCTCTCTCAGAATGAAAGTGCAGCCATCTCAAGTGAAAGCAGTAACCAGCTTATAGCTAGTAAGAGATGGAGGAGGAATGAGTTACCCATGGTTGAATACAATGTCACATTAGGCTAAGAGTTAAGTGTGCATTTGCCTTTTTGTTTCCCCTGCCAGACCATGGGGATGATACAAGACCCCTGTCTAAATTATAGCCTGACTTAATTCTTTGGTTCTGACTGTATTCTCTGTCTACAAACGATTTATCTAGGAATTCCTCCCTCATAAAAGGGAAGACTAATACCTCATTTTGGCAGTTTTTTGCAGCATCCTTCTAGCTTTGATACTGGCCACTGTCAAAAGTCCTGACCTTGGATTGTGCAAACCTATGATTTTTTGCGGCCTTGCCTTTGAACTCTTTGCATTTTCTAGAAATCTGTGCATCACTTCAGTCACTTTCAAATTACAAAAATGGCAGTTCTGTTTAAAAAAAACCAACAATGTAAAAGGGGACCTTAAAAGTAGAGGAAAACGAACCTAAGCAGTACAGGCTCTGCACGTCACCAAAATGGCTGTTAGATTCTAATTACTGAAGAACAATTCTGCTGTAATGTCTAGGACTTGAGCACAGAGCTGGAGGGTGGCATGAGACAGCAGGAGATACCGGGAAACTTGTTCCTGGCAAGGAGATGCATATGCAAAAATGTGGCCCTTATCTATGTGCTCATTGTACAGTGGTGCTTTAGTATAGTTTGCCTAATGACCTCAGTTCTCTAAATAAAGCTGTGTTTTAGAGGGTCAGGTGCTTCTTCAGAAAGCACCAATGTGGAAAACGAAAGAATTGTTTCTGTACAAAGTAGTAGAGGCCTACAAGGTCAAAAATACCTTGTTTTTTCATTGGTGCTCTGTAGTTGGATTGAATCTCACTACCTGCAATTTTTTTTTCATAGTTTTCCAAGTTAGTCAGGATTCTGTTTTAGTCTGTGTTGTTTCCTGTGCATAAGAATACCACAACATAGAAGCGTACGGTTAAAGAATTACTGCATTGCACTAACTGAAAATATTTTTTTCCTTTTTTTTTGGGTACTTACAGTTATTACTTGGTTTGTATTTATGCTAAGCTTAGGATTTTCTGAGGAACTGATATATGTTGATGTTTTTTCTTTTGTCTTTGATTTAAAAATCTGTTTCGGTCTTGAGTAATATACTATGATTTTAGTTCCCAGAAGCTGTTCCAGGAAGAAATAGTTCCCGTGTGCTCTCATTTGCATACATGTCTTTATCGACAAAGCAGTTCATTTCCTGGTGGGGGCAACCAGCTGAGGTTCATCTTAAGCCAGGTTAAGAAAAAAATAAAAGGAAAATGCTACACAATCAGTTTTCCTCATTGTATTGTTATACTGGTACTTGGCTTGGGACAGTGCAGGGGTAGACGAATATGCAGGGATGGGGAATATAGGTTGGTTTAACTTTGTGCTGCCTTACATCAGTTTCCAGTATGAGAAGCTTCAGAGCATGGTGTGGCTCCACAGTTAGGAACCATGATGTTGAGGGCTGATGTTTAGGAAAAGGAGTTAGAGGAAAAAGGCAGGTGTCCAGTGAAATGTCTAAGGTGTTCCAGCCTTCCAGTGTTTTGTGGCTCAGCAACTTCGTGAGCCAGTGGGGGTGTATATTTAATGATGTTTAATTGTAGACTCCATTAAGTTTCTGTGCAAAGTTTAGGTATCTGCCAACACCTTACTCAGCTGATCTCATGTCCACTGCTGCTGAAAAGGAAATCTTGCATATGCTGTCTCCTGCATCTATTCTGGTGCTTCTCTGTTCTGTTTTGGCATGTTTCAGATATCCTTTCTCTCTCTTTTCTGCCTTAACTAATCCGATGAAGAAAGGAGAGATGCCTGGGGTGGGGGAGAGGGTGAAAGATGAAGACAGCTTAGAGCTGAGGGAGTTGGAACTAGTTGTGCTTGGCCACAGCAGGCAGACAGACAGAATGGCTTTGTTGTGACCTCCAGCTGTACCCTGCAGACCTGGCAGATAATGGCAGTGCTCACATGCATGTGTTCAAACTTTCAGCATTTTACAGCTTGAACTTTTATTAAATGAAGCCATTAAATGTTGTAATTCTTTGCTTAGTTCTTGTGGTTTAACCATCCAGGCAGCTGAACACCACAGAGTCACTTTCTCACTTCCTGCTCCCTGTGGGATGTGGGACAGAATTGGGGGATAAAGTTTGTGGGTTGAGTTTAATTGGAAAGGAAGGGACAAAAATAATGATGGTGGTAAAAGAGTCAGATTATACAAAACAAATGATGCACTATGGAGTTGTTCACCACACTCCAGTTGCCAAGCAGCAGCCCCCAGCCAACTTTCCCCCTAGTTTATATACTGAGCATGACATTATATGATACGACATATTCCTTTGGCTAGTATGGATCAGCTGTCCTGCCTGTGTCTCTTCCCAGCTTCTTCTGTCCCCCAACCCACTCCCTGACAGAGCAGTGTGAGAAGCTGAAGAGTCCTTGATGTAGTGTAAACGCTGCTTAGCATCAACCTAAACATCCACGTTACCCACATTATTCTCATTCCAAATCCAAAACACAGCTACTGGGAGGAAAATTATTCCAGCTGAAACCAGGACATTGTTTTTGTTTATCTGAAAACAGTATTAATCATCCTTAAACGTCTATTGCCCCTTTTGTCGCCAAAAGAAAAAAAAAAAGTCCCTTTTCCTTTTAGGTTTTAACTGTAATATGAAAACTGCCCCTCCTGGTCTTAGTTGCAACATTCAGTCTGTGCATTTTTCTTCTCCATCTATTGTATCTCTTCTCCTGTACTGGCTTTCCCCTTATAGCCAAATTGCCTTAATCTCAACAGGTTCATAAAGCTCTCTCAATGTGTCTTTGTTTTTATCAGTATTGGTTTAGGAGATTTTTCTGCTGTTTTTGGGGTGTGGAGTAGGAGTGGCATAGTGTCTTCCCTGTTGTTTTTAGGTTTGTGAACCTGAGTGTTCTTCTAAGGGCTCAGATCCTGTACTTGTATGGCATGAGGTTCTCTGCTTTCATGAAGGTTTTTTTTATTGCCTCTGGAAGAAAATTTAGCAAAAAGAACTAAATAAGATGCTAAGAATTTGAGAAGTGTGCATGGCGATGAGGAAGGGGAAAGAATGACAATTCTAACACTTACTTTACTTTTAAGTTTTTTTTTTCTTTAATATGATATTTTTGGAGCACCCATGGAAAATTGTAGGAGGCACAGGGTTGACAGTAGTGAGTGAGAGCCAGAGACCTGTTCATTTGTAGTGGAGAAGGAGAAAACCACATGAAGAAGCAGTTCTATGCTTGCTTTTACTCTTACAAGTTACTGAGATTATCTTGCTAGTTTACAGATGTATAACTGTGCAGTATCAAACCTTACATGTTTTTTTTCATTGTTGTTGGAAAATAGAAGAAGGAAGCAAACTTCACAAAAACTAGAAGCAACAGAGGTTTCAGGAAAACCTGCACTGGGTCCAAACAATCAATCATTTACATCTGCATTCCACTTGTGGATTTTTTTGTTAAGAGTTCTTTGGGTTTTGTTTTGATTCCTTGGCACTCATCAGCCACATTTCCAACTCTTTATGCTGCTAGACCTCAGTGTTGTGTGCAGGAAGAGGGGTATATAGAGGTCCTTGATGCCAAGTCAGCATCATGCTGCCATGAGCGGCATAGATGTCCATGGGGATGGCTGAATCCTGCCTCCGTGTGACACAAGTGGCTGCAACAAGCTGTGAGGGAAGGAGGAGCTGGGCTGCCAACTTGGCTTTCTGTGGAGTTGGAAACAGCATAGCCCCAACAGGACACAGCTTTGTCCACACCAGTGTTTCCTAAATAAGAGGCAGGGCTGTTAACTGTGATCCTGAGTCAGGGTGACTGTGATGGTTGTGTTGTGGATGCTTTGCTTTTCCACCCCATGGTGGTGTGATGGCTTGGGGGGGGTGCTAACTCTGGTGTCTGTGTTTTGCTCTGTTGTGTTAATAATAGAAGCATGGAATTGGTGACAGGTCCCTGCTGTGCCTTTCCCATTTCCTGCCTGTGACATTCCAGTCCTCGGATTTATCTTAGTCGTGGACAACCTAGCTACTGTACCACTATTTAAACACATTAGTAGCATTTGGTTTCTTCAGTGTGTTCCTAACCATCCCACTGAAAACAGACCCACTGTACATCAGAAATGAAACTCGTGAGAGAAGCATATTCTGAGAGGTGTTATTCAGGATTTTTACCAAAAGCACCTTAATATGCTCCCTGCCTGGATTCACTGCTTCACTGATTGTTCTGATTAAGCAGTGATAAAATAGCTTTTCTAGTAATTTAATAACTCTTTTTCTCAGATGAAGACATTAATATTGGCAAAAACTGCTTGTGCTTTAAGGCTAAATGTGCTGGTTTAGCTGTTTATCTTCTGGTGTCTCTGGTGTTTCAAGTTATTAATGCTGGTGTTTCTGTCTCAGCGAAACATAAATATTATTCTGAGGGACTCATGTTGCATCAAAATATTTGCATTTCCAAAAGAGGCCATATTTCTCATAAAAAATCACTAAGCACATGTAATAAATTTTAACCTTAACTATCTGTTCCTTATGTCAGGAAAACCAAATTTTATTTGAGTTGTTTATTTTGAAGCGTGCTGCTGGAAAAACTAGTCATGGCCTTAAATATAGATGTGAGAAGAGACTTTTGTAGGTTATTGTGTGGGACTGGTAGGTGTGTGAGCACAGTAATTTGTGCATTTTAAAATATTAATACATTTTAAACTAGATTTGAAGGGGGAATGGGACAAAATCGGGCTTGCTAGAGATGAGGCTGGGGGTCACATGCTGGTGTTTGAGAGGTGGTGTGCTAGCGAGGTTCTTTGATCTGATAGGTCCGTGCCGGTAGAGAATGGAGATCCGTGCAGCAGCAAAAGCCAAAGTTATTGATGTGTAAGAAACCATGGAAGTGCCTGAGAATGGTCACACTGGAATTCTCCCCCAGAAAAAGAGCCAGGATCAATAGCCCAACTGAAGTGCATCTACACCTATGCATGTGGCATGGGCAACAAATGAGGAGTTGGAAGCCGTTGCGCAGCTTGAACGCGGTGATATCACTGCAGTCACATAAACACTGTGGGATGACTCACGCAACTGGAATGCTGCAGTGGATGGCTACAAGGTCTTCAGAAGGAATAGGCAAGGAAGGAGAGGTGGTAGGATAGCCCTCTATGTTAGGGAGTGTTTTGATTGTCTGGAACTGGACATTGGTCATGAAAGCATCAAGTGTTTCTGGGTAAGGAGTAGAGGAAAACCAACAAGGTAGATACCCTGTTGGGAGTCTGTTACAGACCACCCAACCCGTGATGAAGAGGCAGAAGAAAAGTTCTATAAGCAGCTTGGGAGAAGTCTTAGAATCGGTAGCCTTTGTTTTTCTGGGAAACTTCAGCTTACCAGATATCTGCTGGAAATACAACACAGCAGAGAGAAAGCAGTCTAGGAGGTTCCTGGAGTATGTGGAGGACAACTTCCTGATGCAGCTGACGAGAGAGTCAGCTAGGGAAGAGGCCCCGCTAGACCAACTGCTCATGGTGTGGACAGGTGTAGTCTTTGCTGGGTTACAAATTGGCTGGACGACTGGGCTCAGAGAGTGGTGGTGAATGGAATTAAGTCCAACTGGCAGCAGATCACTAGTGGTGTTCCCCAGGGCTCAGTTTTGGCACCAGTCCTGCTTAATATCTTTATCGAAGATCTAGATGAGAGGGTCGAGTAAACCCTCAGTTTGCAGACAGTGCCAAGATGGCTGGGAATGTTGATCTGCTGGAGGGTAGGAAGGCTCTGCACAGGGATCTGGACAGGGTGGATCACTGGGCCAAGGCCAGTTGTATGAGGTTCAACAAGACCAAGTGACAGGTTCTGCCCTTGGGTCACAACAACCCCATGCAGCGCTACACGCAGCAGGGAGAGTGGCTGGAAAGCTGCCCTGCAGAAAAGGACCTGAGGGTGCTGGTTGCCAGTGGCAGAACATGAGCCAGGAGTGTACCCAGGTGGCCAAAAAGGCCAGTGGTGTCCTGGCTTGAACCAAAACTAGTGTCACCAGCAGGACCAGGGAAGTGATTGTTATCCTGTACTCAGCACTGGTAAGGCTGCACCTCAGTATTGTGTCCAGATCTCAGTCCCTCTTTACAAGAAGGACATTGAGGTGCTGGAATGTGTCCGGAGAAGGGCAACAGAACTGGTGAAGGGTCTGGAGCACAAGTCCTATGAGGAGCAGCTGAGGGAGCTGGGATTGTTTAGCCTGGAGAAAAGGAAGCTCAAGGGAAGACCTTATTGTTCTCTACAACTACCTGGAAGGAGGCTGTAGCAAGGTAGGGGGTTGGTCTCTTTTCCCAGGTATAAAGTGGGACAAGAGGAAACAGCCTCACGTTGTATCAGGGAAGATTTAGGTAGATTATTAGGAAAAATTTCTTCACTCAAAAGTTCCATCAAGCGTTGTAACAGCCTGTCCAAGAAAAGTAGTTGAGTACCCATCCCTGGAAGCATTTGAAAGATGTTCAGATGTGGCACTTAGGGATGTGGCTTAGTGCTGGACTTGGCAGTGCTGCATTAATAGTTGGACTTGATAATCATAAGGGTCTTTTCCAACCTAAACAATTCTATTATTCTAAAATATATAGTTGTTCTTGTAGGCAGCCAAAAGTGCATTATTACTTGTATTTAACACAGCATGTTAGCACATACTAGGGAATATATCTTTCAAAATATTGCTGTGTTACCTTTCCAACATGGAAAAGTTTTATTCAATATGAAGCATTAGAAATTAGGAGCCTAACTAAATTTCTGGAATGATAGCTTTGAGGGACTTAAGAAACATATCTTTCCATCTTGATGCCCCAGGAGTATAGTATGAAGGAGTGCTATATTTCAAAAATAGAGCAGTGGGATTCATCGAAAGTATGTCAATGTTGAGGGAGGCCTGGAGAGCAAATAACTGCAGAGGCAAACTGCTGCTGCTAATGGTTTGCAGCTACAATAAACTTGTTTTGAAACTGTGGAACAAATTTTTTTGCACACTCTCAGCTTGCACAGTTATTTCTTGCTGTTTGTTGTGCTCTTGGTCAAGAGGTTTTGAATAGCTGAGGCTGGACATACAGAATCAAGATTTTCTTTCTTTGACAGCATAGCTGGACAAATGCTTTTAAAGGAAGCTTGTAAAAATACTTTTTTTTTGTGATGTTGGTGCAGTCATTCACAAAGCGGAACTTCATGCGTGTTTCCATCAGAATGAACTTGGCCAAAATAAATTAACCTGGTTTAAAATTTTACTGCTGTAGATAAGTTGTCCCTGTCCAGCAGTAATTTCATTAAATATCTGTTTAAATTACACAGGTCTGAGCACTGAAAATTCTTGACTTCCTTCAAGAAGGCAGCTTACATGGAACAAATCAGCAGTTTTTAATGAATTTTATTCTGTTGAACAAGCTGAATTTGAAGGTTAGAGGTAACTGTCACATATTTTACCAAAGCACTTCGGTAAAGAAGAAGTTAGTGGCTGAAGTTAACCAGAGTTGCATTTTTTCCCCCAGGTATTTACATAGGAACTGTGCATAGGTAAATGTCTGAAACAGAACAGACTGTATCTCTACTTACTGTAAAAGAGATGGTAACTCCTGAGGGGAGGCCTAATGTATTCCTTCCACTCAAGAGCAGTCTTGCTAGTATAATGCACTGGTAAGTTTCCTTTCCTTAATTAGTTCTGTCATTAGTCTTCCTTCTACTCCTAGGATGGATGGGTGCACAAAACAGTGTGAGGTGACTTTTTATGTGCATCTAAGAGTCGTACTCACACGTGTCTAGAAGAGTGCTTTTAAATTTTAAAAATTCATTGGCACAGTGAATTAATAAGAACATGACCTGGGGAAGAATTCAGACATCTGTTCTGCTTTTGTGGTTATACCTCTGCCACATAACACCTTAGCTTACGGTATCATTTCTTGATTCCATTGGGGGAGGGGGGGGAAAAAAACAGTAGCAACTTCTCAGGTGCCTCCTGTGTAACTTGTACACTTCTTAAAATATGCAAAACATTAGAAAATAGGTACAGTGAAATACTTATTTTAGTTAGCTTTTTGGACTAGAATTCCTGCATTTTAAAGTCTGGGAGGGAGGACTACCAGATTCTTTTCTGACTCTGTGCTCTGGAGGCCTTGCACATTCCATATAGAGCACACGTAGGTTAGTTTATGGTATTTCTTATGATACTGAATACTTACTGTATATAAACTCGAAGAGCATATTGGGTTTTTTTCCCCCTGTTGGCCTCACTATGTAGTGGCTTGTGCTAGGCTGTGGCTGAGGTGGTCAGTAGTTCCCAAAGGTTTTAGCCCTCCCAGCACAGCTAGAAACACTGCACATCTCTTGGGGTTTCTTGAGCAAAACCTTGGCTTGGCTGTCTTCCTCATACACGTATGGTGGAGAGGAGCAGAAGAGCATGTGAATTGGCCTTTGTTCTTGTGAATGGAAGCTATACTGTACGTGGCCTACAACAAAAATGTTCTTTGGAGGCTTTTAAAGCTGTGTGCTAGAACTATTTATTTACATGTGTTTTGGAAATAAGAAAATTACTTAGAGTAACTGAGAAAAGGAAAAAGAATAGAGTAGGAAAAAAACAGAGCTAAGGAGAGTGGTAGTAGCCTGTTTCTCCGTGCCCACTTTGGGGAGCTGGAAGAGGAGGCTGGGCTCAGTGTTGCTGCTGCCCTGTAGTAGGGACTAAGGTAAAACATGGCTTGAAATGGAAATGACTAAAACTGTGCTGAATACTACAGCTGCTCCTCATGGGAGAGCTGGGTTTGGAGTCCTGATCTGAGCCCATCACTGAAACACAGAAAGTCTCGAATGCTCAAGAGGGAGCACTTTATTGCAAAGCATTAAATCCTTTGACAGAGATGGTTTGTGCATGCTTAGAAATGGCATTGTCTGCAGTTTTCTATTCTGCTTCTATGTAACAGTTGCTTGTGAAGCTATGTGATGTGCACTTGCCTTCCAGTCTTACGAGCTTTTAGATAGCTTAATTATTTAAGGTATTTTCCTTCTGAAGGAAGGAGAGCAGATGAAAGAAATGAGCTGAGATAAAGAATTAGGTCAGGTCTCTTCCCCTAGCAACCAAATGAACAACAGTGACCAAAAAAAAAATGAAAAGTAGATGTTTTCTCTTGATGGTAACTTCTACCAATAAATAGTTTCTTCTAGTCAAATGCCAAGTCCTCGAATCCATCTACAGACCATTTTGATGGGCTAGCTTATAATGATATCCTGGTTAGAAACTGGGGTGTGATTACTCCATCTGCCCTCTAAGGAAATGTCACTGTTTTTCAGGAAATACCGAAGCAACGATGTCTATATACACACAACACACGTGTGCCATTTTGTTAATTAAATAACCAAGTGAAACATGGGACAGCTCACCAAGGCTGGCTGGCTTGGAAGACAGGAAAGGAGCAAGTGGAATCAGTTTTCCTGCCCAAAGGGGTGTCAGTCTGAGATGATCACAGGGTTAAATTCTGGAGAAGCATTTGACTTCTGGAACTTGTTGAATGCTTGATAAATCATAGACTTCTTGTGGAGTGTCTGGACCAATCACTTCAGTGTCTTCACACCTGTGAGACAGAAAGAGTGCCTTTTTTTATTCCTACTCCAGAAGCATGCTTTGAAGAGAAATTCACTACTGTTTGTATTTCTGGCTTTTCATGAACAAACCTGAACACAAATCAAGTATTCTTATTCTTCCATTGGTAAACCATGTGTGGAAGCATCAGTATGTTCTGCAGCAATGGCTCTGTGACTCTGCTT
>VXAY01005889.1:181918-279868 GCA_013399855.1 Oxyruncus cristatus | reverse complement strand
TTTTTTTTTTGTGGTCATGGTGAGAAGTTCCAATGCTGGGGAGAAGTGTAGCTGCTCTTAAAGGAACTTCAGTTGCCACTGTCCAGGATCTGCTTGAATTGAGGTTTTCTGTTGATATGGTTTGGGTCTTTTGCATGGATCTCAGTGTTTGAAGGAATTTGGCTTCTGTTTTGTTTCAGCATTTGGGTAGGATAGACAAACACATACACATATATGTTTCATTCTGGAAGTCTTCCATGCAGATATCTGATATTACATTTGACTGTTCTGTCAAATGAGAAAAACTTGTTTTACTTTGGTTTTGTTTTTACACTGGTGTTAAAACTGGGACTGGGCAATAGAAACCAATATATGAGTGTCTAATTGTGCATGTATCACACTCACAGTGAACTCTTCAGTGGTTTACCTGTTTAATACTTGCTTTGATTCTGTCTTGCAGAGTTCCAAAGTGCTTGCGAAGAAGGAGCTCTCCTACATGCCTATCATTGGCTGGATGTGGTATTTCCTCGAGATAGTCTTCTGCAAGCGCAAGTGGGAGGAAGATCGGAAAACAGTCATACAGAAGTTGCTGAGTCTCCGGGACTACCCTGAAAACTTTTGGGTGAGTGATGACTAACAAGTGGGGTGTGAGCTGCTGTAGTGCTTGGCAGGGATGAAGGGCACAGATGATATGTGATATTCACCAGGTTGCTCCTGAAAACTTTGATTCATGAACTTCCTGGCAGTATCAGGAGGGTATTCTTGAAGAATTGAATTTTCTCTGGAATTTCCCATATAATAGTCTATCTTGTCTGTTTCCTTCTCAATAGTATGGAGCCCTACAGATGTCACTGCAAAAATACCTGCATTGTGATCCATTCAGTAAATCTTGTGCTCCTCTAAATACAGGAGCCTGGATAGGGATAGATGTGAGGGTTCATGGCAGTGTAACAGATGCATGTGATGATGCTGTTTTAAAACACATCAGCCATATTCTTTACCTAAGATCCCCTCTTGCCTTAGATTGCAGAGTTCCTACTAGTGTTTTCCCCTTCCGTGTGATTTTGGCTTTCTTGTGAACGTGTCTGGTCAGACATGGCCCAGTAGAAGTAGAAGCCACAGATAAGTACCTGGTCAGAGACATGGCCCACTGGGACCATCGGCTGTGTTACAGGGAGAGGATTGGTGTCACTTTTCAATAATAGGGAAGTGTTACTTTTTGCATTACTGTAATTTTTTAGTATTGACCCTGCCTGGTGTTTCCTGTTTTGAGAATGAAAAGCCTTTGAATTTTTTCTCTTAGTAATCAGAAAAATCAGTTCTCACGAGCTAGTGATGGCAAGAGAGCAATTCGGTTAAAGAAAGGTATCTTAAGCAGCCTCACCAGACCCTACAGACCCTATTGCTTAGGAAGCAGCTTCTTCATGAAGATGTATGTGCTGGTTCTCTCATTCTCTGAAACAAACTTTTTTTTTAAAATTGTGATTAATTTAAACAAGTGCTAAGCTGTGCTTTGATAATGTTTAAATGACTTCCAGGCAGAAGACTCTGTAGTAGAGAGGCCATTCTTGGTTTTTAGTTTCAGTTTCCCTCACGGAGATTTGCCTGTTCTCTGTGACTTTTAAAAGGTCTTGAATGCCTTTCTATGCACCTAGGCAGTTCAACGCTAA
Organism: Oxyruncus cristatus; assembly: GCA_013399855.1. Taxonomy (NCBI): domain Eukaryota; kingdom Metazoa; phylum Chordata; class Aves; order Passeriformes; family Cotingidae; genus Oxyruncus; species Oxyruncus cristatus. Next base: position 278,219 of record VXAY01005889.1, on the reverse strand, counting down.
TCAGTGAGCACAAGCCACCACTATCCTGTAGATACTGCTGTAGAGAGATTATTAAGAAGGAGCTTTACCTACATACAGGACATAGTTGTTGATGTACACCTGGGGTTATTGCGTGTGGAGTTTGAATTTGCCTTTGTATGATGACATATGTCAAAAGGCACAACAATAGCACCTTGGTCGGTAGACAGGCAAAGCATGGGAAGTGGACTAGAAAGATTTTCTCATCAGTTTCTGTATGTTTCATCTAGCTGCTTAACATTATGCTTGTGATACACGAGTAAAAGTGCTCTTAGATGAGGTACAGCTGAAGTTGTCTGCTTAGCTAGTTTTCTTCAATCTCTGTCTTTGTTGGCTATGTTTTTGCTGTGGGTTACGAGGACTTAGCCTGTGTGATTTGGCAATGCTCTCCAATGTGTTAATTTGCATTCAGGCTTGGCAGAAAGCAGATGAACAAGTGGTAAATCTCCAAAGATCTGTGTGCTCTCCCCTGCCTGCCAGTGGCAAGATTGTAATTGTTATGTCTGAGCACTTCCACTCTATAGTTCATAATGGCATGAGGCTTTCAGTTGTCGTGCATCTGCTGTCTTACATCTGTTACCAGCTCTGTCCCTGGCATCAAGTTGCTGTGTGTAGTTGTCAGTGTCCTCGTGCCATAAGCGAAAGCCGGGGGGTTGGAGTCAGGGGTGCAAGGTGGGCGCTGAAGCATTCCCTAGAAATGTCTTTACTTTAGACACGTACCAAGATTTAGATACCATGATACCTGAACACTTCACCAGCAGTGAAACAGCAGGATTATATTTTCAGTGTAGAGATTGAGTGACTCATTTAGAGAAATCAAGTCATTCTGATAGCAAGTAGCAGAGCAGATGTTTAAGCCTAAAGGCTGAAGTTCAAACCAGAGGATGGCAAGTTGGATGAGTGTTTGGTTTTGACTTTTTTGTTGTTTGTTTGTGTGTTTGTTTCGAATTTTTTACTTCAGTCAAATAAATTACCTAATTGTGTATGTGGCTTCAACTGTTCCTGCTAGCAGTGTTAACTTGGGCTGTGCTGGTTGCTGGTGGGAATTAGAGACACCACTGCTCAGTCAGATGTAGAAGACCTGAGCTTCTGTCTAACTGTAGTTCTCTCTTGGTTTTAGTTCCTGATTCATTGCGAGGGCACAAGGTTCACAGAACAGAAGCACCAGATTAGCATGCAGGTAGCCGAAGCCAAAGGTCTACCCAAGCTCAAGTATCACCTACTGCCACGAACAAAAGGATTTGCTGTCACCGTGCAGTGTTTGAGAAATGTAGGTAAGGAAAGCCACAGGGAACAATGCTAAATGGTTATTTCATCTAACCGCTGTCAGTTTGCCGTGCTTTTCTTTTTCCTGTAACATGAATCCTAGCAGAAAGCCCTGGGATCCTTTCTCACCTTTTTTCCACTAGCCGCTGACTTTACTAATAAAGTCCTGGAGCATCTTGGGTTTTATTATTATTATTATTATTTTTGTTTTGTTTTCTGTTATTGTTCCTCTGTATTGGGAAATCTCAATTTGCGTATTTTGTACCTATTGCCAAAGGATAGTATTTCTTAATATTTACTAAGCTATTCTATTCTAAATGAAGCAAATTTGTTAGTAGAGAATCTGAGGCAGTGTGTCTTAAAATATTTTCTTGTGGTAAATACCTGCCTCAAATGACATAATTTTTAAATAAAAAAAAAAAAATCTGCTTTAATTCCTGTATAGATTTGCTCCTTAGAGTTTCTCTGTGGAGCTGAGAAAGGGGAGTAGACCTTGACTGAAGATACATGTAGCTGAAATTTTTAAACAAATTATTTCTGCATTACAGAACATGAGTAAGTTTTTCTTTGTTAATGTTGTTCTTAACTCCCTACCCCCCAGTTATGTCTGGTTACTTGCACTTGCAAGATGACATCAGTAAGAATATTGCACACATTGCCGTTTAAGTGATTTTTTTTTTTTTTGACTAATACTATCAAAGTCCTGTGCTGTGGACTTCATGGGCAAAGGAAAGACAGTGCTAAGTAGCCATAGTCTTACAGTATTTTTGGGGGGTTGGTAGGTTATGTGTTGTTAAAAGGCTGCTGTGTAAGAGAGGCGAAGTGGTTATGGGTTTAGAAGAAAATGTTCCAGCTTGAGTGAAGCTAATGTCAAAACTTCTTTTGTCTTTGAAGACACATTTCCACGTGGCATATCTGGGATAGTTGCTGTAAAAAAAGCTTTGCAGTCAGCTGTCTTGCTATCTGTCATACTTCTTCTACATATCCTCTTGTGAGTCAGTTAGATCATAGTACTGTTGTAGCTTACCAGGCACCCACAACTTTCCACCCCCAAAATGGATAGCATAGCTTGGGTCTTTTCTGATGCAAGAGGAAGAGGTAAGTTATGTGAAGCATCCAGTAACCCCCTTAAGGGCACAGTTTAACCTTGCCTTTTGAATAAGGGTGGCTGTTTGGCTGAGGGCAGGGAGATGGTAGACTTTGAGGCATTGAAGAAGAGATGAGTCAAAACTCTGTGAACTCTAATGCCCTGAGCTGGGAATCAGGGACAGGTTATTTTGGTGGTGATTTTGTTCTTTTCACTGCTCTGTGTAGTACAAGCAAAATTTGGCATGATTGTGGACAAATAGCTGATTTGTGGGAAAATGTTTCAAAAGGAAACATTTTTAGGGAACTTAAGTGACACTTATAAAAACTTTTGGGTGTTATGCGATACATTACAGTAACATTTGCTAGAATCCTAAATATTTGAAATACCTTCAGAAAAATAAGGCCAAGATTGCTAGATTACTTATACTTAGGGGAGTGTGTGTCATTGCCTCACTCCATAAGCTGTGACTTGCTAGATGAAGAAATGTAAGGCCACTAGGAAGGTAGTATTTCCCTTTGAGGATTCAAGGAGAAGCACAGAGCCATAGTTTCTCATATACAGTTTCAGCAAAAACTGTCGAGCTTGAAAATCCAACCAAAAAACCTCTGAGGGTTTGATGACCCCATATTGATGTTGCAGGTTCTTCTGGCTATGTTGCTTTACTTGCCTTGTCAGTTGTTGCAGAGGGAGATACTAGGGTTATTGTCTGGGTTATTATATGCTTCTCTCGTCTAGAGACAAGGGGTACATGTGACAAGCATTTGAAAAGCTTTTTTAAACAATGTCTTATTTTTAGAACTCCTTGTAACATTATTATGTACAGATAACAAGGAAGTCCATCATGTTTTTTGAATAGAGAATGTGATGGAGTCTGTTTTGACAGTCCATAATTTAGAAATGTAAGTTCTATCTAGAAGTTAGGTCAAATCTGCAGTGGGGTATCCCTGTGCATCTCTAAAAATGAGAGACTCATGATGAGCTACCTGAGTCCATTTTGGGCCCTGCTATTTAACCTAATGCACTTTCAGCTTTCCCACAAGGGGTGGTGGCCCTGGCTGGAGCTGCAGCACTACGTAGCAATGAAGTCAAGCCACAGGTTTGGGACCAGTTCACAGCTGGGTGTGACAGAGCTTCTGTCTGGGTTTTTTCTGACAAGGGTGTGATTCAACTTGTTTGAGGCTGTGGTACTATAACATGGATAGATGGTGTTCTTTCTGTCTGTAGAGGTAATTCACCCATAGTAGCAGTGGTCACAGGTTGGTCCTCTTCAAAACTTTTTATCAGCTCTTAATGCTACCTGGTGCAGTCATTCTGGAAGTAGTTCTGAAACACTTCTGCAGTAGTTGGAAATAGACATTGGTGACATCAGTCTGGCAAGTCCATCTGTTTTGAAAAACTTAGCTTCAGAAGGAGTTTATTCAGTGTACATACATGAGAAGCTGCCTCCGTACCAGTGATGCCATTTCTGTCAGCATAAGCAGATATATTTGGATAAAAATATCTTTCACATGAGAGAACAAGTAAAGAACCTTCCCTCCTAACTCATTTCTTTCATAAGTGATAATAGAATTCTTTTCTTCTCAGAGATTCAGTTTCACAAGTTCAGACCTCTGCACACAATTTGATTTTTAAAGAAGTGCTTTTAATATTTTTTGAACTTTTTCTGATAATTTTGTCACTGATCATCTCTACCAGTGTGGCAGTAGAGATACAGTCCCCAGGAACTTAATTTCTAGAAGCTATTTGCTGTCTTAATAAATTGCTGTTTGCTACCTGTACTGTTCATGGAAGCAAATGAAAATGCAGATCTGTTTCTAAAACCTCGTACATTATTTACCGTAAAAATAAATGTCATAAATACTGCAAGAGATATATCTTACTTTTATTGCCTGGATGTATATCAGGCAATCCCTCTCATCTGTTTTTATTTAGTGAAGACTTGTATTTAAAAATGTGCCTCAAGATGGATTGTAGATAAGCCCAATTTGTGTTGTGCACGTTTTCCTCCAGTTGTGCACGCTGGCAACTACTGTCCTAGAGGAAACGCATGAGAGTAAATACCAGTGGTGTCCTCATGGAGTTCGGTATGACGGTGTTTGGGAGCATTGCAATGACTTTTTTCTTCCCTTGAGTTGCACTTTAGTGCTGGATTATTATTTTTTTCAAGTGGGCTTCTAGTCGTCGTCCAGAGCACGTTACCAAGTTTGAGAGGATGAATGATTTTTGACCAGGCTGACCAGAGCAATCAAACATTAAATCAAAGGATTGTGTCAAGGTAGTGTCATACCAAAGTACAGTGAATTCCACTGTACCTTCCCCTCCCTTTTGCAGTCTTCACTTCAGATTGTTGTGTGATAGTATGAAGGTGCATGTAGGTCTACTGTAGATTTATCAGATGATCCTCCATGATTCTGGCATGATCCTCCATGGCCACAAAAGAATGCATGAAATTCAAGAGGACAGTTAAGTAAGAAAAATCCTCTCTAGATGTGTAATTTGAAGTTAAGAACTTAAATCTAAAATTTTTAAGTACATAGCTCTCTGTCAGAATTCTGTACAGGGAACAAAATTAAAGATGTGAAAAAAAGCTGTGCAGAGATTAGAAAACAAACCAAAAAAACACTAGACTTTTTTGATAGAAAATAGCGATTCAACTGGAAAAAATTTGGGTTTAGTTATGATCTATTCTGAGCCTTTGAAAAGGCTTTTAAATATTTGTGTTTGATTTTTAATGAAAAAGAGATTTTAAGATATAATTTCTTCATAGAAAATATTTCACAAGTGAAACAAAACTTAATTTGATGCTGCCTATATTAGCCTAAGAGTGAGACAGTTGTTGCAATGTTTTCAAGATAGTATGGAGCTATTTTTTTGCTTGTATTAGAAAGTAAAATTTCTGGACTCTTCAGCTTTTGGATAAGAAAGTCATGAGATGTCCAGTTCTAATAATGTAATTACAAAACCCACGTTTAATGATAACCAGTTCCAGTGTGTCACACAGCATGCTAGTGCTGCTTTGGCTGTGGAAGCTTTCTGGCAAATTTTAATTTCATGCAGTTGTTTTCTTTGACACTTCTATTGTTGTTCTTTTCCTACACTTTCAGAATAAAAAAGCTGAAGTCTTTAATTATATTCTGTTATATCTGGATATAACAGAGGTTTCTTTACTCCTGCACATGCTGTCATTGTCTTGGGTTTGGCACTGCTTTGCACCAAAAGATTTCAGTGTGTTATTAAAAGGGACTGGACTGAATATGAAACTACAGACCAGTTGCAAACTGGAATAGGATTTCTTTTTTGTTCCCTAGAGAAAAGGAAAATTCTCTAAGGCTGTGAGCATATAAAGATGTTCCTGTTCAACTCTGCAGAAGTTTTTTGCAGAACAGGAGAACCATCTTGCAATTTGTATGACCAAAAACCTAATTCATACAAAAACTCAAATGGAGATATCTTGTACAAAATGAAAGAACAAGTGTTCTGTATGTCATACTTTGCTTTATTGTATCCCTATTGTCATTAGAATAATGCTATTAAAGAATAAACTAAGAAGCTTACCCTGTATAAACCAAACTGAGTTCTTGTTTTCATTCAATTACATTGGATTACTAAATTAGAGTAGATTAGTAAAATCCTTCTTTGCTAAGAAGCTTAAAAATGGAGGCAGATAATTTATTAAATAAAAAGTAATTTCCTACTTGTACAGGGAGAGTAATGTGCTAGAAGTAGATTTTGGCTTATGTGTTGCAGTTTTGAGTTTGGGCTAGGAATCTAACTGTAGTAGGAAAAGAATGGAGTTGTTAGTGCAGGGGACAGTCTGTATGCAGTTACAGGGGTTTGGCCTTTGTGTTCAGGATTTCCTTTCAGTGCTGAAGCTGTTCTGTGCTTTGAATTCTGTTTTGCAGTAACAAATGATGTGGTGAGTTTCTGGGAGCTGAATGCTGTGACCAAGCCATATTTATCTCTCATAACTAGAGAGGTTTGAAAACCAAGAGCAAATCCGTGTAATAAAAGTCTTAGGTGGGTCAAGCTCTCCTAATAAAGGTTCATGACATACATTTTTATTTATTATTGCAAAACTCTGGAGCGGGAAACCTAAAATACAGCAAACTTCAGGTGAAATGCTTGTTAGTCACTTATGTGACAAAAAAGAGAAGTTTTTTTGCTGTCATTGATCTTAGAACTCATACCATGGTGCACAACGTATTTCAATGTCAGGAAAATGAATTGTTCTCTGGTAATTTTGTGACATCAGGAAAATAGTGTCTCTAAGCATGTGTACAGACAAACTTTTTTTAAACACTGTATGTGGTTTAACAGTGAATTGTTTTTTTCTTTGGAAACTTCTTGGTAATGCTGTCTTAATGCTGTCTGGTTTATCTGCGATTGGCCTTTGCAAATGTTCTTGCTGTTACTGCTCAGTCCTGAACTGCAGAAACAGTTTTCTCAACACTGAAAGCTTGGCTGCAGTTTTGTTCAGTGGAACTTGTGTGTCATATGCCTCACCTTTGCATGTCTTTGTAGCAGCAGCCCGGCTCACACAAGGTGTGGTCTGTCATTCTGTCTCTGCCTTTGCCCTATAACAACTGCCTGAGTTATCAAATAAGGGACATGAAGAGGGGGGTTGGTTTTAGACCCCAGCAATTTATAGTTGCATTAAGCCCTCCTGTCTCTCTCTCTCATACACACACACACAGGTACACACACTTTACCTATTCTTAGTCAAAGGGTGTGTATTGTTCATTTTTTTATAGTGCGTGTCTGCCTGGTTGTTTCCTTATATTTAGGGGGGTAGTTGAATCATTCACAGTGAATGAAGAAAGAGAACAGTTTTTCAACCATTGACTCCTAGGAAGTCATAGGTACAATCTGTCAGAAACTGTAACTGTGTGCCTGTCATTCTGCACCTGATGGGGAGAGAGGCAAGGGTGAAGAGCAGACCTTTTCATTCTGCTGGTGCAGTTCCTGAAAGGGTCTCTGGTTATTTGGCTTCTTAAATCCTGCATGTTGAATGTTCCATTGTCATTTTTACCCTGGTGACAGCTCAAACTGTGGTGCTATTTAAATATTTTCCTTGTCTGAAAGATAATGACTTACTTCCATTGTATTACTGCGGTAATCACATAACCTGTTTCTCTTTTTGTAGTTTCTGCAGTCTACGATTCTACCCTCAATTTTAGAAATAATGAAAATCCAACACTGCTGGGAGTTCTAAATGGAAAAAAATATCATGCAGATTTGTATGTAAGGCAAGTAATCCATAGTTTAATTCCTTCTTAGCATACAGGAATGTGTTCTTGCAGTCACAATTGGACAAATAAGGGAATGTTTTCAAGGAGGTAATGGAAAGCAAATGTCTACCAACCTGGCTTCACAGAGCTTCAGATGAAAACTGTTGGATGGGAAAGGTTTCTTGTGAAGTTCTGTGACTGTAAATATGCAGGGAACCCATAAATGTCTACAGTACTTTTTGTTTGTTTTTTTTTTTTATTCATTTGTCTGTCCGTTTGTTGTCTGAAGAGCAGCAGAAGGGCTACTTTTCACTCTCTTGGCCAGAATATCAAACATCAGCTAAGTGTTTAGATGGATTTGCTTTGTACCTGTCTCTGGCACAGAGTTCCAACTCTGGTGGAGGCCAGGCTGAGGACAGTTCCTATCTCTGTTTGGTGGTGTAGTTCTTGATGTATTTGACTGCTGCTTCCTCCCTACCAGGGGGTTGTTTAATGAAAAAAACATTACTTGTATTCCTTTTCATTAATGTTTCTGTAAGTGGTGAATGCCCCAATGGCTTCCCATAATCTTAATGGGAATGACCTGATTCCCAACTGAGGTTCCACCAGCAGCACCCATACTACAGGCACTCAGGACATGTGATAGTTTAGGGTTGGAGCACAGGAGCCTAAAAGTGACACCACAAGTGACAGGAGTTCATCATAACCCCTTTAGAGCTATAGTGGGCTGATACAGTTGGTTTTATCTTGGATACCAACATCAAGTGGAATAGGGTGACCATTTCTCTTTACCTCCCCTTTTCTGCCTGTTTGAAGAAATATTTTCTTCAGAACTGTTTTTGCTCAAGGGTAAAGAGGAACTTTCTCTTGATTCCTCCTCCCACTTGGTAGCTTAGCCTAGTTGTCCTTGTGTTTGGTGTACACAGCCTGGCTGGCTAGTGTTCGTGATGGAGTAGCTGGCCCCTACGTGTGTGGGCCATTTCTCCAACAGAGCACAGGAGCATCTCCTCCTTCTGTGTCTCTATTTACACCATTCCAGCCTGCTGCAAGTCAGTCTGGCAGAGTATGGAAATTGCTTTTCATGACTAAGGGTAGCTATTTACCCTTCTGTCCTTTGAGCTTTTTGAAAAGCTCTTACAGGCAGGGTAAGCCTCGTGGCTAAATTTGTTTTGGCAAGTAGTCAGGGACTATCACAGATGTTCTTCAAAATCCTCCATATTTGCCTATGAAAGTGCCATAAGTATTGCACTAAATGGAATTTTGCAAAATTTGGATGGCCGTGTTCAATTTTGTTGGCTTCCAGTGTTTGTCACCTTAAGACTTTTTTAAAGGAACAAACCAGTAGTTAATTTATTAACTGCAGATAGGAGTGTCTGACTATGAGAAGTGCTTCTCTTGTGCTGAAGGAAGTTAATTTGATGCTGCTCTTAATGGATATTAATTAAAATACATGCTACATTGAAAATGTAAAATTATTAAATATTGCCATTAGCGTACTTAAATGAGCATGGTAAGAGATGTTTTCTGTCACAGGGTTATTGACCACAATTCATATGATAAGATGAAAACTTTGTTTTGTCAAGAGAGAATTTTTCAGTAATAGGAGCCATTTTGCTGGAAATTATCCAACCAAACTTCACATAACAAAAATTACAAGAAATTGGAAATGTTGACAGAGAAACAGTAGAGAACTTTACCATAGGTATATATAGTTTGTTTTTTCACTCTGTTGCCTAGCTGATTAAGTACAGCCTTTAACTTCCTAGGTGGGGTGAGAAGTTCATTAATTCAAAGCCTTTGTTTGGAAACAGGTAATTGTAAGCATTTATCTAGAAAGTCACTCTTGTGAACTCAAACATAATGCATTATTATTTCAGAAATCTAAATTTCTGAATTGCACATATATCTAAGAATTGAAGGTGGCTCTACAAGCAAACTATACTTTGCTGATCTTGGAGTTGTTACCACAAGTTAAAAAAAGGAGAAAAATGTAGCAAGTCTCCTGTCAGATGGATAATCTGTATAATGAAAGTGCTGTTCGTGGGAGCCAAAGTATTTAATATTCTTGAATTTCTCTTGTTTACCATTGGCAGGCGGATTCCACTAGAGGAAGTCCCAGAAGATGAGCAGGAATGTTCTACCTGGCTCCACAAACTATATCAAGAAAAGGTTAGTTTTTTCGTCTAGATGGCACTTGGGAGCGCTAGTGCTCAGTTATTTATACTGCTAGTAGACCTTTACAGTGTCCATGTGTAGTGGTCCTAATTTGGAGGCTTAGAGTGAGTGTTTCTGCACAAAGAAATGATCTTGTGCTACCAGTCATGATCGCCTTTATAGAGAGCAACAGGAAGAAAGCTTGAACAAGCCTTTATAGAGTAGTTTTAAAACTCTTCTTTAGAAAGTTGCATAAGAATACAAAAATCAGAATTGTCTTCTGTCTTGTCTTCCTTCCCTTTAAAGGCACCTTTTTAATCAAGAAGTAATTTGTTTGCTAAATGAGATATTTTTAGTGTATTAGAATTTTTGTCTCTTGTTTTACCCTGTCTTTTTTACCAAGGCAAACATCCAATATTAATAGGACAGGCTGATAAATTGCTTTCACATTGTGAGTATAGAAGGCATGCATTTAAGATTCCTAATTACACTGGATGGGGAGAGAATAATAATGACTGTGTGTTTGTAGGTGCCTGGTGGAGTTTTTTTCTTATTTCCAGATGCTTTCATATGCATCCTTCAGTCTTTCAGAATCTGTTTCTTCTGGGCTTTGTTTTTATGAATATAGGAGATAATGGCTGGGGGATGTGCTTTTTGAATACACCTGGCACTCCCATTTCAATCGGTGGGAGTCATAAGTATGCATGGCATGAGAGCGTGGCAGCTCAGTTTGCTTCAATACATTGATCAAAGTTATGTATTCAGACTGGAATGCAGCAGTGCTTTGGATTTAGAAGTGATAGAATATAGCTCTGGTATCCTCTCACTGGGACAGCAGAATTCTCCTGTGCCATTTGCCGGGCTCTACTCAGGACACCACGTTAGCAGTTCTGTACTGACAGTGTCCTAGTCTTTTCTCAGTTTCATGCCATGACTCTTTCTGTTTTAATTCATAGCCCCTCTAAGCAACTTGCTTACAGGAATGAAAAAAGTAAATGTGTCTTGAGACCTCAGTTGGAGATCTACTACCTTTGCCTCTGATTCCCCTTCTTGTAATTTGTGCCAGTAAAACCAAATTCAGACACAACCCCCAGCACCTTTGCAGAAAGGCACGATGTTACCCACAGGCTCATACTACTTCTAGAGGCATATATGTGCAAATGGTCCTTTGACTGAAAATTGCACAAGTCCACTTCCTGCTACAATGAATTTGTAGCCCTTTTTCATGTTCCTGGGAACTGTTTAGACATTTGTAAGACAAGAACATAAATGAGAATATGGTAATTGTTTTCCTGAATCCCTTATTAGATAGTTTGCAGTAATTCCCTTCAAGTTTGTTCTGTTATTCAGTCTTTGGTGAACACTCAGTTACTTCTAATGTGAACAGAATGTACATCTATCCTATATATTATTATATGATATGGTATAACATAATATCCTTCATATCTTTTCTTCATGGCAGCTTTGCTAGTTGGTTAAATCTATAGGTTCCTGTTAAGAATAGGAGGGAAGGAATGTGTGTTTAGTTTTCCTTTCTGCTAAAACCTTTTTGGTTACGTAGCATTTTTTTTGATTCATTAAAGGTGGGTTTTTGTTTGGGAATGGTTTTGATTTTTTTCTGAGGGTGACATGTTTCTTTTTCTCTAGCTGTTTTCCATTAGTGAAACTGTTATTTCACTGCAGTCATTCCTGGTTTACTGAAGCCCATGTCTTTGTAAAATCAAATGGGAAGAATATAGAGCAGGGACAACTTCTTCAAAAGTTTTGAGATGAAAGCCCACTTGCAGGATAAAAATGCAGTTTTGTTTCATCTTTCTGCTTTGCATTGAAAAAAAGGTAATTGCCTTTTAGGTCGGATAGCCAGCAGCTGCCCAGGTGCTGTTTCCAGAAATGAATTTTGTTTCTGATTGTCTTCAGAGTCAGTAAATGTTTATGATAAAATGTAACAAATTTGTATTCAAAGGGCCGTAATTCATTGCAAGATACACACTCGTCCCCCTCTTCGTCTGTTTTGGTTGCGGCACTTCCTGTTTCAGAGCAAGACAAGGTGTGCACGCAACTGGAAAGCAGAGCCCCTGTTTTATCATGCATTATAGTTATATGTGCTTTTGCTTATTCTCAGTGAGTTTAATAATTTTGCAGTACTTTCTCAAGACTTACATACTGTGTGCTGAATTATGCTGTAGTAGCATGATTTAGTGTCTAGGGAGTGCCGCAGGTACTGAGGTCAAGGCCTGTGAACTCAGTGATCAGGACTGCAGAGCAGTTGGAGTGGGTAAATAAATCAGTAATTAGCGGACATGGAGGGTTACAACTTCTTCACATTAAATTGACATTAGTAAAGGAGTGAGGATCTTTGAGAAAAGCTTGTTGTTTTCTATGTCATTGCCTGATCTCAGTTACATATACCTCTATCAGAGGTACTGCTTTCTGGGGAATGTGACATGTTTATGTTCTTGCTACTTAGTACTTCATTTTTTGTTTTAGCCACTGCTGCAAATGCAGTGAGCAGAGTCTTGCCAGATAAACAACGGCACTATGCTCTTCTAAAGGAAACACTGTTCTCCTTCCTTTTCCAGGCTTACAGTAAGCACCGTGTCCTTGTGTTTCTTCCTCACCTGAGGTGGATTTTGTCCTTGTACATATGGCTAACACTGCATCAGTTAATTCCAAATTATGACAGGTGCAATTTGTGTTGCACGTGGCCGTTTTCTTTTATTTTTTAAACTCCCATTGCTAGAGAGGCTGCCTTTGACTTTAACAAGGACTGGGCTGAGTATCTTAGTGCCTGGTGTGAAGAGGTACTTTGTAGTAGTCAGAGCTCAGCTAGCCTTAGCACATTTGTTTTCTTTTTTTACCTCCTTACAGCCTCAGTGCCTGAAATACAAGATCTGCTTGAGAATCTTAATTTCCATTAAAAAGAAAGCAAGCTTCTAACTTTTCTCACTTGTAAGAGAAGCGTGGAAAACAGGGCATGAAAATATATGGTGAAATGCCCTAGGGAATTAGCAAAGCATAACTGAAGAGGGCAAATGTACAGAACTTCAGTGTTTGGGAACAAAGAGTATATTTTTGGATACTCATTCTTTGTAGGCTTCCTCAAGAAAAGGCAGCGGCATACCTCTGTCGTCAGACCTCCTGGGAGGAAGAATCCAGTTAGCCTCTGATGGATGTTCCCTGCATTACTCCCACATTGTCTGAAGTAACTTAAATTTGGTGGGGCCAATAGAGGGAGCATGTTTCTATGTCTGAAAATGATACTTGAGTGGATAGAATTGATTACAAACTGTAAACAAGGTCTGTAGGCAGGGAAGTGAAAGGAGCTTAATGTAGGTGAGGTGATTTCGGGAAATTTTGAGGTACATTATGTGTTTAAAGGATGACTTGAGATGTTGATGGGTACCATGGGCACTCTTGCCAAAGCTCAGATTAACCCACAGATGTCTTTTGCAAGGAAAGTGAATATATTTGAGCATGAGGAATCTTAACTGAAGAGCTGTTCCCTCACAAAGGTGTGAAATGCATAGTGCGGGTGTTGGCTTTAACATTGTTTTGCCTGTTGTATATGTTTTCCCTCTGTCTCAAACCTCTGCAATGTGGTCAGCGGTTTTGCTGCCCCTAATGCTGTGCAAAGCCAAGAAGGGAAACACTGCTGCATTTGTTTTAAGCGATCCTGCCCTGCTCCTTGTAGAAACAGGCCCTCTAATGGCAATACCAGTAATAGTCAGGAATTCTTCACTTTCCTGGGTAATACTGGTATTTGGGAACCTAATTGTATATAGTAGAATTCAATTTACTGATGATTAGTAGCTCTGTGTTGTTAAAGCAGTTATAAACCAAAGTCCTCAAGGCACTGTAAAGAAAACTTCATACACTGTGTAATCTGTTGAAGACGGCTAATTAATTGGCCATAGTGATCTCAGTACAATCTAGCTCGCTTGAGTAAAACAGTCATAATTTTTCTAATCTCAGTAAAGAGAGTGCAGTATTTAATTACTGTGAAATCTCTTAAAAGCTGAATGTTTCCTTTGAAATAGATAAAATGGTAGCAGCTTGTGATTGCTCAAATTACTAAATAAATAAGGAATCATTTATGTCAGGAGTGTAAATAAGTGTAAAATCATAGCATAGTAGAAATAAACTTCTTGTGTTGATTAGGACAATCTTGGCTTTGCTGGAATTTTTGGAAACCAAAAATCTGTTATTTGAAGAAGTACAGTACTTCATTCTGACTAAACTAAGGTTCCTTTTTATGTCAGTCTGATCCTGACTTCATTAATTAACCAGTTTTATGTGGTAACACAGATTAATAATCTTTGCCTTTGAACAAGTAGGAAGGGTTTTTTACCCCACCTCCTTTTGATATCTTTGGTTGATCAGAATCACTGACAGCAGAGCTGTTCATCCTTGTGGGCTCTACAGGAAGGTACTGAATTCTAAGTCTTCTGTGCTTTAAAAAACACACACTACAGAACAGAAGAAAAACAGCCCCCACCCCATTATCTTCCTCATACTACACAAAAAGGGAGAGTCCTTTGATCAGAACCAGTGAGAGATTGTAAGCTGTTTGCATACTCAACTGCCTGTAGAGAGGTTCAGCACCCAAACTTCCTTCCACAAGCTTCATGGGAATGAAGTGAACGAGGCTGCATTTGTGGGACAAAGCAGGCGGGAGAGGGTGGTGTTCTTTAGAGTGTGGGACAAGATGGTGTCTGCTCACCTTTTCTGACTGGTTTGTGGGTGCTGTTTTAGAGCAGTGCAGTGGTTGGAGAAAACATTAGGGAACAGAGGATCTGCTGCTGAGCATGTAGCCCAGACACTTCTCTGGCTTACCAGCAGTATTTGGGCAGTGGCTCAGGCTATTGCAGGAGTTTCAACATTGCTGCAGGAGTGTACATCCCATCACCCATCTTGTTTTACTGGGCTTGTTATACTCTCCAGGTATGCCATTTTTCAGGCTGCTATGTTCAGGAGGAAAAAAATGTGTACACATCAGTGTATGCTCTTCCCCTTTTTGTTTTGTTTCTTTCTCTTTTTTTTTTTTTTGTCTCTGTGTTCATTGACTTCAAAGTACAAGCTTTCCAGCCATCACTTGATCTTTGATCTTCCCCTGTGGTTACAAGCCTGCAGCAGGTGGAACATCAAAGTCAGAAATGGCTAGTCTTGTTGGCAGATGCGGATTTAATTGTTGCTCTCCTTTGTTCTACTAGGATGCATTCCAGGAAGAATATTACCGAACAGGAACCTACCCAGCAGTCCCTATAGTACCACCCCATCGACCATGGACACTTTTGAACTGGCTTTTCTGGGCCTTATTGCTGCTATATCCTTTGTTCAAGCTGCTCATCAACATGATCAACAGTGGATCATCACTGACACTGGCTAGTTTTGCATTTGTGATTATAATAGGTAAGTTTTCTGAACAAAAAGATTACTTACAGGATAGCTGTCAGATATGATTTAGTGAGGCTTGCTAAGTATAAAGATGACTTGTGAAGTTAACAGCCCATCTGTGGGTGGATATTATATCCTCTTTGGCTTGGAATAGGTTGAAAAGATTCTTTGTTTATTTTTGTATAGTTGTATTATTTTTTATAAGAGCTGCCTACAAAATTTTCTGTTTCTGTAGAAATCAAAACAGTGACTTTTCAGTGGGTTGCCTACAAAAGGCTTTCTTTTCTTGAGTTTTGCTGGGTTGTACTTTAAATGCCTAGAAGAAAGGCTTAAGGATAATTTGTTCTATTGAGAATTCTTTTGTGTAATCATAGTCTGTGTCGTGCACAGTTCATGGTAATCCATGAACTCATGATTTAAGCACAGCCTGTTGTGGTCATCTTCTTTGACTTCTGTAGCACAGGGCATAGACTATCACAGGTAATTCCTCCAGTTCCTGTGGTAGTTCTGAACTGCCTGGGTTTGTGTTTAAACTGCTGTGTTATTTAAGGGGAGGAAGGAAAACAAAACGAGGAGCTGGCCCACAGAAAGGGAGGGGGATGTCATTTGGTGTCCTTCATGGAAGCAAGAACCAGGTTGGTTTGGCAAAATACATCATATCTGACTGTCTATGATTGGGTGCTTGTTTGAAGAATAAGTTCCCTTCTATAATAAGCCATACATTTATAAAGCAAATACTTTTTGTGATTGCACTGACCATCACATATATTTATGGCTTCATCACCTTAACTTCTGTGTACCTTAAAAATGCCCTTTGAAAAAGAAACAGAACTTCACAGTCCTCCTGGCTTTGAGTGAAGTGGATGCAGAGATATTAGAGTTGGATTAAAAAGCCATGTCCAGAATGGCGACACAGAGGAAATAGAAAAACGTGGAACATTTTCTTGTTTCATAAGTGCATCTTTGCTCTCTACCTGGGAAACTGTTCCTAATGTGCAATATTTCTTAGCATCCTTAGAACTCTGCATCTTGAGCAGGTCCCATTCTAGTTTCATCAAGACTAACCGACTAATGTCCTTTAGCCTGTTGTGAAGAGCTTGATACGGTAGGCACATGATACTCTTTTTCCAGAAGTGCCCACAGAAGCAAATGCTGCGTTCAGCTACTGTTAAAGCTTCTTATAAAGATAAGTGGAGAAGGAAGAATTTGTATGTGCATGCAGACAGGAAATGTACTTTGTGATGCTTTGAGCCAGAGGAAGGAAAACAGGAGCAAGGATAAGGTCCAACATAATGGTTGGTACATGGGCAGGGTAGAGGAAAAAAGAGGGGAATCCTGTGCTCTTGTCCTCTCCTGGAGACATTGTTGGTGCTTGTTACCCTGAGAATGCTTTGTGTAAAATGTGTAAGAATTTCTTGGAGCAGTGACTACAACTTAGAAGTATCTTTTTACACCCACCTTACTTGTTGGAAGTCACAAGTAGTGCCGCCCCTCTCCCTTTTTCTGACTGGTGAATAGGATGGGAGTGCAGAGTGAGCACCGTGGTTGGGGTGTGCTCCTCAGAAATGGGAGGTGTCAGGTTCAAATCCCCGTCAGTTGCACCTCCCTTGTGCTCTTGTTCAAAATGGATATTCAACAGTGGGTGGTATGAGGTGTGACACCATTGCAAATGCTTTGTCCCTGGCAATAGAACTCAGGAGGGCATTTGTTCTGCCTTTGAAGAAATGCTGGCATAGTCTGTTTGGTACTGGATTGTGAAACAATGGCTAATGGTGCACTGAAGCATAGCCATTGCAAAATTTTTTTAATCTGTCATCTTTTCTTCAGCATTTTCCTATTAATTCAGTTTTTCCACTCAGCAGGGTGGGTAGTTGGGTGCCATCCTGAAGTGCTTCATGCCTTTTGTACCCTCCACAGGCACCCTTGTTCCATAATTCAGGGTTTCTGGAGTTTAACCTCAGGGCTGGATGCTTTAATGCTTGGCATTGTGGCATCTGTGATGGTTTTGGATTCAGCCCTTATTAATTTAGTTGAATGACACCACACCCCCGCACCCTCCACCCTAAGTCCAATACCATCTTGCCATTAGTGACCTAGGTCATGTCTTTTCTCTATAAGGAAGGGACAGAAAGAACCTGCAATGGAAAAAAAGCTTTGCTGCTACTAAGAATGGACAGCAAGAATGCCCTTTTGTTCCTTTTTTTTTTTCCCCCTTTTCTTACTGTCTTGTTCCTCACCTAGCTTTCTTCTGCTTCGAGCCACAAGGAAAGGTTAATAAGCAGGCTGCTGTGAGTCCTCTCTCAAATGCAGTGATAATCCAAAGGATTTATTCTCAAGTTATCTTTAACACTGGAGCTAACTGAGGACTCCAGCAGCAGTCTGCTGCCAGGATGAACATATTGAGCTCCCAGGCTGCAAAAGCACAGCTGAAGAACATGTTCAGAATGCACGATGTGCGTTGCTGCCCCATACCCATCTGGCACATCTGTGGGATAGTGCAAGTTGCAGTCCTCTGCAGCCTTTGAAGGACCCCTGTGCTTAGCAGCAGCTCTGTTCTCATCCTGATCATGATGTGATCAAACCCAAAGTGCCTGTAATTGGCACTGTGGTGCAGTGGAAGATGCACTGCCTGGAGTAGAGGCTGTTGCCTGATTAGACAGGCACCTTTTGCTGATGAGCAGGAAATAAGAAAGATGATGTCACTTACTAGCAGATAGCAACCACTGTGAAGCTGTGGAGGGAAGAGAATCCATGGGAGTGGAAGGAAGCTCAGCTGTTAGTCAAACCAAACAAAAAGCAGATCTGGTTTATCCTGGTGTCTTAAAAGTGGATGTGTCATTACGTGCCACAAGAGCAACAGTTATCTTAGTATGTTGTAGTCTGTTTCCATTTTACTATATCCCTTTAAAACCAATGTTATTGCTAGTTGGGAATCATTGGTCTCTGTGTGGAAGCAGAAAAAAACTTCAGCCCAAGCTGTCACATTGACTTTAGTAACCAATAGCTGAGTTTCTGTAGGAAGGCCATTGTCCCCAAACTGTGTTCTATATCCTCAGGGGTATCTCTGTTATGAATGTTCTGGGTGTGATGCAGCCATCTTCTGACAGAGGAGCAACGAGTATTTTATTTTGCACTTTGTCTCCAGCTTAAGTCAAGGGCTCAGAAGTGACTTCTGCGGTGGCTGGGAGACAGTGGCACATGGACACAAACGTACCTTTGGAGGTTGTGACTCTTGGTGCCATCTGGAACTGTCTGCCCAGCACATCCGTTTTGTAGCAAAGCAGGGAGGACTGTATTTGCCATCTTTTCCAGTGTGAATGGTAATTTGGACCAGGTGGCTTAACAATGTGAAAGGAAGGGTTTTCTGTAGATTGGAGGGATTTATCAGATGGTAAAACTGGCTTTTCACTTTGCTCCTTGTAGACCTTTTCTCACTGTTCGGTAATGGAAGCGGCACAGGTAGTGCTTATTCTTTTTCTGTGGTAAGTTGACAGCTCACCTGATATTCAAGGGAAGCTTATGTTAGTCCCTAATAGCCCATTGTCATAGATTGCTTTTTTTAAGGGCAGGTTTCAGTAGCTGATAGAGGCGCAATAGCACAAGATAAACCTTTTTATAGGTTTTGAAAGGAAAGAGCAGAGTTACTAAGAGTTGCTTTACTTGGTACCCCCTGCATTGTTTCTAGATTGTCATTTGTCCTTTGGATAGCCTATTGTGGCCTCCAGTAAAACACTTACTGGCTTGTAAGTAACTGGCTGTTCAGGTGGAAAGAGCCTTAAGAGAAATGCTCCACTCCAACTTTAATCGCTCAGACCCCAACTTTCAGATCCAAGGAATGAATAACTACTGTATATACAGATCTGCTGGTTCAGCTCAAACTCTTTCAGCCCTAAATAAATGACGTCTCCTCTTTATACTGCAAATGCTGTCCCCTCTTGCTTTGCTGTGCAGCAGTTGGCTATTTATACTCCCAATAATCATCTCATTGTCCTCATATCTAACTACTGGTCTGGGACCAGGAGCCCTTTGTGATACTACTTGAACCAACACGGTTCAAGGCAGTCCCTGCTCCAGAGGATAAATGCTCAAGTAGTTTGAGGGACAAAAGTCTCTTTTGAAAACCAGCTTTAGTTTCACAGGACACATGGCAAGACATTTATGTACTTAGCTCACAACTGCTATTTAAAACTTGGTGCTGATATTTTGGTGTTAAAGCAGTGAGTGTGTCTGTCAAATGTCCGCATTTGTATTTGACAGCAGCTTCTTTTTTTCCCCCTCCTCCTGCTTCGCCAGTCTCATTTGGCTTCAAAGAATCCAGTAGGGGTTGCCTTTTATGTTTGGGTAACTTGAGGAGGACACCCTTCATGCTTTAGAAGTAATTTGTTATAGAGCTGTCGACAGCAGTTAAAAGGGGAAAAGATGAGTGGGTTTTTCTGGGCTTTTAAAGGGAGAAGCAGCTCTTACATGTTTAATGCTAAAAGCACAATGGCATCTGGGCAGATGGCACAGGGCCAGCAATTACGTATCAGTTATAGGCAAGAGAAGTGTTTCATCTGCATTAAGTATAAGGAGAAGTGAGCCAGCTTGGATCCTGTGGGAGCTGTTGTATGTGTGCTGTACAGTACAAACTGTGAGAGAGTCCTTGGGGACTTGACAGTGCAGAGTGTGGACCAAAGGGCTGGAGCATGATGTGACCTGGGCAGTGAGGCTCTTGGTGTGCATAGGCTGAGATGGACAGAAGGTCAAGAGAGCACAAGCTAAAATATATTCCAAGAAAGAGATTACAGTATTGGCTCTGTTGATTTGTGTTAGCTCAGCCCTCCCTCAGCTCCCAGTGCTCCAGCAGGCATCGCAGGTCCTCAGCAACCTCCTGCATCATTTGGATGCTGAGTAATGGTGGGCAGAAAGATGGCAGGAGCTCAGTTACCTTCTGCCATTTGCTGTGGAGCAGTGCAGGGATGCCTGAGCTGATAGCTTCCCTCATGCTCTTCTCGGGGTGGACTTAAACTCTCACTGCTAATAATTTAGGCACAATTCCTGCTTGATCTCCCTTTTACCTCTTCCTTGAAGTAAAACACCCAAAGTTTCCCTTACTATAGTTGCATTTAGAACAACAACTGAATAAATCCTTAAATGTGATGGTATCACTGGGGTATGCACTGAGGCCCCAGGAGAGTTGTGAGAGAAGGCAGGCAGTGCAGGGAGAAACCAGGGAGGAAGCCCAGCACTTACCCCACTTCGCTTCCACAGACTTGGCAAACATGAGCAGTCCCTTCTCCTTGCACCCCACCTTCCCCAGGGTGCTGAGGGCTACAGGGTGAAATGAGGACAGAAGGCAGTGGCTGCTTCTAACAGGGACAAAGGAGGGGGTAAAAAAAAAAGACACCCAGACTGCTGAACTAGGTATTTTTTTGTGTCCAGGCAGTGGCATTCTTGGAACTGGGAGAAATCTCCAGTGTACTGTGTGGTTGCTATAACAGCTGCTCTTATTTATGCTCTGTGTCCATCTCCAGATGCTGTTTCTATCCCTTGTGGTTAAAATCTTAATGATTTCATACTTACTATTATGTTATGATCCCAGACTGCAGGCTACATGTTGGATCTTTCTCTTCTCTTCCCAGCTCATGGCCAGTTAAATGTCAGAGATGGTTTTCTTTTTGTCTTGTCTGTTTTTGAGAGTGAAACCCTTTGCTTGTCTCAGGTGTGTGTGTGTTTCTATTCATAGGTTGACAGTGGAGTGTGAGTGACAGTGAACTCCCTTGGAACCAGCTCCCTTTCTGGGTTGTTCACTGCATAGCTTTCTGCCTGTGAGAGGGCCCTGCTTTCCTGGCATCCAAAAGACCTGAGACCAGCTTCCCACTGTCCAGCCATCATGGTGTCACATCATGTGTGACTTATCTCTGGTATCCAGTTACCACTTGCACTCTAAAAACTGTCACTTTACTGTCATATTACAAAACATGAGTGTCTAGTGACGTTTTTGGTGCTGATATTATAATGCCAAGTTGCAGCTGGTAAAGCACAGAGCAGCGATGGCTGCCAGCCCTCTCCCATTCCAACGCTGAAGAGCAGCAAATGCCAGGACACAAGTGGTGCCTGGTAGTGGTATGAATCCCTGGGATTCTCTGAAGGATCTCTGGCTCTGACTTAATGGTGACCACAGAGAGTCCCTTGGCTGGTAAGAATTTGTCCAGGGTCATCTTAGAGAAGTGAAGACCAATGGGGATGAGACATTTAGAGCACCTCACCATACTGGGCCTTTTCACCATCAGTCAGAAAGAAAGAAGGATAGGGAGGCTTTAGGGCAGGTTTGTGGCTTTCTTGTTTGTTTTTTTGTTTGTTTGGTTTGGGATTTTTTGGTTTGGTTTGGTTTTGTTTTTGGAAAAAGCATCCTGAGCAGAGGGAAGGTGTTCGTAACTTCCAAGTAGGTTTAGGCCCGAAAGGAGCATGGCAGTTCTGGATATGTACAGTAGGTGAGCAGATGCTTAGGGAATAATAGATTTTGGGCAGCTGAGCCCCTTGACCAAAAAAAAAAAACAAACTGTGAGGCAAGGAGTTAAGGCTAAGTTGCATTTAACTTAGTCACTTTAGGTGCTACAAAAAAATAAAATAATCCTTGCATATGGTGAATTATTATGACTAAATCAGCTAAAAAAAGTATTTTAATTTAACCTGGTTTCTTGTGACATGTCCGTTACAACTTACATTTTTTTAATCACGATCTGAAGTGCCCTTGTGCTTGCTTCTGCTCTTGCAGACATGGGGGCTGTTGAAAGCCAGCACAATTCCCATCCCCTGCCACAACTCCCATGCAGACATGTGTGTTACTTCACTTTGTCACTAGACTCACAACAGCCAGGAAACACCAGCAGCCCCAAAGCATCCCATTACACAGCCAGCCTTGTCCAGGTTTAACAGGGGTGAGCACATCATGCCTGTGCCTCACACCCGTGTTGGTTCTTGTAGCCTCTTCCCTGCTGGTGGGAGAGGACATCTGGCTTTCCTTCATGAGATGCCGTCGGCAAATACCTTGATGTGGGGGTGTGGGAGCATCAAATGCACCTCTCCTCGAAGGTCACCCCGGGTAGTGTGTGCAGTTACCTTTAATGCTGTGCTGCTGTAAGGCTGAGAACACTGTTGGTCTCTTTCACCCGTGCAGATCTTCAGTCCTTGCCTGCAATGCAGCGTTTAACCTTCTTTATTTTGCAGCTTCTGTTGGTGTCAGATGGATGATCGGGGTTACAGAAATTAACAAGGGCTCCACCTATGGCAACAATGAAAACAAGCAGAAATGAAAGTAGCATCTTCAGAGACTGCTTCAATCCAAAGGGAACAAATGCAACTGCTGAAAACTGTTAAGTGCATATCACAGTCCTTCAAGTGAGATCAGAGGAGAGGTAGGATGAGCAATTGCCATGCATATCCGAATTTGTGCTCCTGTTGTTTTTCTCTGGGAGTTTGGGCTGATGACATGCTTGAAAGATGCACTCCTTCGTATCCTCTCCCCAACAGGTTTGCATTTGTGTGGTTGGTTTGTTTTCCTATGAAGTGTCTTAAGTTTTGAAGAAAAAAAAAATAAATTCCGGTGTGTTTATATGAAGAGACTCTACCTGGAAACTAACCAGAGGTGCAGGCTGTAATGTCAGGAGATTGTTACAAGATGATTAAAATTGATAGTTGTGTAGATCACACAGTTTAACAACCATAATCTGTCAGTGTTCAAATACAGTACAGTAAGATGCTGTGCTTGGTTATACCAGTATTGGACTGAAGCAGCTCTCCTGAACTGGTAGAACTGCAGTAGAGGTTTTGTACATCTAGAACTTAGTGCCACAGCGTGACTGTGGGGCCCTTTAAAACTTCACCCAGACCCTGGGCATCCAGACATCAGAGCCTTGCAGTAGCATAATCTGGAGCAAAATTTGGCCTTGTGGCCTGAGCAGAGCTAAGTTAGCCACTGCCATCTCTTTCCTGAGGCCATACATCTGAGGGATGGCTGAGACCCGTAATTCTTCTGAGAGGAAATTTATGGTTTGGAAAAATGACATAATAAAATTCCTTTTGGCTTTAAACACTACTTAAAATTCTAGGCCTTCCTAGCAATGGTGGGAAGAAAAATAACTGGGCATGGTGTAGAGAAATAATGCAAAGTGTGCATTAAAATGTATGCCCCACACCCATACTGTGGTGATCCTAATTAATCTGCGTGTCTGTCTTTTCTGATAAATTAGTTTACTTGGTGCCTCATAACAGTCAACCTGTGGTAATAGTTAAATTATCTTTTCTTTTGGGGAGAAGAGGGGAACTAGGAAAAAGACCTAGGGCAGCAATATGGTTCAGGGTTTTTTATATCTGTCTGGACTTGATTTGACCCCCTTCTGAATTAAATAAAACTAGAATCAAACTCCTCAGGAAAACGCTGTTGCTCTGACCTTCCTGGTCCTGATTTCAGGGCAGAGGCCTCCTGTTTCTAAACTTCTAGAGTTAAGGATCTGCAGATGACTAAAAAGAACTTCATAGAATCACAGAAAATAAAACAAAACAAACAAAAAAACCCCACAACCAACCAAAAAAACCCCAGGGAAAAGTAAAAGAGTAAAAGATTTCTAAATATCAGCAATTATGACTGGGAAAAAAACCCACTCTTAAAATTTACAACTCCTGATACTTAGGAGTGGAGATTATGATTAGCACTTTCAAAGACAGTCCATTTTCACTGCACATAGAACTAAACAGGGATAGTTTCTCGTGAAAAAAGTTCTAGCAGCAGGTATTAAAACATTTCTCTTTTTCTATAATAAAACTGAGGCCAGAAGAAACAGGGGCTAATACAACAGAACATGAATCATTCCATGAAATATGTATGAGCTGTTCAATACATCAGATAATACAGAAACTCACCTTTTTAATATGCAGCACCTAAAGAGCAGGTAGAGTAGTGCTTTTAGCATGGGGCAGTAAGTGAAGTTTACTGGTAGAGGAGGCAGGAAAATTTACAACGTGAAGGAAGGAATAGGTTAGGGGAAGTGTGAGAGACTAGTTTGGGGGTTTTTTTTCCCCCTCACACATCTTTTATACACATGCATTCCCTATGCTCAGAAGCTTTCTGGAGTACGTTGTATGACGCAATGAACACAAATATGGGCTCTACTGTAGCTTTTCCAAGACATGAAAA
The DNA here is from genome assembly GCA_013399855.1 of Oxyruncus cristatus. Lineage (NCBI taxonomy): Eukaryota > Metazoa > Chordata > Aves > Passeriformes > Cotingidae > Oxyruncus > Oxyruncus cristatus. The sequence continues at coordinate 253,894 of VXAY01005889.1, read as the reverse complement.
AGAGCCCAAGAGCAGAAAATACTGCCATGCTTACAGTGCTATTCTTTTAATAACGCACATGCCCTGCACTCCGTTTGCTGTAACAATCTTAACAGTTAAAAACTGCATATTATAAGCTGTAGTCTGAAGCTGTCTTGTAGTAATGAGCAGGCACGTTAGTGAGCCAGACCTGAAGACACTGTACACAAGAGTTTGAAAATGGGTGGAAGGGGGAAGAGAGAATTTTACTGTACATATTACCTGGCAGATACAGTGGGCCTTCCTCAGGGTGGTAGGTGAGTAGTTTTGAGCAGCAAATACATATTCATGTAGTGACAGAGACCAGCTGTTTTGCCTTTTTTAAAGGGTCACCAGTTTAACATGTGGTGGGGAAGACATTTAATGTTTCCTAGGAATCTGAGCCCTTTCCTCTCCAATTGCATCCAGTGCCACTTCTTCCAGAGAAAAATACCAAAAGTGTAAATACTTCTGAAAGAGTACTTAGATTATTTCAAACCCCTTTCCCTAGGACCAACCCTTAGAACAGCCTGAGGGCCAAACATGCCACTCCTGGATCACTCCTAAGTACTTCTACAAGTCTCAGCACACAAGAACTGCACCCCTGGGCCCTTCCAGCACTCACTGACAAACAGGGAAAGCTTAATGGTACTTGCCAAAGTTAAACTATTCCAGTTCATGGTATTAAAAGAATGACAAAGGTCATTAGGAAGCAGTGTTTGCCCCTCATCCCCACAAGCAACTGTATGTTCTACAACTGCCTTAACAAAAGTAGTCTTAATGTTTGTTTATACAAAAATAAAAGTATGAAAAGCCAATATGCAATGAATGAGTTTTCTTTTGCATGGCAACAACAAACTAGTAACAGTTTTTCACCCCTGACTCCTAAAAGCTGTCCACAGCTCCTGTTTGTGTACAAGGGCATGTGGAACAAGGCAAGTGAGGGCACAGATCACTCAGATACTTCTGTTACACTGCAAACTGAAGCACACAGCAGGCCCGGGGCTCTCAACTACTTTCAGAGTCCTTTGCTGAGGATGACAACATATGTCCCCTCCTATCACAACTGAAAATAGGGAGCTGAAAAGAAGGGGCAGCCCTTGTTTACATTCAACACTGTATTTTTGGAGACCCTAAATACACTGCACAGGTGACATGCACATCAAGGCTCATACTTTCCTAGATAGAAAAGTCAGATAAGTCAGATTTTGTGATACATCCCCAACAGCTCACCCCACACCTGGGACTAACCAAGACTTGCAGATTAGGAGAAGAGACAAGACACTAGAATCAAACCAAATATTAAAAGCACGTTCCTATTTTAAGTTTCAAGCTGTAACAGGAATATGTAAACTTGCACTCATGTCTATAACAGTTTTAAGTCACCTGTTTGTGATAAGCAAGTCAAACAATCAACCAGATCATGTGTTGCAGGCTGTTTCTTCTGGTTGCTCACTACTTTTAACCTCGCCTTTATCTGAGACTAGTGACAACTGGGGTGGGGTAGGGAAATCAAAGCCCAGGATCAGCAATGCGTTTTATAAAGCTAACAGTGAATTCTTGGTTTTGCCAAACAGAACACAAGAATAATCTTAAACAATTCTCCTCTAGACCACAGAAATGCCATGCAGAGCACTCCCTGTACACATGGCACACATTCAGGAAGGAAGTTATCCTTGAGGTAATAAGGAGTGTCAGGAATTGCCCATCACCACCTTTCCTCAGAAGATAAAAGGAGTGGGGGGGACCTTAAATCTGTTATCACTTGTATAAGAAGCATCTTGCACTGTACGTCTTGCAACCTGACGAAGTGTTGACTATCGCAATATAAGAGCAGCTTATTCCAGCTAGATTAGCTTAGCAGTCTTACACAAGCGTGGCAAAAAGTTTAAAATGTGACACAACCCTCTTTTTCGAAGAAAAACCCTTTACCAACATCTCCTAAAATAAACCATTTATTGAGAAAAAACTTTTTTAAAATTTCATTAATTAGCCTTGTGCATAACAAATTTGAAGCTTGCCAAAAACAAATAAACAAAAAAACCCAGTAAAAGTTCACAGTCAGTGCACTCAAACAGATTAAAAAACCAAGGTCCATAACGCCTGATAACACTACAGCATTTTTCTGAACCTAAAGAGTTCAAAAATACTACATATTAACATTACAGTTCTCAATCAAATGAGAAACGGGAGAAAGAACAAAAAAGGTATGGTCCATATACAGTAGTAATGGCACTTTCACTGAAACATGCAGCTTCTTCCAACTTGCGGACACCGTCACGTGAGCAACATGTGCCAGGTAAAATGTACAGGAGCAGCAGAGAAAGTGACGCCCGTCACTTGTGCAGTCTTCGTTAAGTTCAACTTTTATACTGTTTCTCAGCACAGTCTTTATGTAAATATTACATACAGTAGTGATTAAAATCTTGTCAGAACAAAAAAGGCCAGAGATGGAGTAACTTCATTCTTCGTCTGTGCAAACCTGTGAAGGAAGCAAAAGGCAGTGACTTCAGTACTTCCGTACTGCAGCAAGATGACAACAGATCAATTTCTTTAGCACCTTCATGAAACATCTTTGAAGCTTCTCCCTTGTTACATAGGTAATGCATAGCAAGCTTTTTTATGCAAGTGTACTACCATTCTCACTGCCATCAAGCAACCCTTAGGTGCCTAAAGCCCTGTTTCACCTCTGTGATGGAGGGGATCTGCTACAAGTTGCACTGATGAGGGATGGGCATGATGATCTCAAACATGTTACTGAGCCAGAATACCAAAGTGAACAACTTTGTGCTGGAAAATGGGACAGAATTAACTAATGTACATACTTCTTCAAAGAAGTTACTAATACACCTCAATTTGTAGCTGCTAATATTTGCCTATTCTTGAAGGAAAGACTCACACCATAGTTCACGCAAGAACTGCAGACTGTTACACCAACTGCCAGATAAACATTCAATATGAACTTAATTTCAAATAGAAACTTAAAAGAAAAGCAGACACACAGAAGGATGGTAGAGTTCTATACCATGTGCTGGTTTCACTTTTAATGAAAGAAGCTCTTATCTCTAGAAACCTGTACATAGGTACTTGATAAAGTTTTCAGCACAGAGCCTTTCAGATCTAATGAGCTGCCACTGAGTTGAAGCCTGACTAATCTTTCTAACAAAGATAATGCATATCAAAACAGCTGTGAAAGTTCATTGCATGGTGCACACCAGGTCCTATAGTCAAATGTTTGCTGAAAACATCACATGTGCTTCTGGAAAGTTTCCACACCATGTCTTCTGGACAGCATCAACTTGATACCAGCCCCTCACCGTGATACCAAGCCCTGTGGCATCGCTGCAAACATGAAGCTGACTGAAAGCTGCTTCTGATTCCCATCTGCAGTTTTGTAGCTGAAGTCATCAGACAAACCTTGACAAAAGGATGATCGAGGAGCTGGCTGGCCGTCCACCTCATCTTTGGGTCACTTTCCAGGCAGTGGCAAAGGAAGTCTTTCCCTTCTGGGCTCACTTTGTCAGGAATAGGAGGTTTATGACCCATCCCCACTTTATACATGATCTGGAAGTTGTGCTCATATTCATGCCAAGGCCTCTGCAACAGGTAACAGCATTGCTAAGTGCAAGCTTTGAGTAACTTGCTATCCACTAGAGCATATATTCCCATACTCCAGGAAATGAAAAACCACCCCAGTACTTGCAGACTGACAAATGTGTGACAAACTGCTGAGACTGGGACCAGAATCTACAAAGCAACTACTAAGAACAGTTTGCATTTCATCAGCACATGAAACATCCCTACCTTGCCAGTGACCATCTCTATAACAACACAGCCCAGGCTCCAGATGTCTGCTGCACGTCCATGTCCCTCTCCTTTAGCTCTAGTAATCACTTCTGGAGCCATGTACGCTTTGAAACAACATATATGATGCCATCAGTTCATACAGCAGTAGGAACAGCATATATCAAGTGACTAACTGGGTAAAACAAATGCTTTTTAATACATCTGTAATTAACTACTACTCAGCATTTCTTGCCAAGTTTTGCCATTTGCTAGCTTCTTGTTCTTTGACATGTTTGCAGCATAACTTCTTCCAGTTTGAAAAGTGATAGTGAAAATGCACTACATGCTTTCAGTTATTGCCATTTTTTGAGGATAGATTAAGCAGCTTGTCTGTAAGAAGAGTACTGTTTCAATAAGACTGCAGAGAAAGATACAACCCCAGAAAACACAAGCTCCAGAATTTTTATGATTACCAGATAAATTCAGTGAATGGTATAATGGGACAGATAACACTGTTTGTTTGGCTTCTGGATATAAAGCACAACTAGCTAAGGTAAAATCAAGTTTCCCTGAAGCACAGGGAGTCCAGCCCAGATTTCTGGCAAGAGATCTTCTTTTATGGTAAGTAGACAAGTACCTGCATAGCACAAGCTTCCTTACCTGCAGTCCCCAAGGTACTGTTCACTTCTCCAGGCATTGTCTGGGTATTGTTCTTCAGCTTCACTGAGCAGCCAAAGTCTCCTAGTTTAATCAGTCCAGATGAGGTAAGAAAGATGTTGGCTCCTAGGAAACACAAGTAAACATGGTAACACTTGTTTAAACCAGAGCTAAATTGAGGAATGAGGTCTTCTCAATATACCCTTGGAAATTACACAGTGGATGAAACGTGAATTCACACTTAGATCTTTAGCTGTGGATTAAGTGTGGAACATGACAGCATTAAAGATGTTTTGGTGGGTTTGTGTCACCACAAAGTATACTGGAAGTTGACAACAAGTGTTCAAAACACAAAGCAGTATGGTAGGCAAATTCAACAGCTTTCCATACAAGCTTGTTACAAGAAATAACTCCTCCATGAATTCAGGAATTCCAGCACTTTTCCTTGAGAGTGTTAAACCTTCCACCAGCCATCTTTTCAGTTCTGCTGAGTCAAGGCAGATGATACACTTGTCATCAAAAATAGTGTGACCAGCACGACCAGGGAAGTGATTGCCCCTCAGTACTCAGCACCTAGGGTGGCTGAATTGTGTCCAGTTCTGGATCCCTCACTTCAAGAAGGACGCTGAAGTGCAGGAGCAACTCCAGAGAAGGGCAACAGAGCTGGTGAGCAGTCTATAGAGCTCAAGTCCTATGAGGAGATGCTGAGGGAGCTGGGGTTGTTTAGCCTGGAGAAGGAGGCTCAGGGGAGACCTCATCGCTCTCTACAACTACCTGAAAGGAGGTTGTAGCCAGGTGGGAGTCATTGTCTTCCCTCAGGCAACCAGTGACAACCAGGACAAGAGGACATAACCTCAGACTGCACCAGGGGAGGTTCAAGTTGGACATCTGGAAGAATTTCTTCACTGAAAGGATGGTCAGGCTGCCCAAAGAGGTGGTAGAGTTACCATCCCCTGGATGTGGACTTACTGCCATGGTCTAGTTGGTGTGGTAGTGGTCAGTCAAAGGCTGGAAAAGACCTTTAAGGTCAGAGTCCAACCTTAATGATTATATGGTCAAAGCTGACTTGCAAAATGGAGCTTAGAGTATTTTCTTACACACACTACCAAATGCCTACTGCTATTGCACTCTACTTCCTGAGTAATTTTTGGAGGAGGGCTACTGTTAAAATAGCTGGCTACACTGCCTGCTTACCCTAGAATGAAGTTTTTAGCATAGTTAAAGATCTCCAAAGGGAATTTGCAGTTGGCTTCAAGTCAGTTGCTCAACACAACACTGCAAAATAAGCCAAGTGGTTTTGACAACCTGTGGTTCTCTTTCATCCAACATCCTACCAAAATGCATATTGACAGCCAACAGAAAACAGGTAGAGCAGAAGTTCACTATATGTCAGGCCAAAGCCTGGATTCTGCAAGCTATCACAATGAAACCACAAGTAGGTTGCAAGTATCACCTGGCAGAAACAGAGCTTGAGCTGTGATGTCTCTTCAGATGGATGGTATGCACAGAAGAAAAGCGTACACCTGCTCTAGGAATAGGCAAATGTTGGGGATTTCATTACACCTAGCCTCTTCCCAAGTCACACAGAAGATTCATTCAAAAATGGTTCGCGTGAATAAAACCTTCCGAAGTTTCTCACTTCTGTTCCACCTTGAACATAGGTCAATGCAGAAATTCTTGGCTGCTCCTCTGTGTTGTCTTAGTTAATGACTTTTTCCAGTTAACTTGGCTGGGCATCCACAAGATATTCGTGAAAAATACAAAGAATCCCCAAAAAGCTCAAGTTAAAAAAGGCAGTGCAGGGTCAATGATGCCAAAATCCTACCCATTTCTCAAAGGGCTACTGTGAGAATGGTTGATAAGAGGAGTTACACAGAACTGCAATTAAAGGGGGAGCAAAATCATTAACAAAAATAAATTCCAACCTTTAAGTATTGTGGGCTTTTACAAGTTCTGAAAGAAGAACTTAGATTCAGGGAATACAACTCTTCTGCACATTGTGTCCATAGGTTTTCCACTTCAGCATTCAGATGCCTACACATACTCCAGAATTCTTTGGCTGGATTCTGCATTTTGCTATCAGAGGGACATACATGTCCAGAGTCACCCTGCAATCACAGGCATGGGAAATGGAGATGGGTAGACCATCCCTCAGCCTCTTGAATGAATGAGAATCCAGAAACACACTGAAGCAGTATAAGGCGGCAGCTTGATGGGACATTAAAGAGTCCTGGCATTAGAAGAGTGACAGTTGCTTTTTCCTTTGAACTACCGCCAACAGCTTTTCTAATGATTTTCAAGCAGTTGCTTGTCAGACAGAAAGTAGGTGCACTTAGCCCAAAGAGCTTAAGAAAAATGGTCATCACTAACAAACACTTTCTCAAGGATGTTTTGAAACATGTGTTCCCATTCCTCAAGAAAGCAACATGAAAATTTCAGAGAAGGCTACAAAAGTGGATTCCAACTACTACAGTGGGTCTAGCCTGGCAGTGCTAAAGTGAAACAATCTCTCTTCTGACTAAGTCTAATGCTATTGTGATAGTTTTGTTTCATACAGTTCAGAACCTACTTCTAAGGCCTTTCAAACCAAAGTTTGTCCCTTTTAATTAAAAGTGCTGACAATTCAGCATAAGTGTTACCATGAAAGCTCCTGTGAGCCCTCTTCCTGAAAGCACCTGAAACTGTCAAATGGAACAAAGTACTAACCCAGAGTTCCCTCAAGAAGTAAGGGACAGCATAGAAGATTCATGTTCCTGACACTTTTTGTCAGCTGAATAAGGCTTCCACTGGATGTGCTGTCTGCTGAAGCCTCTGTTTTGTAAGATGCTTGTTCAGAAGCCAAGACCAGACTCTGAAAGAAGTCTTTAAAAGGGTCTCTTGTTAAAGAAACCTGCACAGAATCCAGTAGGACCTGGGTAAGAGAAGCGGAGACAAAAGGGCAGTACTTGGAGGATGCCCAATGCTTTTTACTTTTGACAGTTAATGCTACTGGGAATGTAACAAAATTCCTACCATATCTGCACAGTTAAGGGGCAAAACAAAGCCAGAGACCATGACTAATGCAGCAAAAAGGCACCACATGCCCATCTGTTCCTTCTCTCCCCCTACACATACACTATCAAAAGCATCTTCATTGGATGTACTTGGCAGAGGCACGAGGTTGCCCAGTTCTGCACAGCCCTGTGATACCTGCTGTGATACCACAGCAGGACAACCTTCTGGACAAACTGCAAACAAAAAGCAAATGTCAAAAGCCATACTCCTGCTACAGAAAACAACAGTCATGACCTACACCATTTAAACTGAAGTTTCACGCCCTGTACCTCTGCCAAATCAGCCCCATAGTAAGACAGTGAAAACTGCACTAGCATGATAGTCCGAAGGGTTTGGGGGAAATCCTGTGAGTCCAAAAAGCAGCACCAAAAGCCCCACTAAAGGCTGTGGCATAATTCCAGAAAAAGAGGAGCTCATAGACATTTCTTAGCCAGGGCTTAAGCAGTGCAGCAGCCAAACTGATTCAAGAAACAAGCAGGCCAAATGCTACTCTTAGACGAGAAAAATCAGCTTTTGCATACTCTTTTACTCAGTCTCTTTGAAAGCATGACATATGCCCATAGCCTCCTGTTGAACAGCTTGAATGACCTTCCTTGCCTTGTGCTCATCAGGAAGACAGGAATGGCAGGAGTTCTGAGCTAACAACAAAGTTAACAGGAACACAATAACACAGTAGCAGTTTGATGAAGACTTTTTGGCCCGGAGTATCTCATTCACAGATTTCTGATTTACTAAAGCTTCAGACACAATCCCTTCATTTTCTGCATTCGTGCTGAAAGCACAATCCAAGCACTCTTCAGGAATATGCCCTTCTCTCCTGAAGACAATGCACGCGGCATGGCCTCATTAATTCTCAATTCAGCACCTGTGAGACCACACCTTGAGTGCTGCATCTTGCTTTCAAGGCTCCCCAGTACAAGACAATGACATACCGGAGCAAACGCAGGAGAAGCAGCATCAAGATGTTCAGAGGGCTGGAGCACACAACGTACAAGGAGAGGCTGCAAGATGGGTTTGTTTAGCTTGAAGGAGGGAAGCCTGGGGGAGTGTGTGTGCGGGGGAATTTATTGCTGTTTTCAGCTGTGTAACGGGAGGACAGCAAGACTATGCAAACAGACTTTTTCCTCAAGGGCACACTGTAAAATGATAACACAACAGCAACCTTTGCAAATTCCAGGGAGGTACCAAAATAAGTTTCTGACAATGGAGATGGGTCATTCATTGGAACGGAGCATCTCCATCCCTGGAAATACAAGTATCTCAACAATCTGATCAAATTTGGCACTGAGTCTGAAACCTGCTTAGAACAGAGCTTGAACAGATGTTCGCAGGTTCCCTTCAGCATTAAATATTCCACCATTCTCAATCACCGCGCAGAACAGCTTCCTGACAAAAAGTGAAGTAATTCCAACTGAGGAAACTGGGCTTAGCCACGGGGATTAAAATTTAATACCCAGAATAAAGATTAGAAGAGTATCCCAAAATATTATCTTCTCCTACATACCTACCACCACCTACTTTTCACACTGATGCAGATTAAGCAAAAACAGTGCAGCCAAATGTAACAACAAGCCAACATGACCCTCAGTTTGCCTTCACACCATAGGTTGTGGCAAACCAAGGTTTCTGGCAGCTGTATCTTGCTGCACTTTTCACCCTCATAGAACTGGATGCCACAATAGCATCTGAAAGACAGTGGTGGCACAAGGGGACACTGCTAACCAGAAGACTATTTTTGAGCACACAGTGCTTGCAGACACCAACTGTCGGATACGGATAAACAATTACTATAAGAATTGTTTATCTGCTGCTAGAAGAACAGATCCACAGTAATGTTTAGCAAACATGCCATGAGAGATGTAGTGTGATCTGACAGCAAGATTTTCATAGGAAAGCAGTTTTAACAGTCTGATACGTCATTCTTCCCTGTCAGAAAAATAAGAGTACCTGTCTACACAAGAGATAAAATTAAAAAGTGTGTTCTTTACTTCTGTTAGCCTGAAAACTTTGGGATGCAAGGTTAGCATAAAAGGAGATGGAGAGCAAAAGCCTTCCAACGCAACATCAGGTATCCTTTGTAAAAATACCTTCTGTGGTCTGTCTTCATATTCTGTCATGAAGTTTCAGGAAGGTCTATACACAGATGTGTCTGCCGTGACCCTCTGTTTAAAACTGCTGTTACTCTTAAGAAACTCCCCAACATTTGACAGGAGGAACCTGTTGCAACAGAAGTGCCCTCAGATAACACCCCATTACAGTTTTATTAAACAGCTCTTCTCACTTCATGCATTTCCCTGAAGAGCAGAAGACCTATCTGGAAACATATCCAGATATCAGCAATGACATTGAGCAGCACAAAAGAAATCCCTGTCAGCCAGCCTTGGATTGTGATCACAACGAGCTTCCAGGAGAGACTAATCCAGCTAAGCAGAACCTGGACATGGAATGATCAAGAAAAGGGCAAAGGAGGGAACTGGGGCACTGTGAAAAGCACAGAGGGAAATCCACAACTGGAGAGAAACCTTTGGTGAGGAAGGAGAACCAGAAAAGGTAAGATTGCTGGGGAATGGGAGTGAGGGTAAGTGTTTTCTAGGAAAAAAAAAAAAGCCAAAACTGACTCAAGAGTGGCCTACCTGGGTGGAAGGCCTCTGGATCGTAGATAGTTCTTTTCCCAAATGAGAAGCACGAGGCCAAAGGACCAAGAGCAACTGGGAACCTCCTACACTGCTGCGGTGATTCAAAACCCTGTGAGCAAGAGGGACATAGAAACCCAGCATCGTTGGGTTGCACTGCCTTGCCATAAAATGAGCATTCACAGGGCACATTGTGTGTGCACTGTTTCCCCTGCCTTTGGTTAACTTTCTGCCACTGGTGAGCAAAGTATGCCAGACTAACAAAACCAAGATAACTGGACATGGAGGATGTTGTTGGAAGGCGCAGACAAAGAAAAATGAACTTGGAATGAGGACTGACACTGAGTGCCTTAAACACATGCCAAAACCAACCCCCCTTTAGTTACTGTAGTTCACATGTGCTCATTTTGTAAGCAAATACTGACAGCCAGGCATGGGAAGAAAAATGTATGGAAAAAAACCCTAGGTAACTAAGTTTAAGATATCCCTTTAACTTCTTTTAACAAGGCTTTTATTTCTACTTTTTACTACTACATTTAAACGCTTTGGGAAAATGGAATCACAAGGAAAAGTTCTGATGCACAATTCTAGCACTGTACACTGCTTGTCAGCACTAGAAAACACCACTGTTATTTGCACAGACAAGAAGAAAAACAGCATAACTCAGTACATTATTACTAAAAATGTATGGACTAATAATTAAGATTGTTTTAATATTTTTCCAAACTCAGCAGCTTCCAGAGAAAATATATAAATCATGGGCACAATTTATGAGTTTGAAATGACAACTGTGAACATTTTTAATGATCTACACTTTTAAAAAAAGAGCATGTAACTGGCCAGTAACTTGTAAACTGAAAAGTTAGGGGAAGGTTTTATACATTTAATGGCTGTATAAATAATGCACACTAGATCTGCAAATACATTCCCCCATCCTTTCCCCTGCCCTCATCTACCACACTGAAACAGCAACATTACCTTTTCTGGTTAACATTACCTTTAATGTCTCGATGAACAATACCATGTTCATGTAGTACATTGATAGCAATCGTGATTTGCTTTGAGTAGAGCCTAATGACATGCTCCTGAAGGCCCAGTTTTGATACCTCCTCCAGAGTGCCCTCATCACAGTACTCCATGAAGATGTACATTTCTTCCTGTTGTGGGAACCAAACCGGATTTGATTGGGTATAATTTTTATTTTTTTTAAACGCTGAATTAGTATCAAGTTTTCCTTCCATCCTTTGTTGCTCATGAAAAGACCAAAAGAAAGTATCATGTAATGTTTTAATGGAAGTATCTCTTACCATGGAATATCTAATAAATCATCTCTTCAGAACTCTGTTCTCTCTGGCATGCTGCAACCTAAATATATTCTATTGCACAGCTATGGAAAATTTCTGCTACATATCTATCTGCATCATTTGTACATAACTGCTGCTATTTGGGTGCATAAAAATACATTACTTTGCCATCAACCAAAAGACAATTTGGAAATCTTGCAGGTATATTACAGAGAAATCCAAAAAGATTTTTTGCTTATTTAGAAAAAAGAAAAAAAAATCTAAATGGTATTTTGGGCTTGTTTTTTATCCCCTCTTTCTCCCAGTTCCTGAAACATTATGTGTTGATTGCTTCACTGCTTGGGATGGGCAAGTTTTTTGTTGTTTTCTGTGGCTTGAACAAGCATGCCAACTCTAACTCACTTTAAGGAAAAGTCAGGTTTCTGTTCCCATTCTCTGTCTCCAAGCCCAGCTGATTTCAGCCAGACTCAATTAATATAAAAAGTGGCAAGGACACTAAGCTCTTAGAAGCTATTCTGAGAAACCAATGACCCAGTAGCACAGACATCCAAATTTGTGTCCCCAAGTAGAGAAATGCAGACAGAAAGCAGCCTTTGTCCCCTTTTAAACCAGCAATGGGTCAGCAAATCAACTAATTCATATTGAGCAAATCAGTCAGATCCACTCAGCACTTCCCAGCCAGACACCAGGACTCAAGACCCCCTGTGTAGAGTGGGAAGAGCATGTGGGAAGCAGAGAATAATAAAAAGCTGGGTATCTCAGCACACAGCTCTGGAAGCCAGCTCCATAAGAAAAACACATTTCATTAGTTCTGCTGCTCAAGCAAGAATACTTGTTTTTTCCATCTAAAGACATGCTAGCTGAATTCCAGCACTTGTCTGGCATCAAGATTTAAATGCCAGCACAAAGTTTTTCCAAGATTTAACATTATATGATACTGGTACCACCTTTGCTACTAACAGTGACAGGTTTTAGCCTATCTACACAAAGAAGTTAACATACCATATATGATATAAGCTTGCTTTTAGAGCAGTTCAGAGTAGCAGCATACAATAGCTCCAGCATTACTCATCTATTCACTTACTGCGAGCCTTCCCTGTTTATGTACCAGTTCCAAAAACTTCTCCAAACTATGTTTCAGAGGTCTCAATATTCAGAGAAAAAAAAGACACACTGCTATTCACAGAAATAATCAGACAATTTAGTATGAACTAGAATGTTCTCAAGTAAAACCTCCAATAACACGAAGCTCTTAAAATTTCCTCTCTGCCACATAAAAAAGCCCAAATTTCTGTTTTCTTACCCTGTGGAGCTCCACACCAAAATAACGAACCAGATTAGGGTGTTTGATGCCTTCAAAAATCTTCAGTTCATCAGCTGTTTCTTTGATGGTTTTGTGATCATTAGGTTGAAATCTTATCTGCAAGAAGATTTGTCATTATTTTGTTACTATCTAGCATTAATAAGGAACAAAAAAAAAAAAAGAAGCAAACAACCCAAAACCAATTTTTTTTTGGTTGCATCATCACACAAAAAGCCCCAAAATAATACCCCTCCATCCCCAGCCTTGAACAAGGCACACTGAACTATTTTTGGAAAATTACATAGAACTATATGATGATTTATAAGCTTTATAAGAGCAAAGTGCTGTTACTTAAATGCATAAATACACGCGTGTGCAGATATACATCCCTTCCAAGCTTGCCTTCTAGCTTAAATAGTGGTAGATAGACACAGTACAAGAAAATCTGAAAGCAACATCAGTGCAAGCTATCATTTGAGAAAGACTAATTGCCAGGTACTTCTTCACTGGAGATTCTAAGGGATTTCTTTGGGTGTTCTTCATTGACAGTGAGGGAGCTGCAAGGAAAAGGTGTGGCAGGGAACAAATAAAGTTTTTCATGAAAGAAACAGGTTTTCATTACTTCTCCTACAATATGCTGTGATGGATTGTTCATGGAGAAAAAAAAGTTATCAGGTCTTCTGAAAAACTGATTTAAAGTTTCTAATCACACAAAGAAAAGCAAAATAGCAAGTTAACGCAAGTTACAGAAGATGCTCCTTTTACCATATTGTCAAAAGCAGAAGCTTCATTAACTGAGTGCAGGACAACAACAAAGAAATAAATGCACATATTTTGCCTTCAGTTGCTAGAATGTTATGATTGTTGAGTTCTGTGTAACAATTCCAGGATACAGTTTGTACTCAAACAGTGGTAAAATTAAATATATGAAGATTACAAAAAGGTGACAAATGACACTCAAGTATTTTATGTATTTCCTAATTCACACTTGCAGTACTATGCATTTGTAGTAGAGCTTGTCCACTGTAATTTGATGCAATTTTAATGACACTGTGGTTAAGACAGTAAAGTCTGAAGAAATCCTGGGGCAAGGGCAGGGGAACACAGTGTTTTTAACCAGTTTAAAAATAATTCAATCTTCTCTCTAGTTATTCTTTAAGCAACCCAGAAAAGCCTTATATTTGGAAGTTGCAAACAGTTTGCATGTAAGCCTATATTCAGCCTACTAGTGAAATGTCTGTCAAACAAGGTATATTTATAAACTTACTTGAGCTTCTGCTCAAAAGCACACGCACGCTAATCAGTGAAAAGCACCTGCATCTAGAAAGCAACTCTGAATTCCAGAAACAGAGGGCTACTGACAGGATGGAGGGGTGGGGAGGGGGGAATATTATTTCATCAGGAGAAAAAAAAAATGTAACAGCAACAAAATTCCAAGTGTTGGTATTAGTCAGTGAATGAGTATGGTACAAGAAGTTAAGCACAAGCCCACTGGTTTTTTGACACACTGGAAATCACGTAAGTATTGCGTGTGTGGAAGAACTGGCTCGTAAAATGTAACTGCTGTAGCATCCAGTGCTGGCATGGTAACTGTTATGAACAGCTGATGCTTCCAGTTGTCTGAAGATGGAGAAATGCATTAAAACCATAATTTTTTTTTTTTGTAAAAGAAAGGTGTTGTAGGGGAAACGGATCTCCACACCTACACAGCTTTACTTCTATCCTGAAAATTAGATTTTCTGTACCCACCAGGTTAGTCAACAGTTTTGTGACTCAACCTAGCTCACTTAAACTACAGCAGAAGCTGAAAAACATCTGATGTCACACTTCCTACCTTTTGCTCTAAGGAAAGAAGAAAAAAAGTAATAAAATGTGAGAGGAAACACCGCTAAGTAAAATACAAGTTCACAACATCCCTAAGAGATTAGTAAGAAACATTATCCATTTTACATAAATTTAAATTGAAAGTTATAAGCTGAAAAAAGAAATCTTTAAGCAATTTATGCAGGAAAAAGTGGTAACAGCAGCTGTAGCTACATGAAGAAAATCTGTCTTCCCATCCTTTCCCAGTTAGCTCACAAGAGTGTCCAGAAACCCTCAATGCCTGCTAAGTCACGCACATGTAGTTTAGAAAAAAACCCAAGGGCAGCAGTAATTCTTATAGACACAGTACTCACTTCCTTCATAGCCATCAGCTCTCCAGTGTCAACACTGATACAGGTATAGACCTTCCCATACTGCCCTTCACCTGCAAAATTAAAGTAAGAAAAATTAATTATACTACATTTAATAGCAACAGGCACATCAACTGCAATAAGAAAACATCACTGGAAAACAGCCTGTAAACCTTTTTACCCATATTTTAATTTAAAACTTCAAGTAGCTTTTAACTAACACCTAATACCACATTCATAAATCTGAATTCAAGCTGATTAAAAGTAAAAACACTACATTAACAGGCTGACCTGAAAGAAGACTTGTAATGAACATAAGGATTTTCCCCCAAAATCCCAAGAGAGTAAAAAATGATCATATGGGGGAAACAAGACTGGTGAATTAAATCCCAAAGTTTGAGCACATTTCCACTAATAATTCTGGTTCTTCCAAATGCAGAACTCAAACATTTTAGAGGGTTAAACATATACACACATCACAGGATCATTTCTAAATAACTGTCCTAACCAAATCCTTCTCATTTTTTGTTTCTTATTTTAGCAATGAAAACTTCAGTGAAGTTCTAGATTAAGAAAATCCTAGCTGCAACAGTATTTTGTATTTTAACTATCCGATTTCAGTAAAGCTGATATTACCTATGCAGAGACCCATGATTTTAAAAAATAGTATTTTTGAAGGAAATCTAAGACTAAGTTTGGTATTTTAGCCTGATAAATGAAAGTACAATGGACATACCAATTTTGTTTCCTCTCTGCCACTTGAACGTCACTTTTCTCAAACCTACATGCATGACATTGTCATAAGACTTTGGTGTGTCACAAACTTGGCCAATAATATTCTTCCTTCTCATCTCTCTGTATCTCCTTTCTTCGAACAACTGAACAGACTTTTGAACAGCTTCCATCGGTGCTTGCTTGGAAGCAGTGTCTAAAAAGAGTAATGAACAATTCAGGAATATACATAGTTACATTTTGTTACCTTTTGATATCACATGAAATGACCCGAGGTAAATTAGACTCACAAAATAGTTTTAAGATGTAGGAAAAGAACAAGACATCTTAAGAATCACATATGAGACTATCACTTATGAATCACATATGAAACTAAGGTAAAACAAGAATATTGGTATTTCCCTAATCATCTCTTATTGATTTAAGGGAATTAAATGTGTGAAATGGAACACACTTGTTTGCATTTCACATATAACTAACCTCTGATAGGGAAATATGTTAGGGTCATTAAGAGCACTAAGAAAGGACAGGTAAGGCTTTTGCTCTACAGAGAAAAACCGATAGTATCTGTTATTTCAAAGATTTAGAGGTGTTAGAAATGCCAGCTCTCATGTCTTATCTTGAAATAGCATTCTAGTGAGTGAGGCGAGAAGAGATGTGAGGGCAGCATTACTTCACCCCCTCCTTGTAAAGCGCAGAAGTTACACACCTGTCACTGCTGACACCAATAGTCTAACCTGTTCCTAACAGACTCCAAAAGATGGAGATACTGATACTCCCAAACAATGCATTCTACTCCCCACCTATAATTAATACTAATTCCTCTACACTAAATATGCCTTGCGGTAGTTTTAAGCCAAAATCTTTGTCTTATTCAGAGTGGACAGTAAAACCAGTTCCCTTTACAGCAGTCTTCTAGAAATTTTCAAGTTTTCCCTAATTCTTCTTTTTTAGTTTAAACAAAATCTACTTCCTTCTTTATTTATGTTCTGAACAAAAAGCAGGACTTCCGTATTTCATAACAAGAATTTTTAATTCTTCCTTTGTTCTGCCTAAGCCACGTAATGAGACCAGTTTTTAATGTCACAAATTTTTTTCTAATGTTTCATAAGGTTCCACCCTGCCACAATATAGGCAAACAAGCTTCATGGATCTGTACAAAACAGAAGTGTCTGAAGTAATCAAGTTACTTTAAGTTTCATGAAAATCAGCAGCAGGACAGAGAGGAAAGGGCCCTACTATAACAGCCTTGAATTTAGGAAATAGTGTGGGATCACACACTGTTAGACACCCAAAAGAAGAAAATCCCACACTGGGGAGAGATCTTGGGAAGTGAGGGCCTCCTACTGTCATGCAATTCATAATTGGGCACTGAATAGGTACAGCAAACTTCTGCAATTCCTATATAGTACAAATTAACTAATAACTTTGTGGAACACTGCTATTATCTTTCAGAAACTGAAAAGAATTAACTTTTATGAAATTTATTACTCCTACCTACACCAAGAGAATACACCTTGTGATTTTGTTTGCAGTATCTTATACCTGCCATCAGGATTTTTTTTCTCCCCCCTTCCTACATATAAAGCTGTGAAAACCTCTTCACAATCAGCAATAAATTCAACCTTTTAGTACAGACATTGCATTACATTGCAATGCAGTTTAATAGACATTACATTATAGTGACTCCTAAACACCTACCTTTGGTCTGGTTGATTAACGTTCTGAGCTCCCAACTCCGCCGGGATGAACCACTTGAATCTCCTTTTGGATACAATGGCTCTAGAGAAATAATAGTGTGAGCACAAAAATAACTTTATCTCATATTAAGGATTATGCCACTATATTCAGCAGAAGCTGAGATCCTACATGTATAGGAACATATGCTCTTGAAATAAAAAATTAACTTCTCTTTAGAAAAAAAGTTATGAAATAGAATTAAATTTATATAGAAGCAGAGATCTCCCTCCACAACTCAGGGAAGCACTTCAAGACACGTCACTCAGAATCAAACATGCAAGATACCTACAGGAAAACAATTTTCTAGGGTTCCTTAGAATAAGACTTGTATTCATTCCAACCTAAGCCACTTCCTATTCATTCAGAGACATAAAAATTTGAAAAAACACAAGGCAGACAATATTTTCAACATTTGCTTAAAAACAAAGATTAAAAACCCCCCATACTTCTTAATATAAATTTTTAAGGCACTTCTCTCTTTGAAATCCAGTGTGGATGACCACAGTATGAGTTCTCCTGCAGATTTTGTTATTCCTTTTATTTTGCACAAGCAATCTTTCAAGGTACTTGTTGCAATAAATACCACATACAGGGACTGGGGAAACCTGAAGGAGGAGCCCTAATCAGGACATTAATCACACACCCTGTCCCTTCCTCCAGGGTTCAATTAACAGCAAGTATTTGTAATATGAATATTGCAGTGATAAAGAACTGGACAGAAAACACTTCAGTGTCCTGAAGGGTCCAGTTCATACCTCATAAATAGTAAATTCTGAAACACTTAAAGTGGGTTATATAAGTCAGAAATCATGTTACTAATTTCATTTTGAACACTAGGACTTAGTAAGACATCAGGAACTCTCTTCAGATACAATTCAGAAACAATATGAAAGGCGAGAGAATAGCAGATTATGTCTGAAAGGAGAAAAACTTACTCTGACAATATAAGCCTCAAAGTTAAAAACCCTATGATTTTTAAATGCGAAGAGGTGAAAAAAATTTTGAAAAGGGTAAGAACTGGGAACAGAGAAATAATGACATAGACCATCTGCACATCCAGGTCACAACTTGTTACTGTGACAATCACCTTCTCGCTCTTCAGTGGGACTGGAGTGACGACTAAGGGATCTGAACTGCAACTCAGCTGCTATTGAAGCAAGTCGATCATTTTCAGGGACACTGGAACCCCTGTTAAAAAGAGCCATCATACTAATTAATTTGTCACTGGTATGTGTTCAGAGCAATACTAACTTAGCTGCAGTTTTAAAGAGACAGAACCTCTGCAGCCTAGGGTATGAACTACGAAAACAACACGAAACAAAAACTGATGCTGAAAGGTAAACTGAAACCCCTCTCTTTCTGTGCTACTTTTCCCTCAAATGAAGACTTTTGGTATGACTTCAGTTATGCCACGCTGTGAAAAATCCCTAGCTACCAACGCATAAACTACTTCAAGCTGTCCCTGCTCATAGCAACAGAATCCATTTTCATGACTTGTAATCTACTACTAAGACAGCTCTTGCAGGATGCAGCTTGTGCCAGGTTTGGCGATACAACCAGAAGTGATTCAGATGAGTGATAATGTGAGGCACATTATCAGATGAATTCATATGTGCCTACTGCACTGCAAATGCAGTCATACTCCATAGTGACCAAGGCAAAACTAATGGGAAGAGACAAGCTGGTTGGCAGGAAGGACACTTAAAATGACAGCAGGACTGACTGGAGGCCCTAGTTCTTCCAGACAGCACAGAGTAGAATCAGATGCCTCAAAATAAGAGACAGATGAATAAGCATGCTGAACAGAAAGGAAAACAATACTGAGAGAAATGAGACTTAAATCCTTAGATCTTCAGGCACATTTCTCCAGCCCCAGACATTGATCAATACGCTCAGGTTTTAGAGCCATAAATTCCTTGTGAAAGTCTTTCTACCATAACTCCCATCTGGACAAGGCTCCCTTTCAATTTTTAAAGTATGATGGGGAAGAATTGTGACTAATGCCTCCTTAAATATAATGCTTTAGAGGTATGAGTCAAATGTTACTCTACAGTGGGCAACATTATTAAATCCTTCACTGAATGCTAACAACTATAAAAGGATGAAAAATATCCGGCATCACAAAGTGCACACACCTACGAGAGGTCTTCCCTACAGTCCTATAGCTGCTTCCGAATTGTATCTGAGTATTGCATAAGAACAATTTAAAAAAAAAAAAGAGAAGACAATCTTGAGAACAGAAGCCGAAACTCAAGACACTACTCCTATGCAAATGTTCTCCATATGATGTTTGCTTTGCACTCCCTACTACTGCCCAAATAGATTTTATAAGTTTGAGCAGAAACTGAAACAGAACTAGTGAAAAATCCTTATTCTTCAGGAATTTGAGGCTTTAATCAGCAAGAAGGCTAAGGTGCTTTCGGCATATACAGAGCAACAATTTCTGATGACAAAATGCTTAAAAACAAGCAAAGCTAAACCACCTCTAAAATGAGGCAGCAGCTGAATGAATGCAGGTGTCTAAAACTCATTTCAGGCCTATCGTAATCACAGGTATCTTTTATTGTTTGTGTCCAGTGATGCACGTTATTTGGCAAAAAGTATAGTAAAATAGAACAACACTCAATAAATTTTGGATTCAGGCCTGGATAAATAATAAAATGATGAATAATAACCCCAGCTAGTTCAGAAATTAAAACAGGCTATTAGCATGAACATAGTGTACATGTATAAACATCAGAAAGCTCAAAGTAAACAATGTATCGCTGCCTTGGATTTTGATTTCTACTTATATTAAATCAATTTTTTGTTAAGGAAAACTTTACCAGAACTATGGTGGCATTTGTGCACTATGCACTGCCTACTACAACTGATCTACAAAGTTCCTACATTCCACTATTTACAGATATTTAATGCTAATAATCATGTCCTAAATGTCTGAAGAGTTTCTGGAAAGCGTACAAAATTTCTGTCTTTGTGCTATTCCAGCAGCTGGACTCCACACCTTGCATACAAAACCGCAAAACACCTTCTTGATCCAAAAGACTCCATTTCTCTTTTGGAGCACAAATAAATGAAATCCATAATTAACACTGCAATGTGTTAAAGTCTGCAACTTTCTTTTAACCATACAAAAATAAAAAATGCTAGAAATGTATTACATCATAATATTTTGCCTTCTTCAATAAACAAAACCCCTAAAAATCCTCAATAGCCTCCAAAACCCTGTCTCTGCTTTCGTAGTTTTTTTTCCTTCAAATTCTTCCTAGCACATAGAGGGTATTAAACACTGCTTAAAAATCCAGACAGTGCACAGAAAAAAAACCATAAAACCATGGCATATTTTATGAACAACCATCAGAAAAGTAAAACCTGAGAGCTCCAAGAAGAATACAAGTCTCTAAAAAACAAGCCTAGACAATTTGACTAAAATGCTGCATTCACAGCAACTTTCATGTTACAGTCCATGAAAACAATATGCATTTGATTGCAACTAATAAGTAGAATTTCTCATTTCTTTCCTTCTTAATCACTACTTTCTAGAACTACAAGAAAATGTCAAAATGCCAACCTTTACACTTCTATCAATATTTGTGTAGGACAAACAGGCAGAAAACATTAAAAGAACATACCATCATATTCAAGTGTGCCAAATTATAAACCTGACAGTTGCGTTGAATGGTATAAAATCACAAAGCCAACAACTATTAAAAACTAGCTTTGTACCTCCCTTTTGAAAAATTAACTAACTTTAAAAATATGCCTTGGCTCAAAGTGCTGTACATAGCCTAGAAAAAATATCCCTTTCATATGTTGTGTAAAGACTAACTTAACTATTAAGTGAAAAACTTCTGCAACCTCAAAATCATAAACACCAATTAACCAATCAACCAGTTTATTAAGCTGCCAGAACCCCTCAGTGAAAATTCTCTAGAACGTTACTTACTTCAAAGGGCTATTCTAAAGCTGCAGAACTACTGCCTACTCTGTCTTTTTCAACAGGGAGCTTAAAACAGAAGCATGAAAGATAATAAAGACATGTAGTTTGTATGACAAAAATTCAGGATATATTTTCAAACAAACAAAAAAAAAAAAAGCTTGGACTCACAAGCTGTACATCTAGAAGCTACAGTAGGGTGCAAGTCATATCATATTTAAACTTGCAGGAAAGATTGTATATAAAAAGTGGTGACTTCCTTCCTCTTCACAGCTTAATACAGGCTTCTGCTGTGCATCTGGTAACAAATCAAACCATGATGGTTTGCTGACTAACAACCAAAAGTTACCTATTAAAAAATAATTAATGATCAAATCATCTCTAAGTTCACTTCAATCACCATCAATCTGTTGTTCCTTCACTACCTGTTTTCTCTAGAGCTGTGTGATACAGTCAGATACGTGTCTTTATTCCTATGAATCTCTGTCCAAAGGAACTTTTGGTACTCTGCAGCAGAAATAAGAATCCAAAAAGCTATATAGAAATCCTAAGATAGCATCACTGTTTGAAGAGCAGGATTTTCAGAGTCAGGGGGAAGGGGAGAGCGCAGGGGGGAAAAAGGAGTAAAATTGGGAGGTATGTCAATGGTCTGACTGTGGTATGGAAAGAAGAAATACCAACTATAACAGTATAACAGCCAAACTGAAGGTCAGAACCCAAGAAAGATAGGTCAAAAAAAAAAAAGAGGTCACTTGTGACAATATAGGAATCATTTCTGTTACCTATTTTGATACAGGAATGGTTTCTTTCATAAAACGTTTATTCTGTACCACCCTAAGAAGCCAGAGGTGTAGCAAGAAATTATTTAAAAAGAAAAGAAATCCTTCTGAAATCTCATGCGTTTGATTTTGTATTTGCCACTACATTATATTTCCAAATACTTATGGCAGACAGTAACAATAGCAAAATGGTTAGCTAACATGAAAACAAATTGAAAATCCTTGGGCTTATCGGTATCTTACCATTATCTTAGTGATTCTATGATTCTAAGGGTTAGTTATCAATATTTATTATTTAGTAAAGTTATAGAAATGAGCTGACTGACATATATTCATTTCATGGACATTTTTACTGAGCAAATTTGTAATTTACATCAGAATTGCATGCTTTTAACTACCACCTCGTTGCAACATTTTGAATCTGAAAGTGGTCTTATCGATTTCCAAGACACATGATTTCGCTCAAGTCAAACATGAATGAAGGAGCCAGTGGAAGACATGATGAGAGTGCAAATGATCTACTAGGATGCAGGTATGTGGAGACAGTTACATGGGTGATGTACGTAGGATGAGGCTGCTACGTCACGGAGCGGAGCTACCTGGTATCATTTGCACTGCTGATAGGTTTGGGTTGGGCTGAGTCGCTACCGACGGGAGCGGGGCGACTGACAGCAACACCGCAATGGTTCCGCGCGTCACAAGGGACATTCCGCGTGCTGTGGCAAGAAGGAAAACTTCAGGAAACAGTTCAAAAAAAAAAAGGATGTTTGGAGTTGAAAGTCTGTATAACGATGCCTGCATTAAACGTTTTTCAGTACATAAAGAATTACGCGGTATAATTCTGGGTCTCAGATGCTTCATCAGTTGTCCATATGCACAGTAATAGTAATCCTCAAAACAAAAATTTCCAATCTTTAGAGTAGTACTAGTTTCTGCCAACAGCTAAGTGACTTCCAAAAAAAAAAAGAAAAAAATCAGTGTAGATTTTGTCACTGTTCTTATCTTCTTGAAAAATAAGGCTCTGTGTAGAATTATGCATGGCAATGGTTATTTTGAAGGTTTTTTTAAACTGTTTTTGCATTAATTCTCATGTCAACTCTTTCAAAAGGAAGAGAAAAGATCCATTGTTTTAAGCTTATTCACAGCACGTTGGTAATGACGCAGAAATGCCACCATATTTCAGAATGCTACATTTTTAAGTTCTGTGTATGCTAAACTACAGAAAGCACTGTCATGGGGCAGTGATACAGATATTCAAAGTGGGGGAGGAAATAAAAGTCTTGCTAATGAGCAGTTCTCACTGAATTACAGCTTTTTACATTGAAACATTGTTTTCAGGAAATACAAAGGGGATAAGAATGAATTCAAAGTGAAAAAGTGTGCACCAACAAAAAAGGCGGGCAGGCAAGCATCAAGAAAAAGAAACCGTATTGTCCTTAAAAGTACATCCATAAAGTTCAGATCACTTACATGCTAATTTTTTCTATCTGCTTTGTCCTCAACAGGAAAGAAAAGGCGTTCCACTTACTGACAGTCAGCATAGCCAAGAGGGGATAAACCAGTTTTTAACAGCTGTACTAACACTAAGTACCTGAAGCCTTCAGGCGTGGGGATGATAAGATGAGGATTCGGTGGATCACTATGGCACCGAGGCACTTTTACAGGACGGGGACTGTTTCGATGAACAGCTGCAAACATAAAAATGGATCAAATTTACTCAGATGTCAGAAAAACTCTCCTGGGACCATTCCAAGACACAACATTAAAACAAATTCCTATTTTACAGAATTAAGTGTGAACTGGCACATTTTTTCTTATCCTTTAAGAAAAATAAATTATTCCAATTTTCATTAAATCAGTTGTATGTGTAAATACTTTTCATATTATTGTATCACTTAACTCATTCATAAAATAATGAAAATTCTCCAGTAATTAAAAACTAGCAAATAGAAAATGTGTACATACTTCACTAAAACTACAACTTCATTATTTTGACTTCACAAGTTAATTTGTTGTCTTATTGCAAAATAAATATGAACAAACCAAGAAATAATTTTAAAAAAAACAAACAGCATCATTATGGTCCCTTTGCATCAGAATTAGCTGTCTCAGACATTACTGGAAAGCAAAACGAGCTGGTGAAAAAAACTACATATGACAGTTTTATCCATACTAATGCCCTGCATGACAGTCTGCCCCAAGTAAGTGCTACAAAGGGACAAGATAAAACCTAAATGAGCCATCATTATCCTCATGCCTAGCTCATTGAGTCTCTAACAGCAGTCTGCGGTGTCTTCCCTCAACTCCTCTATGACTAGTCAGAAAAATACTGTGCCAGTCACATCACAAGATAGCTGATCAAATCATGAGTCAGTACTTTCTGTCAGGCTAGGCTCCTCTCAGTGAGCTGAGTTTCTGCCTTGTTTGCACTACCAGGACAAGTAAAAGATGCCTGGGCCAGGTGTTGGTTGTCCTGTTATAATCCACAAATATACTAGTGGAAGACCCAGAAGGCAGAACCTAACCCACCTAGGCCGTTTCACAAAGCAAAAGACAGGACAGAACACAAGGAGATACCCAGTTATGTGCCCAGAGGCAGTATTGTGAACACAAGGGGATCCTCAGCTTTGGAAAAAGAGGTGAAGATCACAGCGGGTTTAAGTCCCTCAACATGGTATGCGAATGTTCGAAAGGCTTATTTTTCTCCTCATCGCAAGATAGGAATGGGTATCTGCAGTATCTACAGTTAGATTACAGTTTATGTTTAGCTATGTTTATTTCACATGTATTAAAGTAGTTTTGGACCGCTGTTCAAGTCTGCACCCTCCGTGTCATCCCCATGCCTCTGAGACAAAAGCTGCCGAGCAATTTAGTTTGTGCGATCTGCTGTGTCTGCAGTAGCATTTATAAGAGTTTCAATACTTTGGCATCATCATGCTAATCATTCACCTAAAGTGGGCCTCCCTCTCAACAACGGTACCCAAAGTGAATGTACAGGTTTTACATCACAGTACAGAATTCGGATACAATTTATTTTAGACTATGCTTCTTTCCAGAGGACTGGACTGACTTTCATTGCAAAAAGGTTTCTCAGCTATAAGGCTTTCTCATCAAGATTATATCAAAAACTGAAAAACCTCCTCTTGCCAGAGTCAAATTACCCTCCCTTCACATTTTCTGTCATCAAGCCTGCCCAGGAAGTAGACATCAAGAGAAAGAAAAAAAGATGACATGGTATTTTGAAAAGTAAACTAGTCAATGGAGATGAGAAGAGAAAGAGGGAAACAGTGCTGAGAAAGATGTGTAAAAGGGAAGAACAGCTGAGGAAACATTCTTTACTCACAACACACAATCAAATATGTTGATTTCACTCTAATGAAATCAACATTTACATCTATAAAGATATATTTTACGCTATGACAAACTTTATATTGAAGAACTATTTCACACAGCTCTATCAACAAACCCCCACATATAACTCATTTGTATCATTAATATAAAGTCCATCAAAAGTGTGAATACCTGCAGTGCCATCATCAAAGTTCAGGAGAGGTAGAGTAAAGCTATAACTTAGAGTAAAGTTATAATCCCTTTACCCAAACTTTAAAAATCACAGCCCTTTCCCAGAAGGTTTGTAAAACTTCACATGAATTCAAGGATAAAATCAGAGGAAAGCATTTGTAAAGCCTCGAAATTTCCAGAGTAAAACCGCCAGTCAGGCGATAATGGTTTCATGTGAACATTGGTATTTCTAACATTTTAAAAGTACTTTACAATCAAAATTCTGTAACAGCAGCAGCAAAGCTTCAGAACAAATGCCAGTAACTTCTGCCTTACCAAGGTACAAACCTGTAACAGGACTGTGAGGTTTTCCAATAACATGGCCAATGCACTCATTCATCAGAGCTTGTAAACTCTAGAAAAGACAAACAAAACGTTGTGATGTTTTGTTACAAGAGGGTTGATAGTTACATAGTAAAGCTAACAGTAATAAAATTACACTGGTTAAGTATGTAATCTGTCAAGTAAGCAGCCCTGTATTCTACCTATTATACTAAACTTCTGGATCCACATTAGGGTTTTGATTTAGTTATTTTTTTTAAGCTGGAAGTCTTAGTTTTGTCTTGCCTTTTGTCCTTGACAAAATTACATAAGAACTGAACAGTGACATATCATAAAGAACATTTCATAATGTAAAGCTAGTGGAACTTAAAAATATCCATTGTTAATAAAATTCAAATCAAGCTTGCTGGAAAAAGCTGTAACAACTTTTTTGTCCTCCCCCTCTCCCCACCCCAAGAAGACAACTAAAAAAACTGGGTGAGTGCGATGGCCTGAATCACAAGATCAAGGTCTCTAAAACAACAAATATGAAACCCTAAATATTAAAAGAAATCAAATTTTCTTATGTATCCATGAAGCTAGCAACATTTTCATGAAAGGTATTTTAATAGTTAAAACTATGGAACTGATGCTCAGGCAATCTGAGCTTAATAATTAAGTGCACCATCCACTGTGTATATAACCCTGGACAAGTTATTAAATCTTCTTTCTGGTTCAATTTACTTCTCAGAACACCAGAGATATAATTTGTTTTCCCAATAAGGTAGTAAAATTGTGTTCTTTGGTAGAGCTGCTATGAAAGCCACTCGTATATGCCAGTCGCTCAGACTAGTCAAGATTTCTTCCAGAAATTCAAAAACTCAGCGAAGGTCAGGAACTTGAAGCTAGACTAACAAAACCAAGAGTTATTGAACTAAGAAAGTGTTTAGCTTGGGTCTGGCATATCTTACCAACCCAGACTGAGCTAGTCTTGAAATGTGGAGTTTAAATCTAGATAATCATTCTCCCATGGTATCAGGTATTATCCAAGTAAGAGATTAGGACTGACATTGCCATTTCTAGGTGAAATGCTGTGACCTGTGCCATACAGATTAATCAACATGGCTTCAAGCGATAAACTGTATTTCAGTTTTGGAGATTAAGGAAGAAAAAGTTCAAAAATGCAGTTAAGGTTTTGGGTTCCCTCTTTACCACTGGTTCAAAGACTGTTTTAAAAACTGTGTCAAAGCAAAAAAAGTTGAGGGGCTACTTCCTAAAGCCAAAGTATCTGTGTATTCCAAACACAAGCTTAACCTTCTCATGAAGACAGACAACCCTCGCTCAGCAGCACACACAGAGGGCTAACAAAAAAACTTTAACTAGAGAGCTCCTGATAAAAATACATGTGAAAAAAGACTAAACTACATAATTTCTGTATTACGCAACATTATTGTGGTTGGCATTTCATAACACATCTTGAAATTAATAAAAATCAGAGGTACTGACACTCACATTCTGCTATTTTGTGGCAACTGTGCTTTCACTTCTCTGTAGTACTGTACCAAGATCAGAGAAATAAATTCTCAGAATTTTATTTCCACAGGAAAAGAAGGATGGTAGAGCACACAAAAAAGCCAGTTATAGTATACTGGTTTTTTCACAGTATAAACAAAAGAAAGATGCCTTAAAGACAGTTTCATGTTGGAATAATTTGAAGAAACACCTTTAAACAATTGTGATTTTGTATTTATACCCATAGATGAACTCTGAGTGTTAACTAAGCCTCAGAACCTTACATTTAGAAATTCATTATGACAACTATAAATTCTAACTCAGTAGAAAAGCTGCTGCCAACTTTCCCAAGACACAAAGGGAGGCGGCTTCCCCAGACAGTACCAGTAACTTGTCAGCAAGTTGAAAACATTACAACAGTCACAAACCTACTCTCTTCAGAATCTAACTAACTGAAGAGATATCAGTATCAGTGATATACACGAGCAATTTTTTTAGAACAGCATCTATATTCAGACATTGTTTTATAAAAAGTACCCCTGAAAACATACTGATAGCTTCAAAAGCATTTACAAATAAACACAAGCAGAATAACTTTTTCCATACCAAGAAATCATCTTCTGGGAGAGCTGAAATAAATGCTGGCTCAATGGCTTGAAGAAAATCAAAACCTTGAGTTGCCCATCTATCTCAAAGAAAAAGAAAAGACAGAAAATGAAGTGCTCTTCAGCTAAAACCATCGTAAGAGTTTCAACCACATCCAAGAATAGTAAATGGCAATTATTTTTCCTCTGAAAAATATGATAAAATCTTTGTAGGAAAATGGACTAATATGTAAAAGGTAAAATTTTTAACTTGTATTAATACATTTGCCCAGTTATATACAGTTAAAGTCTGATTTTAGCAAAGGCATTGCCAAATAAAGTCAGCAGGCATGCTAGATATCTCAACCCCTATATGTGCTATCTTCAGGAACAGTATCATCAACTCACCCATAGTGTGGTTCAGAACAACAAGCCAAACCACTATGTTCCCTGCCTAAATCCTCCTTTCTGAAACAAGACTGAAAGGCTACTAAAAATTTCACAACTATCTGATTAGCAGTCACTGGGCATCAGCGGTTTCATGGCCTAGACTGGTAAAGTAAAACAAGTAACTTGGCTAGAGCAAGTTGTATCTTCAGCCACTTGCTCCCACCACTGACTCCTCTTAGACCTACTAGAATTAGCAGCTGCAACCTACGAAATATAAATATGATCATAGGATATCCCGAGTTTGGTGAGACCCACACGGATCACCAGTCGGAGTCCAGCTTCCGACTTCACACAGGGCAACGTAAGAGTTAAACCATATATCTAAGAGCATAGTCCAATTTCCATAGACCATTTCCCTGGGAAGCCTGTCCAGGGCTTGACCACCCTGTCAGTGAAGAGCTTTTTCCTAATACCCGATCTGAATCTCCCCTAAGACAGCTTTAAGCCATTTCCTCAAGTCCTGTCAGCAGAAAGATGAGGAACTTGCAGACAGCAACTCAATCTCCTCCTCCCTAAGATGAGTAAACCTGGTATCCTTATTACGTCTTGCCCTCTAGTCCTTTCACCATCTTTACTGCCCTTCTTTAGACACACTGCAATATTTTTACATCCTTCTTCGATTGTGGATCCCAAAAATGCACACAGTACTCAAGGTGAGGTTGCACCAATGCAATATGGTGGTACGGTGGTACTACCACTCCTTCCAACTGGTTAGCTATACTGTGCACCCCATGATATGGTTGACTCATTTAGCCACCAGGGCCTTTGCTGACTCAAAGCTTACCATCAGCAAGAACCCCCAGATCCTTTTTGAAGGGCTGCACTTCAAGCCTCTGATCTATATGTACATCCAGGGTTACAGTAGCCCTGGTACAAAGTCTGGCATTCACCCTTGTTAAATTTCTTAAGGTTGGTTATTGTCCAGCTCTCATAATCTATTAAGTTCTCTCTATAAGGCCTCTGTACTCTAGAGGGAATCAACGGCTCCTCCTATTTTAGTATCATTGGCAAACTTATTTTGTATGTAGTCAACTCCTGTGTCCAGATCATTGATAAAAACAGTGAAAAGAACTGGCCCTCAAATTAAGCCCTGAGGAACACCCTAGTGACTGGCTGCCAGCCAGATGTCACTCCATTTACTCCAATTCTTTGAGCCCAAGCCTTCAGCTCTTCCAAAAACTACCATGGCAGTAACAAGTTGGCTGTTACCTGGGTCGAGTGCCTCGGCCACTCTCACATTTTGTTAGCACATAATTCATCCACTTTCTGGCAAAGCTGATATACTTGTCTCCAATTTTCTGTCTGAATTCTCCAGACATCAGACGAACAACTTCTTTATGGTACTGTAAGAAACTAAAGATTACTTTTCACGTATTAATAAGAAGAACAAAAGTACTGTTTGCAGTATTCACTGGAGTATTTGCAGGCTAACAAAACTCTGAAGTATGGTAAGTCACATCCTATTCTTAAACAAAATTATTTTATGCAAGCAGTTGCTTCTTTATAGAAAAAAAAAAAATCAAGGAAAGTATGATACAAAATATGTTATAGTGAGGTGCAGCACTGAGCCATACTGCATTCTTCTGTGCATGTCAGGCAAGTGTTGATGTTTAATAGTGTACACATCATTGAAGAAACATCTTACATGAACACTCAGTTCTGTAATGAGAGACTGAACTGTGAAGTAGTATTTATTTTTAGTTATAATGCAGGTAACATTAGGGGGTAGTTATGCATGTACATTTAAAAAAAAAAAATCAAATAAATACTAGCTGTTTCTTATAAGACTATCCTTAGAAGTATGTTAGGGTATGATACAATCTTAAATTTTACAAAGTGCACAGGAAACAAATAGTGAAATAATTCACTA
This sequence comes from Oxyruncus cristatus, assembly GCA_013399855.1. Classification (NCBI taxonomy): domain Eukaryota; kingdom Metazoa; phylum Chordata; class Aves; order Passeriformes; family Cotingidae; genus Oxyruncus; species Oxyruncus cristatus. The sequence continues at coordinate 223,560 of VXAY01005889.1, read as the reverse complement.
AAAGCATCTGAGCATAACATTTCAGAGTGCTTGCACTCTAAGGCAGGCACTCAAAAGCTTTATGCACTGTGTTAAGGAACCACCATAAACTTTGAAAGAATGTCTCGAAGTAGACTTCTATGCTATTCTAGGCTGAAAAACTGTGAAAAGCTAAGTTACACCACATGGTGGTGGAGTCACCATCCTTGGAAACATTCAGAAAATGAGTAAACGTGGCACTGTGTGATACAGTTTAATGGGCATGGTGGCATTCATTCAAAGGATGGACTTGATGATCTTGGAGGGCTTTTCCAACCATAATGATTCTGATTTCATCTAAAATGCTGTCAAGAAGCAGAGCCTACAAGACTACACCTGAAATCATCAAGTTCTTAAAAGCTTTTTAGAGTTCCAGGCATTGCTAGCTTAATAGATTTATTAGATTTAACAGATTCAGCTATTGTTTTCCAATTAATGTCATGTAAGACTTCTGAATCAACTCATATTTTTATGATGTTCTGCTAAAATTGGAAGGTCACAGTTGACTAGAAATTAGCAAATATGTGGCCCATCTACATGAAGGACAGGAAGGAGAATCCAGGTAACACACTTGTTAGTCTGAAGGTTACAGAGCAGATCATCTAGAGTGCCATCATGAAGCAAATACAAGACAACCAGGTGATTAGGCCGTGTCAGCACAGGTTTGTGAAAGGCAGGTCCTACTTGACTGACCAGATTTCCTTCTACGACAAGGTAACCCAGTCAGTGGATCAGGGAAAGGCTGTGGATGTCATCTACCCAGATTTTAGCAAAGCCTTTGACATTGGTTTTCCACAGTGCCATGTTTTCTCCTGGAGAAACTGTCTGCTCATGGCGTGCTCACGGTGCACTGCTTGCTGCATAAAAAAATGGCTGGACAATGGGGCCCAGACAATGGTGGTGGGTGTTGCTACATCCAGTTGGCATCCAGTCACTAGTGGTGTCCCCCGGGGCTCCATTTTGCAGCCAGTCCTGCTTAATATCTTTATCGATGATTTGTACAAAGGGATTGAGTGCATCACAGGTGATACTAAGTTTGACAGGGGTGCTGATCTGCTGGAGGGTAGGAAGGTTCTGTAGAGGGATCTGGACAGGCTGGATTGATGGATCAAGGCCAACTGTATGAGGTTCAACAAGTCCAAGTGCGGATTCCTGCCCTTGGATCACAACAACCCCATGAAGTGCTACAGCCAGGAGGGAGAGTGGCTGGAAAGCTGCTCAGCTGAAAAGGACTTGGGGGTGGTGGTTGGCAGCCACTGAACATGAGCAGCAGTGTGCCCAGACAGCCAATGGCACCCTGGCATTTGTCAGCAATAGGGTGGCCAGCAGGACTAAGGCAGCGATTGCCCCTCTATACTTGACTTGGCACTGGTGAGGCTGCACCTTGAATACTGTGTTTAGTTCTGGGCCTCTCACTACAAGGAAGACATTGACGTGCTGGAGCGTGTCCAGAGAAAGGCAACGGACCTGTTAAAGAGTCTGGAGCACAGGTCTTATGAAAAGTACCTGTACTTATGAAAAGTACATACAGTACTTATGAAAAGTAGCTGGAGAAAAGGAGGCTCAGTGGAGATCTTATTGCTTTCTACAACTACCTGAAAGGAGGCTGTAGTGAGGTGGGTGTTGGTTTCTTCTCCCAAGTAACAAGCATTAGGAGAAGAGGAAGCAGCCTTGAATTGTGTCAAGGGAGGTTTAGACTGGATATTAGGTACAATTTCTTCATTGAAAGAGCGGTCAGGCATTAGAACACGCTGCCCAAGGAAATGGCTGAGTTCCCATCCCTGAAGGTACTTGAAAGAAGTGTAGGTGTAGACATGGTTTAGTGGTGGACCTGGTAGTGCTGGGGTAACAGTTGGAACTGATTATCTTAAAGGTCTTTTTCCAACCTAAATAATTCTCTGGTTCTATTAATTATTTGTATTTCCACTTAGTTATTAATTACCTTATTTGCACCAATGCAAACCCAGAAATTTCAACTGGTTCTCACCAAAACCACTAGACACGCGTCATTAAGTTTGTTTCCTTACCTCAAACCCAAAATTATAACCCTGAATCATGGCTTCCCGATAGTATTGCTGCAAAGTGGCAGATTCTGATTCGTCAACTTCAGCATCAAACTCAGATGTGAACATGTGATCAACTCTATCAATGGCACTGCTTATCTTATTGCATAGCTGTAATGCATCGTTCTGAGAAACAACAACAAGGGATGGGGAGCAAAGCGTTATTTATATTCTCCAGCTGACAAGACTAAGGAAAACATGAATCTAACAATTACATTATTTTAAACGAAAATGTACTTTAATGCCACAAGAATTCATTCATCTTGGAAAAACAAACACTTTCCAGCAGTTGCATTAAGCAAGTCTTATAATTAACTGAAGTACTATAAAAAAGTTTGCTTGCATGAGATTAACTTTAAAAACAAAGCCAGCAAAAGGACGAGTGGGAAACCAACAAAAAACCCCCAACTGAAACAAAAGCATCCAACCAAAACCAGACAAATGGGAAAGCAGAAAATGAGTTTTACTATCTATAATGAGACCAAGCCTTTAGTTCTTTTTTCACCTTGGTATATGGACACAGATTCTACTGAATGCAGGGACTCCAGGTTGCCACTTCAACCTAACAAATATTTGCTTTTCAGGGTCCTCCAAAATAGGAACCAAAAAACCCCCAAACCCACCAAAGAAAATCCTCTCGCAACAGAAACAAACAAAAAAAACATACTGCCATACACAAAATAAAGAGAAACAGAAAACGCATGCCAAAACCAAGGGAAAATAAACAGACTACCCACTTTTACATCCCAAAGCAACTATCTCCAAATATGTGAAAAGTTGTTTCTTGCAGATCATTGATTTTGACAGAATTTCTTTTTAACAAAATCATATATTTTCTTTCAATTCAACTGTGCTCTCATACAAAGATGTGTTCTGTTGCTGTGAATATTTCATTTGCCTTATGGACTTGTTTTCCAATTACCAAGTGCAGAAACGATTACACTAACATAGCTCAAAAACATACTCAAGCCATTTGCAAAAACAGAATGAAAATTGTACTGAAGGTTAAGTCCACAGAGGATTGCCACGTAACTAACAACGGCAGAATATGCAATTGAATCGCCTTCCACTTTTTTACTTATCAGTGAGCAAAGGGCCATCAATTTTGACTAATTATCTCAAACTGCTTACCTTTAGCTGTTGTAGAGCTTTGGCAATGATTGGTTGGCTGGATGTCTGTTCCTGGCGCAGAGTTATGAGCCCTTCAATAGACTGTTGGAAAGCTTTTCTCTGACTCACGAGGTGGGCAGATTGAATGACTACAAGGAGGAGGTTATCAACCTAGAACAAGACGACACCACTAGTTTTTATAAACAAAATTGCCTCCATAAAGACATGTCCCATATCAGCAGATTCCAACCAATTATTTTTAAATTCTAAAATATCAAAGACCTCTCTTGTCATTTATTCATGAAGATCTTTAATTCACACAGAAAAGCTTGGTGCTGGCAAATAAATGCAATAAACTGTCATCTTGTGAGCAGAGTTCCATTAGGGCAAATGCCACAGCAAGTTTTCAAGGGGAATATACTCCTATCCACTTCTGGAAAAATCTAGGAAACACTGTATTAAATTGTCTTCAGATTAATTATACACAAAAGAAGTGGTAGCTAAGCAAAAGTATTTTATTTTCTCAAAGCAAATGGAAGTAACAACCATCCCATAAACAGGTTTTATCCAAGAAATGTGATATACTTCCAGACAAAAGCCCACTATTGAGCAGTAAAGGCATAGATTTAACACATAGTATTTGCTCAAATTTTGAAAATTATCAACATGTAAGAATAAGTTTTGGAAACCAGAGCTCTGATACTGCAGAAGTCTATAAAAGCACTGTCACAGATAGTGCTGCCTTTGCTGTGGCACTGAGTCACGTACTAAGCTCTGCTAATTTCAAGCTATAGACAATGCACCTGCAACAAGTTACTCACAAAACAGAACCTACTTCATCCCAATTTTCAATACCTCATCCCCAAATATTTCCATGCTCAAAATTCTTCAAGTGTTGATGGGATTCTTTTATTTGGTGAGTATTTTTTAAATAACACCTTATATCTTCTCTAGTTTGCAATCAAAATGTGGGGTTTTTTTTTAAACACAGGACACAATCATTCTGAAAGACTTCTTACTTCCTAACCTTTCAATCCTGGATTAAAAAAATCTAATGACAGTGCTATACACATATATACACATACAGAGACTGTTTTATGTGCACTTACATATGTCAGAATACCATTTGCAAACCAAATTTCATCTACTGGTGTTTTCATTTTCTGAAAGAAATACTTTGATAGAAGTTCAGTGAACTTCTAAGCACTTAATCAAAGGGTATTTTTTATTGTTCAATCTGAACAAGAGGCAAATGAAGTAACATTACACTAAAGACAGCAGTATGTATAGGAGTGACTTTTTCAACTGCCTGTAATTGCTAGAGCCCTCTGAATGCTAAAGGCCCGGCACAGTGGCATGGAAAGTCACTCTCTTCATGGACAGTAGAGTCCATTTATGGTAGGGATCCACAGAACTGCATGACATACTGAAAGGAAAATTCACTTAGCTTAACATAAGGATGTGAGAACAGCAGGGGCAGGGAGCTGCAGCTGGCTCAGCTGCCAGAGCGCAGTAGAACCATTGGCAGGGAACCCCTGTTGGCTTGGGATGAAGGAAAGTATGACTGGAAAGATTTCTTCTTACAGAACTATTGAACATCCAGTAACTTCCACAGAAACTTAACATTAAATGTCACAATTCATCCAAGATCAAAAGTAACTGATTTCATGCCTCAGCATGAAAGCAAACAAACAATGTGTTCTTGGAGACTGGTGACTTCTTAAGAAAAGGTACAGTTTTCAAGTCTTATCCACACTTCTCATACTGAGCACCCAAATAAATATATATATACACTATATAAGGTATCTCTATTATAAAGTCCAACCCTGAAAAATGCACATTATAGAGATTAATCTTGCCCAGAAATGCTACAATCCCATTAATATTTGCAACTAACACAACTTATAATCAATCCTATCCCCAAATTTAACTTTATTACCTACAAAAGGACACATGCCTCACTTAAATTACTGCAGTTAGTCTGACAGGGTAAGCATTCACAGAAGTCTGGAGATCACAAACAGCGAGGAAAAAGACCAAACCCACCTGCATGGTGCGTAGCGTATCAACAGTTTCTACCTGTGGCACTACTTTGACCGGCTGACCCTCCCATGCACTCCAAGTGTCATCTAATTCGTGGTCTTTGTCACTGTGCTTGGTCATCAGCAAATAGGCCTCATATGCAAGCTCATCTGAATCCTTGGAGCAATCCTTTCCAGCAGCTGCATTAAGGAGCTGCAAAATCACAGATTTTTCCCCAGCAATACTATCTGGTACAAATACTTGTAAACTCTCGAGTCCAGGAATTTGTATCTGTAGAAAAAAAAATAAAAATCTCACTCTCTTCTATGATACATAAAATAAATAAAATATATATATGTAATCTTATTTAAGCAACAGTGAGAATTTCCATCCTAAAAAGTTGTACTATATACATACTAAAACAACACATCTGGCCATTTTTGCACTAAAATTCAAAATGCAATATAGTTAATAATTTATTTTTCAATCCACTACATCACCAATTTTCAGTGACACCTCTCCTTGTACCTCCAATTGATCATTCTACATATTGTCCTAAAGGAATCTTATTGCAATTCACAGACCAGGGCCCTGCTGAACCATGTAGCAATTGACCTTCAGGATGTACAGTGGAAGAAGTTCTCGCAAAGGTGGACTTCTGAAACTGGCTAGCAAACCTGTGTTAAGATACTGTTATAGTGTAAAAACCCCATCTCCCTGAAGAACTCAGTTTCCCAAAATCCCTTGTACCTTTCCCCACTGGCTGTGAAACCTGGCCCCTATGGGCGGTGGTTAAGGTGTTCTCAACCTTCCTGGTTGGACATATGCTAATGTCCCAAAGCCTTACCTACCTGAGCCCGGCAAAAATAAAGCTCTCTTTTCCTGTCCATCCCTGGCTGTGGTCTCTTGTGTTCTCTCTCGGGGCTCGAGCGGCCATGTGGCTAGGGATCCAGGAGGGAGCACCCCCTCCTCCAGCAAAAGGACAATAATCCATTTCTGGGGGATCACCCAGCACCCGCAGAACCAGACATTTCATCCATGTATTTAACAATGCTTTATGAACCTCTCTCCTATGAACTTGTCAGTCTCCCCTTGAAGAAGTTTTTATTCTTAGCAAAAGTTTATTTAAATCTAACAAGAATTTTGTCACATAAAAGTTAGAGCTTTATTTCCCAAATGGGAATTACACATATATTAAATGTATAGAGGGATAAAAAAAGAACAGCAGATCCAAATACATTTAATCTGTTGAAGCAAATGCCTTATTTAAATTTAAACTACAATAAGGACTTGCTGACCTAGGAATTTTTAAGGGATTTTGCAACACCACAGATGTGGAAATTTACAGTGCAGTAAATATCAAGCACTGAGGGCTTAACTTACTTTTGCTGTATAACAGTTTTCTAGCAACAGTTATTTTGGAAAAGAACATAGTCCATGCATTTCTCATGTCCGTAGTACACTCAAGGAAGCTTGTTAGAGAAGACCTCCACTACAGTATGTTTGCTTTGCAGAAGCAAAACACAGGTCCATAGTCTCAGATTATCAACTTAAACATGTCCATTTACTGACGTATCCATTTATCTTATAAATTTGAAAGCATTTGTTTCATAGCACTCACTGCTTAGTGTTATTACTCCCCCTTTCACAAAAGAGTAAGTACTACTGAAGGAAAAAGGTTTTTCCTCAGTCACAAAGAGAATCTTTGTGAAAACAAGGGATTAAGACATGGATTTCCCAAATTACGGACTAGCATTCCCACTCAAACAAACACAAGTACAGAAAATCATCTGACTACCACAATTCAATATTAAATTCGTGACACTTTCCATGTTGATAGATGGTCCATTAAAAACCAGAAATCATTATCAAAAACAGAAATCAGTATCCTTTGACACTTTTGCTCAGCATCCTCACTTCACTTTCATGCCTCTAACCCTTATTACCTATGTGAATTTACCTTCACATACTCTTTTGTTTTCAGTGCATTCAGAAGATCTCGCACAGGGGCTGACAATGCAAATTCTGCTGCTATTTCAAGGTCCTACAAATAACGACAAAACAAAAGAATACGCTTTCAGACTAAATTTCTTTCAAGTATATAAATAAGTTGACACTCTGTTAACTTACCTTCCTCAGCATTTTAGCAAAACCAAGAGCTTTGGAGGCTCTTTCTCTAGCTTCATGGAACAGCTCTTTCAGTGCTCGGCTGGTCTCTATAACAGACCTCCTGAAACATTGGCAGAAATGAAGTGACAAAGTTTTAACAAATCATATTGTATTTATATAGCCACTGGAAAATAAGGATTATTTACATATATTAACAGGTAGAGCATGGAGAAGATAAATATTTGCAAGCAGCTGACAAATAAATTGAGCTTGTGCAGGCATATTTTTGATAATATAAAAAATTAATTTAAATATCATTACATAAGCCATCTCTCATCCCCTCAACTAAAGAGAAGGTTATTAATACATTTCAAACAAACAAAATGATAGTTTATTACTACTGCACACAGAAATACAGCAATAAAGTCTATGGAGTTTGCATTCTAAGAAATAAAATACATTATGTACCTGACAGAGGTATGGAAACATGAGTAAGTGTGTTATTATTAAGCCGAAGGGCTTAATACCTGATTTCATCTGATGCAGTACTGTCATCGGCACTGGCCCAAAATTCATCACAACTGTCTTGTAGTCCAGAATCTAAAAAAATTCCCGTAGATTTCAGCAGCATTCCTGCAATATCACTGTAGCAACAGAAACGGTGGAACTTCAGAGTTTTATTCAGGTAACATGGCACCTTAAACTTCTTCCTACTCTAACGCAAGAGAGCTGTGTTGCCAAGTCCTCCTACAGAAACAAGAAGCATCTTGGGGCCCTCCGTTACTTTATGTGCACAGGGCTAGCAGGAATGAGGACTTTCCATAGAAGCAGTCAGTTCTGTTATAGCCAGAGTCCGGGCCACCTGCACATACTGCATCCTATAGCTACAGTCATTGTAATAATCCATAAATTCACAAAGACTATCAGGTGCTTACTGAGGCCTCAAGAAGTCCAATCTGGGAACCCTGAACAAGTGCTGACTTGAATACCTATCTGGTACAAATCAACACCATAATCAGACTAATTAAATAAAACCTACCAAAACAGTTTTCCAGCTTGAGCTTCACCTCCTCTTATATAAGGAGTTATTTCTTTGGTGAAATTCCATTCTTCCTCCAACAGATTTTTTAAGCTATGAGATGCTTGAGGTAACTGCTGCAGCATTTGGATCCAGCTTCGCATATAATCAAAGTAAACCTGTACAACAAAAGAGGTATTTAAATAAATTATTACCTAACATGTAACTAAGGACTAGAACTTCTCAAATCAACAAAATCTCAATATTATACAATTTTTAGAAGGTATTTCTACAACAGTTTTCATTTGCTATGACTAAAAATGAGCTCCATGTTTCCACACAAAAGATACAAATTATGGCTTAGGAAATAGAAAATGCTACTGAAGTATTAAATTCTGTGTCTCCACAATACCTTTCTGAAAATATCAACAGTGTCACCACCTTGCTTGCTGTGCTATTCACCGTTTTATCAGTGACTACCCACAGTGGGCAGAGTTTCTGTTATGTATATTTCTGTTATGTATATCTATATCTGTTATGTATCTGTCATTGACTGGATTACTCCAAAAGGTTTTATCTGAACATACTCTTCTGGATATGGACAAGTGCAAAGAACAGCTTTTTGAAATTCTACATTACACTTTGTGTTCTTTGATATTGAGTCTAATCGCTCACCTTTATTTAAACACTACTGTTTTAAAAAATCCAGGTAAGTACAACTGTTCTTCAAACATCTGCCCTTCAGGATCATATGGGATGCCAAAAAATTAACTGCAATCTGTTTCAGTTCAGTTATCCGTAACATACAGTAACATTTCTCCTTAGAAATGGTTAAGACACTTTCCATTGGTTTCAGGTATTTTCAGATAACACTGTAAAAATGCCAAGATCACAGAACCATAGAATGGTTTGGGTTGGAAGAGGCATTAAAGATCATCCAGTTCCAACCATCCTGCCATGGGCAGGGACACCTTTCAGTAGACCAGGTTGCTCAAAGACCTATACAGCCTGGCCTTGAACACTTCCATAGATGGGGCATCTCCAGCTTCTCTGGGCAACCTGTTCCTGGGCATCACCACTCTCACAGTGAAGAGTTTCTTCCTAATATCAGACCTAAACCTACTCTTTCAGTTTAAAGCCATTACCTATCATCTCATCACTGCCTTCCCTGATAATCACTAGACTCTCCACCTTTCCTGTACGTCCCTTTTAGGTACTGGAAGGTCTCTGCAGAGCCTTCTCTTCTCCAGGTTGAGCAACCCAAACTCTCTCAGCTGTCCTCATAGCAAAGGTGGTTCAGTCCTGTGACAATCTTTGCAGCCCTCCTCTGGACCTGCTCAAGCAGGTCCACGTCTCTCATATTGGGGACAAACAAAACAGGCAAAGAATTTCAAAATTAACAAGATGAACCATTTTACTTTCACCTAGCCAAGCAATTTCTGCTATAAATTTATAGAAATTTCAGATGCAGATGAAGGCAGGCATGGGACATAAGAAAATTTAGGTAAAACAGTACATTGTCACCACTGAAAAGCACGTAGTGGGAAAAATACAAGAATGCTCAACAACAGATGGTGCCAACAGCTCTGCTGACAGAACACTGGTGGTGAGGTACTGAGGTGTATCTTGGGTTGTCTTTTTTGTCCCTCAGAATAATGAGGGCAAAGTGCAAAAGAATAAATTACTGCTGCCTTGGATGTGACTACTTGTTAAACTAAATTTACTAAAATATATTTCATTTATTATCTTGCAGAGGCCAATGTTTTTCTTGAAAATACTTCCTTACATTTAACTAATTGCAATAATGAATACACATTAAAAATAAGGTATCAATAATGCATGAATGCAATACCAAGACAGTAAGAGATGATGTTAGTCAAAAAAATTGTATTTAATTTTATTCAATGTTAGAAATTTATTAAAAGTTTAGCTTGAACATATGGAATTTACACATCTATATATGTCCCATTTTATTGCAAATACAGGCTATTTACAAGTATACTTTACCACAGTTCAGTAAACAAAAGTGGGTATTGCTAAAATAATTGCTAAGACAGCCTTGGCTTCTGTTACCTTTACAAGTCCATTAAAACAATAAATAACATTATATCAAAGTAGAACATCAAAAAAAACCCCAAACCCAAACAAAAAACTCCCCCAAAACCAAATAAAAAAAAAACACCAAGCCCCAAAAAATCCTCAATAATTACACCTAACTTAACAGGTTTCTATCAGCACTATTCAGATTAATAGACTTACTTGAATTTAGTAGCAGTATTCAGATTAATACACTTACTTGGACTCTCCTTTTTGAAGCTTACCATTAACATTTTATGTAGGTCCTCTTCAAAAGAATCAATGTTGCAATCAACCTTTTGTAAGTCATCTAACACCTCCCGTAACATAAACTGGTAATATTGCTTCATTAACAGACCACCCTTCAGAACCTCCTTACACTCTCTCACTAGCTGCAAGAGAAAAACCAGAAAACTGCCATCAGTCAAGACATTACTCTTAAATTCTCCCTGGGAACTGAAAGTTTAATTTGTCAGTTCAGTTTGTCTAAATAAGTTAGTTTGTCACTACACAATTTCTACGGCTTTTTGAAATGAACATGGTTGCTCTACACATCTACAGGAAAGATGTGACTAGTTTTCCAAGATTATTTAACTGCAATCCCATTATTTGCCACATAACTGTAAATGAAGATGGAGGCAGATGTCTCACTTTACTCTCTGCACAGGGCCACAGCAAGCAACTTAATGGATAATTAGTTTAGAAGGGGACAAAAGGGCTCACAGTCATCAAATTACCAGTTTAAGTGCAAACAAGTCAGGAAGAGTATGCAGTATGTTTTACATATGCTTAGAGACCTGTGAGACATGTTTTACTACAGTATATTCGCTGTTAATCTACTGGGCAGATGCCCACAACTCTAAAATCCATACCAGACTTGAAAACAGATCATGGGGTTTTTTGTTGCTTCCCTGGGCAAGACTAACATGAGCAAAGTTATCTTTTCAAATGTAGAAGTGGTTGCCTTTGGCCAAACAGCTGTCACCCCTCCCTGAAGGCTTAATGTTTATTTCAAGAGACCCGAACAAGCACAAAGAGCAAGGATGCTTTCAAACCTACACTAACAAATGCCTTTCTTTCAGAAGTCCTTCCAGTGCTCAGCATGTATTGTTCTAAAATCATTATTAGTCTTCAGGTCTGACAACCCCATATCTTTTCTGAGCAACAAGGTCATTAAATCAAGAGACAGAGGATGAGAGGTAATTGCTTGCAGGGTCAGAGGCAATGGAATTGTTGGTTGGATAATATGCTTTTTAAAATCCTCTATTATGGCTATCCTGGCAAAGTAATATATCAATATAGTGGAGTCAATGTATGAGAAATGATAATGGCATGACTGCAAAAAACTTACATGAATGTATGACAAGACGCTTTGGAATGTTTTACAGGCCAGAACCCATTATGCTGTGCTCCCCAATGTGCAGAGAAAACAAGGGTAATAGTCTGATCTCTGTGTTTAAAACTTAGGAAGTTAGGTGAAAAAGGAAAAAAACAAGTAACTTTTTATAAGGTGGAAATCCAAAGCAACACTTTTATATCCCTAACATGTCATATATATAAATGAACGTGCTTTTTCACTCTCCATTCAATAACATCCAGTTTACTCTGTGTTAATCTATGATGATTTTTTTTTGCCATTTGATCCAAGTCTATTCCCAAAAAAACTCACAAAACTTCATTAAATATAGGGGTTTCTTTAATTAATACTCTTTTATAGGGACATGCCCTTAAATAACGGAATACAGGATTTACAAAAAACCTGTAGTGCTAATTTCAAGCATCAACTTTTGACACTCATAAGGCAATGGGCAAACAAAAATACGGTGTATAATGAGCATATGAAAAAAATGCACACCTTAAACTGAAAATATTTTCACTATTACTGGTTTGTTTGGTGGGCTGCTTTTTGTTTAGGGAGTTTATAGAATAAATTATTTTCTCAAAGCAGGTGGGCCAGACAAACAATACCTAATTTAACCACCAAACAGAAATAACCCATGTGCACATACACCCATCCAATCCTCAGCACAAATGCTGAATTTGAGAACTATCTTGAACTCTTCAGGTACCACACTGCCACCACACAATGGCAAACTGCCATTAAAAGAGGACAGCTCTCTCTGATATTACAGCATCACCAGGAATACAAAATCTAGTACTGAAACATGGACAACACAGCTAAAAAAGAAGCTAGTGAGAAAGGACAGGAGAAAAAGCACATCGTAAGAAGCATATAATCTGTGTTAGTTTTCTTTTTGTGTGTATACTTTCAATTGAAAATCAGTTTTATTTTTCTTAAATACAACTGACTTACTAGTAGTACAAAAATTTAACCTCATCTTGGAAAAGTTGAGTAACAGGAGTGATATGCTTGATATAATCAAATTGTATTGCTACACATATTTCAAATAGTACCAAAAAGTAGGAAACATTTTAAGGTCTCAGTGCCTCAAATAGGGTCTACTAGGTCAATGACTACAAAACCAAGACTGTGCTATGTTCCTTCTATACAACAAACAATTCAAGGGATTGGGTTTATTCAGCCTTGAGAAAAGAATATGCAAAGGGAACCTCATCGTGTTTTTCTAATGCCTAGAGGGTAGTTACAGAGAAAATGAGGGCACCCCTTTCACAACGATGCACAGTGACCCCACAAAAGGCAACAGGCACAAGTTGCTTCAAGGAAATCCTATCTAAATACAAGAGGGAAATCCCCACCATTTTACTGGGAGAAAAATTAAACACTGGAACAGACTAGCTGGAGAAGCAGTGGAATCTCTCACTGCAAGTATTCAGGATCCGTCCTAACAAGGACCTGAATCACAGAATCAGTTGGGGTGGAAGAGACCACAGTGGGTCATCTGGTCCAATCTCCCTGCTAAAGCAGAGTCATCCTAGAGCACATTGTGCAAGATTCTGTCCAGACAGTTTTTGCGTATCTCCAGTGAGGGAGACTCCACAACCTTTCTGGATCATTTGTTCCAGTGCTCAGTCACCTGCCAGTAAAGATCTCCTCATATTCAACGGGAATTTTCTGTGCATCAGTCTCTGTCGTATACCTCATCTTACTGCTGGTGGCACCACCAAGAAGAGCCTGGCTCTGTCCTCGACACCTTCCCTTCAGATACTTAGACACAGAATCAGAATATACTGAGTTGGAAGGGATACATCAGGATCATCGCATCCAACTCCTGGCCCTGTGCAAGACGCCCCAAGAATCACACCACGTGCCTGAGAGCATTGTCCAAATGCTTCTTGAACTCTGTCAGGCTTGGTGCTGTGACCACCTCCCTGGGGAGCCTGTTCCAGTGACCAACCACTCTCTGGGCGAAAAACTTTTTCCTGACATCTAACCTAACCCTCCCCTGACTCAGTTTCATGCCATTTCCTTGAATCCAGTCATTGGTCACAAGAGTCAAGAGATCGGTACTTGCCCCTCTGCTTCCCTTTGTGAAGGTGTTGAAGACTGTGATGAGGTCTCCCCTCAGTCTCCTCTTCTCCAGGCTGAACAGACAAAGTGATCTCAGCTGCTCCTCATACAGCCTCCCCTCAAGGAACTTCACCATCCTTGTTGCCCTCCTTTGGATGCTCTCTAAGAGCTTAATATCTTTCTTATAGTGTGGCACCCAAAACTGCACACAATATTCAAGGTGAGGCCGCACCAGTGCAGAGCAGAGCAGGACAACCAGCTGGTGATGCTTTGCCTGATGCCCCCCAGGACACAGTTGGCCCTCCTGGCTGCCAGGGCACTCTTGACTCATATTCAGCTTGCCATCAAACAGGACACCCCCATCCCTTTCTGCAGCACTTCTTTTCAGCATCTCATTCCCTAGTCTATACACACAACCCAACTGCAGAATGAGGCACTTGCCCTTGTGCATTTCATACAGCTGGTGATTGCTTAGTCCTCTAATTTTTCCAGGTCTCTGTGCCATCTCTCCTGACGCAGGAGAAGAAAAAGGGTGCCTTGAGGACTGCAAAGCTGAATGCCTCGCTTGCATCAAAAATCAAAATGAAAACAATTAACAATTGGTCCAATATAAAAGTCTCACTAAAGCTTGCTCAAGATTTTAGAAATTATAGTTCTTCAGGAAACAAACAGATCTATTTGTGAAAGATCCTCCACAGCTCCTTTGCCTGTTCAGATATATTGCGTGGGACAGCAAGCATGTGCTGAGTTGAATTCATTTTTTCAATGTCATTAGCAAGGCAGTATACACCACCAAAACGGACTATAACAAACACATTGTTTTCCAGGAAGAAAGTATAATTTTTACTTAACTTAAAGTCCATAAGGAACACACAAAATGTTAAGGGAAAAAAAATAGCCTCAGTCTCTGGAGGATATATTTTGCTTAAAAACAGAGCATGATATACAGTATTTTACTGTAACTATCACTTTTAAGGTTGAAATCGTAGGTTTCAATCGATGGGGGAAGCAAGGGGAAGAGTTCGGGGGGAGGGAGAGAGGACAAATTTATTTGGCACTATAAAGTAATACAGCAATTGATTTTGGAGCAGCAAATAACTGGAATGTGAAATCATAATCATTCCAAGAGCTTATTTAAATGTTTACTCTTAAAGATCATCTGATGAAGCCCTTATCTGGTTATGCTTGCCAGGAAGCTGGGCGATCAGACAAATTTAATATGTTCTGGACTACACTTTGAAAAATAGCATTGGTTTAAACAGCCTTCATCATACCAGACAGCCACCAGAAAATACATCCTCATACAGTATTCTCAAACAGTGACATGACTGACAATCTTGGGTCACTACTCACAGCAAATATCAGGTATTTATATAACACAATATGCTGGGAAAGATCTTTTTTTTTGTTTTTCCTCTTAATTAACTTTCATTATGTGACTACTGCATGTTAGCAGATGTCTTACATTTGCAAGAGAAAAACAATCAAATCAAAGAAACATATAGACCCTTAAAACAGCTTACGCTGCCTAAGAAACAAGCAGAGAAAGATGTGCTGCAGAAGGATATACAGCTTATAATGCAAATGGAACAAACACCCTTTACCTTCGCTGGCTAATAATATTTTTAATCACCAGTTTTGATTTGGAAGCCTAAATCAGAGAGGTATATATGAACCAGTTGTTTACTGTGCAAAAAGGAGATCTCTATATAAAATACAAGACTACTTACAAAAGTTATTACATAATTATGCATTGTGATTTCTTACATTAATCCTCTTTAAACTGACAACTGTATCACAATGAAATGACAAGGTAATTTCCAACAGGAAATATATATTAAAAAAAAACAATGGAAGCAAACCTGTTTAATACTCAAAAGAGATGGTTCCCCAGCAGGTCTTTGTTCCAATCTTAGCTTGAGACACTCATGGATAACATTGAGCAGGACTCGGCAGAGGACCAAGAATGCAGGTTCAAAGGAAGGTAAATCCATGGATTTCAACTCTTCCCATGATACTGCGCTGCATTTTTGCTCGCAACAAGGTGGGAAATTTAGTAACTGCACATAATCTGAACACAACATGGGATCTGGAAACTCTGAAAACTGTAAAAAGAAAGAGGTATCATGAAAAGCAACCTTAAAATTCTTTTGGATTTTGCATTTGTTTAAAGTAGCATCATAAAAGTCAATTTTTAAAAGGTAATATTCTATTAACTGGCAAGTCAACCACAGAAGTTCCACATTTATATAGTTGGGGTTTTTTTAAAGTTTTGGGGTTTTTTTTTTGTTTGTGGGTTTGTTTGTTTGGTTTTTTTGGGGGGAGGGGGTGTTTTAAGGATCACCAGTCTGAGGAAAAACAATTCTGACCCTTGAGAGGGAAGAAAATCTCTTACTCAATGTTTCTGTTATGCCTATATCTAGAGAAACAAGTGTGCACTTGGCTACATAAGGTGAGTAACCTCGTTCCCTTTCAAATACATAATGCATGTATTACACAAAACTCCACAATATAAATGAATGCAATATTCAAGAAAATGTCACTAGCTAAACTAAGCCAAATTACTTGAAAAATAACTTGTGAACTTTGACAGATGTTAAATTGAAACCGTTTAAAAAAATAAAGAGATTAAGCTGCTTTGTTTTGGTTTTTAATAAACATTCCATTTAAATGAAAATTTCATTTAAAGAAAATTATTTTCTAGTTAGAGAAAATAATTGAGATTATCTGAAATAAACATCCTACACATGTAAAGTATCTACCTGGTGATAACATTCTAAGCAAGGTTGTACATGGAGGCACTGCGGGGTTTAATTTAGAAAGAAAAGCTGGACTATGGTACATGTGCACCTCCTAAAGACGATAACACACTGGTCATCATCTAAGGATAAGATTTATTTCACATTAAGTTTGTTTTATTCTTAGTCTCATTTCACAGCTGCTAACTATGACATCTAAATATCCTTCATTAATATAGTAGACATAACTAGCATTTTTTAGGTTTTTCTTCAGTGCCAAGTTTAAGTAACATCACTACAAAAGAGACAAAAACATTACCAGAAATTAGATGAATCATAAAGTACTTTATGATTGATCCCTCCTTTAAAATTAAAAATTAAGCCACTTTTCAACTTATTACCAAGTAGAAAATTAAGACACACGTATAAGAATGTATTTTCTTAGACAGAATATTAATGTATTCTTTTTACTCTTTAAAATAAACATATAGCACTAGAATAGCACCAGAGAAAGATTTTTATACAAGAAGTTTTAATTAACAACAATCATGAAAATACTGTACTATCACAGTACGACAAAAAATTGAAGAAATATAGTCCTCACTGCGATGCAAATATAGTGTTGGAAAAATTAGTTCTTATAAGAAATATTAAAGAGCTAGTTTACAAGCAAGAATAACAATGAAACTGAATAAATTTGTTATATCATTTTCTAACATCAAGGATAACAGCAGATGACATAGGGCTTAGTATTAGACACCTAAATTTCTATTGTTCAATTTGATTCATCTCAGTCTTCTGCGGGGCCAATCTGAAGTGTTTCAAGTATTTAAAAAAGAAAAACCAAGAAAAAGTCTAAGCCATTTATTGAGATCATACATAGAATCCATAGTCCCAAGTGTAGCAAGTAGAATAAACAAGAAACAGGGTACAGAAGCTTAAATACTGTCCTAAAAAGTAACATCTGATTTTGTAAACTAAAGTAAAAAATATTATCCATCTTTGTTAAGAATCAAACTGTAAAACTTCTACACAATATGGACTGCAGAGTGCCTGGAGCCTTGTTAAAGTATCAGAGCCTAGGAAGAATCAAACTTAAATATGTGTAATTTTTTATACAGATGGTTATTTTTAGTGTTAAGATGAAATGAGCATTAAAATATACACAGTGGAAGAATCCAGAAAGCACATTTTAGACGTGATTTAAACAGTATTTAAGCAACAGACATGAAAATATGTCCAGAGACTGTAAAGTGTAAGTACACATGTAAACACAGCGTCAAGATATCAAAGTATCAGAAGCAACAAAGATTAACAGAATACTCACAACTCTGTATGCAAATATCAGACTAAACTGCATCAAAAAAAAAAAAAACCAAACCCCTAAGACACTACATTCAAAGTATTGTCAGTTGCAAAGACCAAGCAATTCAAACCAATCTCTTCCATTTTAGTACAACATCATCTTTTGCTGCAGTAGGTACCATACTTCTGACCGAGTGTATTTTTTTTTGTTTTGTTTTGACAACCTTCTTTAAATTCTGGAGCAGGAAAGAAGTCTAAAATTTTATAACACTCACTTCTAGTCATAAAGTCATTTCTTAAAAGAGGAATTTTCCATTTTAAATCTTTCATATTTCCATATGAAAATTACATATTCCAAAAAGTGTAGTTATTGAAAATGAACATTCGAAGTAGTCACAAGGGTAGAGAAGGAGGGAGAAAAGATTAACCTTACATCTTACCAAGTCATCCAACACTTAAGTACCAAAACGTTCTGCAAAGCTGGAGAAAAGACTAACTAAGTATTTCATTAACTTGTTATAAGAACCCTTATGCAGTCAAAGTTTATGGAACTGCTAAATACCTCAAATATACTCAAAGTGGTTTTCAAAACCCCCAAACTATGTCTTATTTACTTTGATTTTTTAAAGGTATTTCTGCCTATATATTAAGCTGAACTTTCTAAGTACAGGTGGTTTGGGGTGCTTTTGGTTACTGTAACATATCTGCAAGTTTTTCTTACCCACTTGACTCTAAGAAAATCTTCATGTATTTCTAATACAAATTTTCTAGAACACAAGCTGAAACCAATTAGAGAATAAATAAAAAAATCAACTTATAGTTTCATTTCTACAGTAATATCTACACTATTAACAGTACAAATAAAAACTTCCAAAATCAAATTGCTTTATATTTATAAATTTATTAATCCTAAAAAATAACCTGAAGGAGATAAACAATTCTTATTTCTTTTGTAAATGTGACAGTCTACATTAAGACATCAACAAATATCAAAGACCACATATGGTATCTGGATTAGAATGGGTATGTTGGCTAAGAGATGCCTTCATCTAAAATTTATGGTTAGGTCCCACACAGTGCCACTTTATCAAGGAGAGCAAGTAATCCTTACCACCGATTCCTTCTTCTATAAAAATGTCTACAAGTTAGATAATGTCTACAAGTTTATATTCAGAAAAAATACTCAGCCTTGAAAGAAGTAGTGACCACATCTTACAATATGAAACTTCAATTACTGTCCTTCATTTACTCCTTAATTCCTAATCTGATTTGATTAACTCACAATCATTCCTAATTAAGAATATAAAATACCCAAAGAAAAACAACAATTAAACTAAGAGTCAGCTGAAGAATGCAACATGCTAACATGATTTGTTTTCACAGATTTCAAGGTTGAGAGTCCATTCATTTATCCCATCTGTCCCCAAGCATAATCTGCCACCAAAATACTTCATTTATTTAGATGAGAAAAGCCAGAACTGTAGTGACATTTTTATAAACGATGCCTTGCAAAAAGATATTCACTCTTGAAGACAAGAAAAATGACCATCTCCATAGCTCATTTTTCCTCACAATCCAACTATTGTGCTTAATTTTTCACTGTAATTTTTCTGACTTGTTGCTTTAGACATTAGAAAACATAATGAATAAAGATGTTATCATAAAAATGTCATTTCAACTACAAAGAATAACATAGACTCAGCTTTGGGCTTCAAACAAATTATAGTTCAGGTCGAACAACAGATTCATTTCTGGTGGAAGAACTGGGCCTCACTGTCTTTCAAAAACCAACAATGCAAACAAAACTTTAATAAGGTCCTAATTCCTACATTTGCAGCTAGAAACAGAGCAAGGAGGTACTCCTGTTACCCATTTACAATAGTAGCAACCTACCTCCAGCTGGTGATCACTCCTTACCAACGCCATACGAGCCCTTTGCAATGAACCATGCATTAGCTTGTGCAGTCTTAAAATTAGTTTTCTCAACCCCATTTGCTTCAGTGCTTTATCAACAAATGGCCTGTAAATAGAGGTCAAACAGTGTTGGCTGCAGCTTGCCTCAGCACTGCATTCTGGAATAACCCAAGAGGCAGAGTCATCCTCAGATTCAAGCCTATCAAGCCTCCTTGAATGGTCCTGAAAGTCAAAATTTGGCTTATTAGTAAAACTGTTCTTGATGGCTTGTCTAAGTTCTTCAACATTCTCCTCAGAGATCTGTTCTTCCCCATCACTCTCCTCTGTGCAAGTTCCTGAGGATTCCTTTACTTCTGTTTCCCTATCAATGTCTTCATCCCCTAGATCATTGTCCTTAGACGGTCGAGGAGAAGGAATTTCAAACACTGGCCAGCCAATGTCAGAAAGATTTTTGATGCCCAATACAGTTCCCATAATCCTTAGCTTCTGATTTAAGTCTTTTGTAATATTTAACCATAGACAGAGTGCCTGCACCCTGTCTTGGAAGTCCTTTGCAGCATACTTTTCATAGTCCTTTTGAAGAGCCTGAAGTGATGGATAAAGTGCTTCCATATACTCCAGCAGCTCCATTATTCGCTTTACTTGCTCAAATGAGACCCGCTGGCGATGGAGGTGTTCATGGTAACTCGAGTAACCCAAAGCACTAGTTCCATGTGTTGATTTGCAAACTCCTTCTCCTGAAGTACCATTGAGACTGGCTCCATTTTTTACACAGGAGAAGCTTCCATAGTCCACTTTGAAGGTGAGGATTTCATTGATGATATCAGGGATAGCTTGACGGGCTGCATAGAGATAGAGGTCTTGGTCATTAATGCTCCGGCCAGCATGCCATGCTTGCAGCTCCAGCCAGATCAGTTCATTGGATCGGTTCAGCCAGACAGAAGAGGTGTTTTCCTGCCCTCTTTGCTCCCTGTCCTTTTTCTTTGAGACTGAGGTAAGTTTTAACAAAAGCCGCAGGGTTTCAAAGAATTTTAAACGATCTGCTGGGCAATCACTCCTAGAAGTCTGGCGTGTAGTTCTGGGTATTGGCATGGGCACAGAGACTGGAAGCTTAGCATTGCTACAGCCAAGGCTGAGGTAAGGCTTATTGAGATCAACATCTGGAATTGTCTTTTTTGGCAGAGACCCACCAACTGAGTCTAACATAAATGAGCACTGCACATTTTTCTTGTGATCTCGTTCTGTTGTCCTTAGAGCATCTCTGATCTTTTTCCCTTGCTTATAGCTGTGCTCCTCCACATTCTCAATGGTTTTCCCACTGTCTTTATGCAAAGACTGAGTTGGCACACTCATCTTTTCTGTAAGAAAAGAAAAAGAATGTGACTCCAGCAAGAAGAAAAAGCACTGTTCAAGTCAGCATTTCTTAGGTTGAGCATAACATAAATACCAATAAAACAAAACAGGCATGGACAGAAGTAAAATACAGTCTTAAAAGTTACGGTTACTATAATCTAAATCAAAAATAGCATCACAGTACTTTTTTTCCTTCTCTTGCTTTACCTCTTTTGCAGAACGGACAGATTTTTCATTATCCTGAGTATGCCATCTACTGAAAACTGAGTATGATCAAAAGGAAAAGAATAGTTTCCAAGTTCATTTTCCATACATTTGTCACATAACCTCCCAAACAAAAACTCAAAATGCAACAAAGCATTAAGGATCAAAATCAAAGAGAATCAAACAGACTCCATTGCACATGCAGTTTCATAAAAACTGGGGCATACATAAATTTCAGACTGAATGCACCAATCCTGCCTCTTGGGGAGCTTCGTCTCAGTTCTGGGAAGCCCTCTGCCATCTTCAGACACTACATTAACACCTGCAGCCTAATTCCCCACCATCCCAACACTGAAACACTTGCTTTCTCCCTTACTATGGAACAGCATCCCTCTCCTGCCTAAAGGAGCAATCTCCTCTTTTCTTCCTGTCTTTCCTCAGGAAGAGCAGACCTTATCACTCCTCTGCAGCACTTAAATCTAGGCTTTGTGGATCAGAAGAAAAGGATACACCGAAGACCAAGGATAGCAGTTGGAACCCAATAAGCTACATGGTCACAGGGCCTCTGTTTACTCAAGAAAAGAAAAAGATTTTCAGAATGATGGCAGAATACTTTGCCTTTTTCCACTGTTCACTGTGACTTTAAGAATTATCTCCTGCACATGGCTCATTTCCCACTCTAGAAGTAGTGCTTTCCTTAATCTCTGCTTTGTGCTCCTCACTGTAACATCCTTTAATACCAGAAATACTCATAAGGTTATTTGCTAAACAGGTCTACTCAGTGGAAGAATATTACTAAGACCTTCCTATATATATCAAAAATAATGATAAAGATCTGTCAAGCCAGCATACTTTTGGGTGTCAAAAAAGGGAAGAGCTATTGGCCAACATTTCAGAGTACTGTGCTCAGGAATTCCTGACTTCAGTTGCACATTGAATCCTCAACAATTTCCAAAGCATATCCCAGAATCTCTAGCTTGCTTCTAGGAAAACATGAAACAGAAGATTTTAAGTAGTGCTATTTGTCTAGAATCACACAAATTTTCATTACAGAATGTACTACTGTATGATGCACTTCACTTACAATTATGATATAGCCCTTTGTTCTTGTTGTATATACTACATATATACAGCACCTGCCACAAAAGAAGGTACAGTCACGCAGAAATGTTTCCTTCATCACACAATTCCAAACAATCTCTGCTAGCGAAAGAGCAGTGTTAATGTAGCTCAAAGACTATGAAATTAATGCACACAAAGGCATTCTATTAAGGTTGCAAAAATGTCTGAAATAGAAGTGGAGAGGCATGTCAGCAGAGCTTTCTACTTTGCTTGGGTCCATTATGAACTCCATTTTCAGCTGCTAATGAGCAGTTAAGTGAGTCAATAAGTTGTGTAGGTTTGGAGCATGTCACAATACCACCTAATTGGGGGGGAATAAATTACGTTCGGAGAAAGAAAGAAGAACCAAAGTCATTGTGATTCACAACACAGTCTCAACACAAAATATTTCCTGCAAATATGGACATCATTAACGCCTCTTATACTACTTTTATTTCAAGTATTCATATAACTTCCTCTAAATAGCTATCAAGTACAACAGTAGATGACATAAAAACCTAACTCAAACAAAGCTTTCCTCCTGGAAATAGAAACCTATCAGTGATTCTAAGAAACCTGCTGTGGAATTTACTGCCATTGATTTTACAGCTATCTACCCAAGAACTGTCAGGCAGCAGTACCCCACCCTCACTAACTCATGAGGCTAACCAGCACCTGACAGAACAAGGCTAAAAGTCCTGCTAAGCCTATCAGCCTGAACTCCACACCACAGCTGGCACCACTGAAAGAAGGTAACAGCCCAAAGACCCAGGCCATCAGCAGAAAGGGGCACTTTGCATTGGCAGGCAAATAGGTAGAAGATGAAGCAGGCTGACAGAGATGAAACACACATTCTCCCCACACAGACTTAAAGGCAGTGTAGAAATTAATCAGCTTCTAACAGCACTTAGATGTTGAAGATTTTGGTGACCTTGCAAATAAATTAAAATCTTGCTACATCTAAAGATCACTTTCTGAACTTAGATCCTACACAAGAGGTTTTCTAGATCCCTTCAGTTTCTCTTTTTAACAAATTATTCTCCTTCACTCTTAATCTTCAGATCTCCCCACTCCACCAGCACACACTGTTGTGCAAGTTAAAATGTATACATTATTACACATACAAAGTGCCCTAATACTTGAATGTTCATCATTCTTAACAGAGTCGAGGCACAATAATCTACAAATTGTTTCAGAAGCCTCTCAATCAAATAAACAGACACCAATGATTCAAATGCAGCTGACAGTTCTGCAATAAATAAGTATCGGTGCTATAACTGTAGGAGTTCCTGCTACTAATTTTATTGTAGTATTGTAATACAGACTTAAATTAATTTGTAAAAAGAGTTCAGCTGTACTAATAAATTTTGAGTTAAAATTACCTTTAATGCTACAGTGGGCAGGAGGTTTCACAAACAAGCCACTGTTGGTTGGTGAGGAAGGACACGTCGTAGAATGAGATCTTACAGCTCATTAAAAGAATATATGAAAAATGAACTTAAGGAACCTGATAGGGGTAAGAAAGTAGGGTCAACAGTGGTTCCCCTTCAAATATGAAGCTTGCAGAAGTTTTAGACTAGAAAGTAGGCATAGGCAATGCTCTCTACATAGTATCTGAGAACCTAACAATTCAGTAAGTAAGCAAGTATTCACGTGCTCAGAAGACACAAGGATGTCTTATGAGGACCTCTGAAACGCGTTTAGTTTAGAAAACATGATTCCTGTAGGTTGTGGGCTACAGGAGAAACAATTCAGAAACAAAACAAAGTATTGCATAAATTTATGTTTTGATACTAAATGCAAGTTATAAGAAATCTGGTGTGACAGAAATTAAACAAATAGAGGTGCAAGTAAGCAAGGCCCTAATGCCCAAAACTCATTCAGTTGTCTAAATAAAGGAGAGTTACCTTATATCTGTTATTTGTTAATATCTGAAAAGTAATTCAAATTTATTTTTTTAAAGTTTACATCAAACTAACCCCTGAATGAATTTTCTTACAAGTAGTATAACCTATTCAATCTCAGTAAGAGCATATGCACACACACTCAAGGTCAACCTACCAGTCGACGAGTTTCTGGCTTTGGGGTGGTTTGTTTTTTTTCCTCCATAATACTGAATAACTTTTCTGAGATTGTTCACAATCTCAAGGAGGCAAAGGTAAAAAAAAGAACTTCATGAACTGTACAGAAGATACTTTATACAACACTATCCGATTCATCATAAAAAAACCCCAAACATAGACACACTCACCGCAACCCAAAACAGGATATTCTCATGCAGAAGTAAGAACCATTCACTCGCACATAGAGAGAGACCTTGGTCCAAAAAACCCAAAATCTATTAGCAGGGTTAAAAAACTCCCTATTTCTCATAAAGGTATCAATCTTCAATATGTGCTCAGCAGCAAAGGCTAACAATGAAATATAACACATTATAGTTCTTTAGTATCACAATGCCTCTGTTTAGAAATTAACTTTTTTAAAGTACAGAAAGAAACAAGAAAAAATAATCACCAAAAGTAATAAAAGTTTATGTAACCACTAAATACAGAACTGAATAGGGTTAATGTTACAACTGAAGAGTTTTCCTGGCTTTTAAATGTACCTTTCAGCCAAGTTAAAGAAGATTAATAATTCCAACGCCTACAGTTGACTGGCAAGAACAACAGTATTTCTCTTCAATTTAGTGTAAGGAAGAGGTCTTTTGGTGAGTGCTCTATTCAGTGACGTCATTCGGAGGTTGTGTGAAGTAAAAGGAAACCAGAAGCTTTGCAAAATGTTTGTATTGGCCCTTTTTTTATTATGAACTTGCATTCCACAGCTCTATGCAACCAAAGAACTGACTGTATTCCCTTATTCACACTAAACAATTTACTTTTTTTCTTCCCTACATTTTATCTCAAAAACATAATCCTTGCCATGCACTCAATGATAATGTTTCCCGTTTCAGGTGAAGCAACATTATAAATTGCTTCCAAAACGTCAACTGACAACAGTCAAGCTGCCATAACTCTGGCAAATAATCTTGTCTGAAGTATATTTTAGAAAACAAACTAAATTAAATGAACAAGTAACAAAAAAACCCACCACAAACCTAGGCATATTCTATATGAAAATACCGAACATACAATCTTAAATGGCTTTTTTACACCCATCCAAACTCAACAAAACCAATAAAACTGCTTATTTTTCTTTCTTTTCTTACAAGGGCAGCTTGAAAAAGATCTACCTACTGAATGTTTTTTAAAGTTGTCTTTTAAACAAACAATTCCCATACTCTCTATCTGCTTGTAATAAAAAATGCTTAAAAATTCGTACTTTAAGCTAAACAATCTTTATTATTAGATACCATTACTTATTAGGAAAAAAACTACATATCAACTATCTTTTGTTTTTTCCCCCCCCCATTATCACTTTATGACTGAAGAGTCAGCAAAAGCAAGCAGGAATAACCACACTTTAATTGCTTTGGTGACATTAAAGAGTAATCACCACAAATCGTATTTTTCAATAAACAGCCTGTGAAGTGCTTTAGAACACGAAATTTGGGCAGAGAAGAAACTACACCATTACTAGAGATCACACAATCGCAGAAAAAAAAGTGACTGAAAAATATCTCTGAAGGTCTGCATTTTTTTCCAACTTCCTGCTCCAAGCTTGGTTTATTTCAAAACTAGTTTACCCTGCTCATGATCTTATCCAGTTCTGGTTTGGAAGTCTCCTAAGATGGAGGTTTAATAACCCAACAATCCCTGTGGCGAACTGTTTACCGTTTGAGCACTCCCACAGCAAAACTTTTCTAATACCCCAAAGAGTTTTTTTTCCCCTTGTTGCAACTTATGACAGCTGCCTCCTGTCCTTTCACTGCACCTCAATATCTGAGCCCATCTTCTGTATATCCCCGTCCATCAGGTAATGACAGGCTACTGCTGAGACTTTATGACCATTTTAGGAAAAAAAAACCAAGACATCACGCCTACCTTTCAAAGTGGAGCGGCTAGCAGGTCTCCCAGTGTTATTTTTCTGATGCTTTGTTGACATACGCTTCATCTGGCGGGGTGTACTAGGAGGAGAGGTCCCATAGAAGGTGTCAGCACTTGCTTCGTCTGATAACTCCTCAGGGTCAGATTCAGAGATCTTACAAGTAGCATCTTCTGATTTGCACTCTTTCCTGTAGAGAACAAGACAGACCATGATGTTCAAGGTAAAGAACTTTTACTGGCAATTCATCCATAAAACCCAACCACACTCAACCTTCTATATTTTACTGTCATATCCATGTATACTCACCCCAAGTTTTCACACTCAGAAGGACCACTTTTCAATCAAACAAATTATAGGCAACATACAAAGAGGATGGTATACGCAGAGAAGAACACAGTGTAAACATACACGTATATGGAAAATATTTCTTTCTGAAAAAGCTTGTGGCAAGCCTAAACTAAGAGGTACATGAAATAAAGATTCAAATACACAAATATAATGCAAGACAGTCAATCTAATCAGAAGCAGGAACAATAGCAGAGATGTTCCCTTCCATCCTCCAACCCCTTCACCCGCGCATACCACAAAGGCAACTTCTCGATTGACTGAAAAGGCTATCCTAGCCTTCACAAAACTTTTATCTAGCATAGGACACCTGAATGTTTTCTCCATTATTAAGCATACTAATACCATTAATACCACATATATATATCATCAGTCCCCAGTGGTGCCATACAAGGAATTCTTGCTTTAACACATACCTGGGAGAACACACACCAGTAGCTTCAAAGAGAAAAGAAAGTTTGCCTCCATCCTCTTATGTATTTCTGAAGCAGGTATGTAAATAACAACTAGACTCTCAATGTAACTCTCAATAACTCTAGAAAAAGACCCTGAGGAGAAGATACTGATCTAAATCAATGCAAGACTAGCACCAGTACCCCGTAACTCCAATTTCACTTGAATCACAAACGACATTTTACTTGCCTCTATTTTTGAGAGAGACAAGGAATGTTACTCATGCTCTGGTGGAATGAGTCCGAGTTACTGCAGCAAGAAACATTACAGAATATTGCCAGCTAATAGAACAGCACTAAGGCTAAAAAAACAAAAACAAACAGATACTGTACTTTTTGTTTGCCTTTAGCTATAAACAGAAATAAATACCTTAGTATGCAGAGCAATTATGTTCTCTACAAAGCCACAGGAACATTTAGTGCATGAAATTACTCTCTCACATTACAGCTTTGTGAAGGTAGCAGGCAAAGGGGTTACCCAAGAAGGTTAAAGGTTACCTAAGAAAAATGACTCACGTGGTACCATAGCACCACCTGTAGTCTAAGGAGAGCCCTACAATGAATTTAGTCATAATGGCAACCACACACAATCACCAATACTTTTAGTCTAGTTTCCTTGCCTTGGTAAACTGTGCTGCTACTGTGTTTTCTAGCAATCCAATTTAACCAAGACCCACTGACCAAACATAACAAAAAAAAGTCTTACTTTGTTCCTAGAGATCTTGTAAAAACAGGTGGGTGAGTAAGAGAAATGGATCTTGTGAGTGCTGAGCTGAGAAAGTGCAACTCAAGTTCACATCTTTTTGGACACCAGAAAAATCTTATTCCTAAGAACTCTTGCAAACAGTCCTACTGTAGAAAACACTTAGAGCAGAAAACGCTCCTCTGATTTTGCCAAAGACAAACCAACCACAAGAGACTAAACCACATAAAACAGAAGTCATTAGTTCCAGTGCTTATGAAGCTATTTTTTCAGTGATCTCACTGGCCTGGCAAGGCACAGGGTGGGGTGCTGATGTTCTGTGGGGCCTGGCAGAACACATCCTATGGCACTTGCATTAGGTGTCCAAGACAGTTTTAAACTAGGACAAGTTACCTCGTTATGAAAGACTAGTGAAAACACTGTTTTTCTTCTGTTTTTAAGTAAGTAACCTCTTCAAAAAGTATAACGATTAAACCTCTTCACCAGGCTGAATTAGGTGATTTTTAAAGAACATAAGCCAGTTATTTCAGTCATCATCCCTCGAGGCATTTAAAAGACCTGTAGCTGTGGTCCTCAGGGACATAGTTCAGTGGAGGACTTGGATGTGTTACTTTATGGTTGGACCCGATTTTAGAGGTCTTTTTCAACCTAAATGTTTCCATAATTCTACCTTGTTTGTTTCTTGCTATGTCCAATGAGAGGGCATGAATGCCTGAAGTATTCAAATCACCCTCCAACCTCACACCTGAATTACATACATACCCACACAGCGACATCCAGTATGACCGACTTAACATTTGGCCATTTTTTCTGGGTAATTTAGTAAGCTGTTCTTTACTTTGGTAAAAAGCATAGCAGAGATCACAAAACATGCATCACTTGAAGTCAGACCACAAAACAGCAATCACACTCTACAGCGTGCTCTTGTTAGCAGCTGACGAGATGATCTAACCAAAGCTGGCTGGTCTGCTTAGAAGGACAAAGGCACAGGCTGCAACCCAAGTTTAAAAATTCAGCATGCTCAGTTTAGGGTTTGTGTGCAAAGACTACACCTCAGCTCAGAGCTCAGATCAATGCCAATGAACATAAGACTCCGTGTCACCAGTGCAAGCCTTATTGTACAACAATGCACTAAATATACAGGGTCTGAACTAAAGCAGCTAAACGCTAGTATCAGTATTTCTCATCCAGGCAACACCAGACATATATGATCATCAGCAGGAACACTCTGCTATTAAAACCAGTCATAATTTTTACAGATTACTGGCATAGCATTTGCAATGTTTGTGTGTTATTTACCGTCATGAACTAACCACTGACTAATTAAATCTGCCAGCCTATAAAATGCAGTGCTGGCAAACCTGAATCAGATTATAGTGTTGGTTATTACACAGAACTGTGGTTCCTAAATACTGTTGCAACCAGAGTTGGGAAACATTAATCACAGCTAGTTTCTTCTTTGCTACCAAGAACTGGAGGTTTTTTCCCCTCAGTCAGTGAGGACCATCCTAATCTTAATTAGCCACACACTGGAAAAGTGAAAGCTAGAAGTGTGACAACTGCTGTTACTATTTGACAATAACAGCCTAAACCCAGTCCTTACAAGGAAAACTAAAAGTGCACAGTTTTCACAGTAGTCTATTTACAGGCTGCTCTTAACCTCAATGTGAATGAGCAAAATGCTTCTTAGCAATTTTACCCTAGGAACATAGGAAAGATTGTAGCCAGGATGCATAAATCAGGAATATTGAGAAAGTTGCAAGAGCAGTATGGTAAAAGCAACAACCAAAGCAAAATACCTTGACAGCTCTGGAATGCACCAAAAAAATCCAACAAACCAAGAACATTTCCAAAAAGTAACTACTGTATTTTACACCAGGATACATTTCAACCAGAATATGAAAAGACAGACTACATAATTTAATTTGCATATGCAGATGACAACAGGATTTTATTTTGACTTTAACTGTGATAGCAGTGTATCTACAATTCCAGCTCAATCATGAAAACCAAAATAAATATTCTAGATTTTCAAAGGTCTGCAAACAAAAATGGGAGAGTGATAAAACTGTCATATGAAATTTGAAGCAGGACGGGGAACAAAAGGCTGGTAAGCACCGCTCTTGATAAGGGCCATAAGCCTTTGGAAAAATACAGTCATTTATCACTAAAAATAAAATAACAAATGGAAAGACCACTGAAGATCACATAGGGACATGTTACAATTAACTAGGCTAAAGTCACACTGAAGAGTATGATTTTTAACTGGTATTAACTTTTGCACTTTACTGAAGCATTATGCCAACTTTCAAAGTTGGTAACAACCATTAATAAGAGGTCATGTTAAAAACTCTAACAGCTATATGGGGGAAACATCTTTACTCTTCCCTTTACACCAGCTACCCTTCTCATAAGCAGGAGTTCAATTACATTAGGAACGTACACAACCAACTCAGGTTCAGCCACTGCTTATCATCCCACACACAGCTTAAAAGCTTGCTGGGGATCAGAGCAGCAGAGGTCAACTGACTGGACTACAAGCACATAGCAATAAATTTGAGTTAGGCAACTACCACACAGTAGCCAGGATAATCACCCTCCACAACCATTAGGAAGCTGTGCACTCCATAGACTGCTGCCATGAACAGCTTCCTGCAGTTTCCAAGACATCGCACCGTGCACACATCAGTAAGGCTCTTTCTCCATAGTTCTTACGGCACCCTGCCATTTCCATACAGAGATCTGTACAAGGTCCACCATCAAACTGCTCTTGACATTCAGTGTGTGATTTAAAGGCACAATGTCTATTTTTCAAAAACATACGCCTTAACTCAGACGCAACTTGATAATTACATTGTGTAGGAAGACAAAGCTACATTAGTCTGTTCTTAGTTATGTCCATTCCCAATTAGCTAGACTAGCAGAAAACACAGGCAACCACACACTGCCAATCACATCTTTTTAAAGTTAAGGCAGCCCTACCTAAAGGTAGTCCCAATCATTCTATTTCAAAGATAAACAATATTCTGATAAGAACTGTCATCATCCCACAGCTGCTGGTAATGCAAAGAGCAAACAAAATTTTTAGGTACTCAACTCTGCGTCTGTTAAAACTGAGAAACAAAACAGTATCCAGTCAGAGCTCCTAAACACAACACAACTCTGGAATCAGAAACTCCAACATCTGCAGGGCAGTACTGGGTTTAATTTTATAGCAAAAGAGTATATAATGGTACTCCCGGACCAAAACCATCAGGAAGGAACTTTCCTAATTAACCAGTAGCACCGTGGGTAACTAAGACTAAGGATTAGACAACCTCCTCAGGAAAACAAGTTAAGATAAAATGAACTGAAGTTCTGCCACAGTACAGGACTGCTATCTAGTGTAAACTCCTAGTGTTATGTTCCAACATTTGGAAAGCATCACACCCCCCTATATTTTAATAACCTTTTAAAATTCCCTGTTCTGAAGTAAGCTACAAGATTAAATGAATGGACACGGTTCTGAAAGGTTCCTGAACTGAAAGGAGAAAGGACTACAAAGACATTTTTGGGTCAGGTATTCTCAAAGATCTGTGAATATAAAAACGAAGTGCTTGCAGCTATTGCGTTTACTCCAAGTGCTTCAAGTGCAGCAGAAGGAAGCCTTCAGTAAAAGGCAAGGACAAGAATCTTAGGGGGTCTTTTTCATTATTTTTATTAAGACCAGCAGAAATTTGTACACAATTTGTACAAATAAAACATACTGTGTAAGTCTGGCACAGTGCTTACAGGGTAGGGGAAATAGCATGTTTAGCAGGATACAAAAATTCTGTGATGAGCACAGACATTTCAATGGTATATAGGTCATGTATTCTTACTGTGACTATACCTGCAGTGACTGTAAACAGTGTTCACGTTAAAACCTAACACTGACATACAGTAATGAAAATACTTGACCTTGTTTTCACACTGAATCTCAGATGCCCGAGCTCAGCATTTCTGAGTAGTCAATGTTAAATCTTAGTCACCAATAACCTGGCATTGCTGCCAACATATTAATAGGACCCTTAGAAACTTGGTAATATACGTGGTAAGATTTTTAACAGTATAATTACATTAGACTTGAAAGTAAGGGTAAGTTTGGCTTCATAATTTGTTATCCTCAAGATAATTTGGGTAAGCTAGAGGAAAGTACCAAGTGTGGGGTTTTTTTTGAACAAGAATCACTACCACAAAGATAAACTGCAGATACAGTCCTCCTTTAAGTTCTTCTAGTGTAAAAATTTGAAACAAACAGGAAAGTCTTCAAATTATGAAGGGCAAATGCAATTAGACTTGTAAAAAGCACCACATCTCTATTACAGCATGGATTGGCTTCCTCCTGAGGGAAAAAAAAAACAACCAAAGCTTTATCACTTTTCAAAAATATCACTTCTTAGCAAATGATTATCCATGGTTTTGCATGAGGAGTAGGAAGCAGTAGCTGTTAGCTGTTGCTTTTCCAAATTTTAGAGAGAACCTATGCCACATCCCACCAGTAGAACAAAAATATCTGAAAGCAACTTCAAGCTGGAAGGGAGAACAGTAACAACAGCTTTGGTGTTCCAAGTTTCTAGTTTACAAGGAATCTTGTAGCCGTTACTTTACTCTAGATAACAATAAAGGCTGGCAGAAAATCATCTAACAGTACTCTCTATTGGAAAAGGGGAACTTATGAGTACCATCCCTTCTGGCATGAAGACTGCATAAATAAAAAAAGCAGAAAGAAAGCAAAAAATAAAAACATTCTTCTCTAAAGAACTTGTCTCCACAACTCTTCCTTCAGCTGGTAAGTAAAAAGCAAGATTGCTAAGTCCTTCTGTTTCTGTTTTTCAAGCAGGCTTCTCTAACTCAATTTGTGTATCCCTATGATCACCCTCATATCTGCACTATTCTTCCTTTCTACAGGAGGTGACTAATACTATCTAGTTAAATGCATCCACTTCCCAGCTTTCCTGAAAGCTAAGACAAATATTTATGAGGGTCACATTCAACCTTTCATCGATTTCTCTAACCATAAAAGCAGGTAATACTTAAGGCACACCAATGTCAAGCCTAAAATGAATGGGGGGGAAAAAGCCACAAACTTAAAACTTGATCAACCTGAGATTGGCTCAGTTGGTTGAGCATGGTACTAATGGCACCAAGGTCACAGGTTTGATCCCCATATGGGCCATTCACTTCAGAGCTGGACTCGATGGTTCTTGTGGATGCTTTCCAACTCAGAATACCCTGTGATTCAAACTTACCTTCAAATTGGAAGAAAGTTTGAAGGAGACAGAGATCCTAAAAATAACGCCTGGAGGTAATCTGAGTAAACAAAAAAATATTTTGTCATGTTGCTGTCTTTAAAAGAACATTTTAAGGCAAAAATCTAGGATTTTTCTGTATTTACTAAGTATTTCAAAACTACATTTTGAAGAAGATACAGTACCAGCATAACAATTTCAGTTTTAAGAAATATTCAAATTCAGCTGTACATAGCTACATTTTTTTCAGCACAAGGAAGAACACGTGATCATTTGTCTCTGCTGTCTAGGAATGAACAACCAGCATGCTGGGGAAAAAAAGATGCCACCTGGGCAGGAAGTGGGAGGGCAGAAAATTTACTTAGAACAGATAGTAATTTTACCATTTACTGCTGACACAAAATGCAAAAAAGCACTTGCATCTTTCATCAAGTCTGCAGATGCAAATTTTACAGAATCTAAGTTTTCATTAGAACAGCTTACAGCAGAGACACTTACAAGAGCATAAAACCACAAGGTAATATTAAAAAAACCTTTTAATATCAAGTATGAAATGTAACAAAGCTTATTGACACATTTTACAGTAAAGAGCCTCAGAAATTACCAACATTACAGCCACAGTACGATGACACAAGAAGGGGAACCTGTTCCCATGCACCTTTTGCCTCCCAGGTTGCACATCCCTGCCCTCTGTGCACAGGAGCCAACCACCATGTG
Organism: Oxyruncus cristatus; assembly: GCA_013399855.1. Classification (NCBI taxonomy): domain Eukaryota; kingdom Metazoa; phylum Chordata; class Aves; order Passeriformes; family Cotingidae; genus Oxyruncus; species Oxyruncus cristatus. Next base: position 189,628 of record VXAY01005889.1, on the reverse strand, counting down.
ACCTCAGCCACCAAACTGACAATGAAAAAGAAACAATGTTTTGGTGCATCGTTTACCTGTCAGATCAATATGCAGGAGCGAAAACTCTATAGACATGTGACTACTAGATTCAGAAAACGCAGTGGAGGATCTTGGCTTCCTCTTGTAGAGAAACCAGGGGAGAAGGCAACCAAAGTGAAGTCGTCCCTTCAGTCACTCTCTCCTGGCTGCATATGAAGCAATTTACAAGACTGTCTGTCCCTTCTGCTTTCCACTTTGGCAGAAGTCACCAGCACCCAAGATGCACAGACATAACTGAAAGTACCAACCCTGGTTCTTCACTGGTCCTGCTGAAACAATCCAGTTTAGCTGGAATGCCTTTGTTAGCAGGATTTTTCCAACTTCAACCACTTTAATTTTGCTTAGGCAACCAAATGTTACACTAGAAAGTTTCATATGGCAGACATTCCTAGTCCAGGGAGGGGAAGCGACGGATGTTAGGAGATGACAACAGTGATTTCTAAACTGAGTCAACTGCAAAACCAATGCAAATTTTTACTTGCAGCAATAATAAAAGCAAAATACTTGGCCAGGAAGATGGTTAAGGTAATACCTGTATCACCACCAAGACCTAACTGATTATGTAGCTCCTATAGCTTATTTACAAATTAACCTATGAACAAGGGCTCTGAACAGAAACACTAAAACTTCATCTGAAGATAGTCAGGATGTATCAGCAGCACTTTAAAAGCCCGGCTTTGCTCACTATTTACACCTTGTTTATCTTTGAAGGAAGACCTGTAGCACAGCTGCCCAAATACAGACACTCAAAGTTGCTATGAACCCCTTGCCACCCACTTGCAAACTACAGGTTTATACTACAACAGCCCTGCTAACAGTTAAGAACCAAAGACAATAAATTCCAGATCAGCTAAGCCCTGGGAGAAATATAAGGCAAGTATTTCTATTGCAACACAGTGGTTTGGAGCAAGACTTCAGGGTGAAGTCTTCACCACTATTCTCCAGAAATCAACAAGGAAAAATATAGAAAAAGTCATTATTGGGGAAAAGACTAATGTAAAGCTTAGAGCTAAACAGCTACACTTTGATTCCAAATGACAACTCTTCCCCTTTGGTAACTCTCAATTAAGCTGTTTAATTAGATCAGAAGGACCCAGCAAGTGTGGACACACTTCATTTCTACAACAGGGCTCAAGTACGTCTGACCAGCCAGTGCTGCCCATTTCAAAGTTCCTTACAACACTACTGCACTCACTAGCAAACTTTAGGAGAGAATGTCAAACAAGATTTTCTGCTTCTCAAGATCTGGAAACTACCAGAATCAGTTTTGTGAATTACTACTACTTTGCCATTTTACCCCAAATTCTCCTATTTTCTTGGGCAGAAGCTTCTATGTGCTTATTATATTTACAACAGAAAGGTAAAGTCACAGAAAAATCTATCAAAAGCTATTTAAACAGTGGTGAGATGTTGAAGCACCTTCTGAGCAATTACAAAAATATGGTAAACCTCAAAAAGAAGAAATTGTCAAACAATGATTTAAAAATAAATTATGTAAAATGCAATGCAGTATTCATTATATTTTTTTTTTGCAAGTGATGCTAAGAACTACTGAGACTTCTGCAAGTCACACCAACTAGAAATAAATATAAAAAAATTAAAAAATAGAGCTCTTATAAGAGTTCTGGCAGTTCTTCATGTTCTCATCTCAGAAAAAATAATACTCGGAACTTTCTATTCTTTTTACAGTAAATTTGGAAACAGAAAATGGTTATCTAGTTTTTCCCATCTTGAATTATTATACATTTTTATGCAAAGTTGAAATTCTGATGTAACAGCATTTACAGTAGATTAATATCTGGATTTTCAATTATAAATTATTTTATTAAAACTATGCCATATTTTATTCAGGCCTATTTAATTCTGCCTTTGCTCTGTAATGTGAAAAGTGTGTGAAAATGTTGATAGGTTTGTCAGGTTTCCACATCCATGTATAAGCCTACCAGATAAGAGTGCAAATGGATCAAAGTTTAGAACTTCAGAAACAGAAGCTAAGAGAACTTCACCCAGCCCAGCTAGTACCCAGCTCTCTTCACTGAACAACTGATGTCAAAACATTCACTGATTCCCAGTTCCCATGCTTCTTCCTTAGTGCTACTTTTTCAACTTTAACTATACCTAGCTCATATTTTGTAAAAATAAAATTAAACTGATTTTTTTTTCCCTGAGAAGTTCTGAAAGATGTTTTTCTCACTAAAGATGGTTGAGCACTACATGGCACAGTATCATCCAAAGGGTAAGTGCTGCAGTTAAGCTCTTGGCACCAGCACAAATCATATCCTAAGGTCTCAAGCTACTCACTGAAAAAATAAAGTATATTTAACTAAAAACTACTTGTGAAAAATCTGTACTAACACATTTCTCTGGATTTTCAGGAAAATTTAAGCTACACCAAGAAAAGCTACATACTACTGGGACAAGAGATACTATGACAGAAATTGTGAGGGTGCTAGGCTCAACTATAAATAAATCATATATAAAAGTGATAAATTGGGAAAGGCACAGACCTTGAATAAGACACAACACGTAAAAGCTATTCTACTCCCATTCTGCCACACACAAACTTCTGGCAGAAAGTGTTACTCCTATATACTAGATAAGAAGCTAACAACTAGTTTTGATCCCAAAGTTTCAGTTCATCTTTTAGATAAAGTCAAAGCCTACAAGAACCCTGAAAGCAAAGCTATAAAAGTTAAATATGTTTTCAGCAGAAGCTGGTGTCTAAGCACTTGGTGCGGGACTACTAGTCTGTGATGTTTGGAAAATCCATGTGAGGCAACAGAGCTTCATTACTCTGCATTATTTGGAGCATCCCAAAAACTCAGCAGTCATGTCCATGGCATGTTCTACAGTGTGGCTGAGAAATTACAGAAGCATAAGTGACTATGGCCTTATTACCACCTACTGAATGGATGTTTTATAGCCAAAATGGTAAAAACCTCTCAGAGAAGCCATCAGCAAGTAAATCAGCAGCACACACAAGCCAAGGGCAGAATAAACCATAAATGTATACCACATCAGAAAGCAACACATGACATTCAATACCATTGAATATTAGCAGGACACAGAAGGAACAGAAATAGTTTCCTCCTCCTACTTTGAGACAGCAGGAGACATTCATAAGGACAATAAAGTTATATGCCATCTTGTCCAGCTTCAGAATAAACCTGATCCAAGGTTCATGGCAAGTTGATGTCACCTTACACATAGGGTTCTTGGACTGGTCATGAGTGAACATTTAACAACTCAGTAACGCATAAATTCAGGTGTTAAACATTGTTATTTGGCTATACACTTGCAGTCAGCCAGGAATGAGCATGGGACTATTATCAGCTCTTTAAATAAATAAGCTTCTAAGTTATTTCTAAAAATTCAAAAATGATTTAGTTAATAGATTACAGACTAAACATAGTATGCATGCAGTTAACACCTGAGTGAACGAGAAGTTGGAAAGTAACAGCCCTGCAAACATACATGTCACATACAACAGCAAATCCAACCACGCAAATGAAGAAACAAGAGCTGGGGTACCTGCATCTTCCTGTGCTGACAGAGCTAACATAATACTAACATTGACTAGCAGTAGGTAGTATGAAAAATTGTCTTCTAAATGTATTCTGGATGCAGTTTAAAAGAATCATTTGCATATTATTTTAGAAATGCGGTTGTCATGGAAGCCAAATCTTTATAAGTCTCTAAAAATCCCAATTAGCTCCCTGAAATAAAAATTACTGCATATCCCTTATCCTTTCCCTTAACTTTAGTATACTACTTTTCATCACGGTACAGTTTGCATTCCACAAGGGTCAATCTCACTAGCTTACATAATAGTAAAACCAACCTTGACACAGACAGCTTTAATTAACAGACCCAAAAACAACTCAAGCAGGCACACAACACAGACTAATCCTTGCTGCTACAAATGCCAAAGACATCTCAACTAGCACTTCATGTGTGTTTGTGCGTAGGTGGAGCAATCAGTCATTCATCCCAATCTTGCACATGTAAACAAGAAAATGCAATACATGAAGAATAGAGATTACATCTTGCCGCATTTAAATGTATGGAGGAAAAAAAGCAAAACACAGTATGGTAACACTGTATATACTTAAATAATTTCCCCACTGAAGTTACGATCCTAAGTTAATAAAATAAATTTAAACCCTTTCACTGCTGATACACTATCAGTCAAGCAGGAAAATAGGTTGAGCACAATTCATGACGTGACCTCAGGCATCCCCCAAACCACAGATGCTGCAGACTGACAGTCCAATTCGGTGTCATCACAGAGCCAACAAATCTAAAAGACAGACTAAAAAGTTTTCCACTGCAGAGGAAGCCTCCACAATATTCACAATTCTTTGTTGCACTTCATTCACAGTCTTGATCCTTTTTTCACCCCTTGAACTGGATGCATGCAAGGAGAAAAGAGGGTTACAAGCAACCATGGCACAAGTTAGTAGTCCTATGGCTCTTCAAGCCTTTGCAGTGCTGCCAAACAAAGGACAAAGTCCCAACAAACTAAGGACGTGCTTAAGACCTCACTTTTTTCTACAGTGGATTTTGTGCCAGAAAATTCTTAGGAAAGTCTAAAATTTGGCTTGGGAAATTTAAAGTCTATGGGCAATAATCAAAAAGCACCAAAAACATCTGTTTTAATTAGCATTCTAAGTTCTACTGGAAAAATTTCTACTGGAAACACCTTATCTGGAAAACTTTCTGCTTGTTTTAAGGATTGATAATTAAATGTGAATACTTCCCAAAACTTTCCAGTAGTATCTTTTCATTTATGCATAACCACTGCATGCTATCCAGTGTCCAAGTGCAATCCTATCTCAAAATCAAAATCTGCTGGTAGGTTCCCTCAGTATTTTTCAGATTAGAGCTGCCTGCCTTCTCCCCACCCCAAAGTGTGTTTCAGAAAATAAAGGAAGATCTGGGAAAAAGAGTATGCTTTTGGATTCTCAATGAAGACTAAGGACTGTGTAATTAAAAAAAAAAAAACAACCATGAATATATTTTATGCTTGCCTTAAATTCACAAAATCTACCACTACATTTACATTCTAACAAGACACAGAATCCTCACACTGAGACAAGCAGATTTCTAATACACAAGACAGTCTCACAACAACAAATCAATAAGCTTTCTTTTTTAAACAAATGTAGGTGTACTGTTAATGAGAATGACTGAATACTTCTCCAGTAGAATTTAACTTAAAGAGAATGCATTATATCAATGCACTTTAGTGCTAGCCAGAAGAATTCTTTATCATAAGAACATTATCATACTCTTCAAAGAAGATTAAAAGCTGTCTGCCACCAAAGGGATTTCAAATTCCCAAGCCTGCACACAGTCCCATTGATTTCAACAAGATCTGACCTCACAGCCACAAGACTGATCCTAATGATGACTCCAAAGTTTAAATCAACTGTAATCACGTTTGAAAGATGTAAGAGGCTTTACTCTTTTATTACATTTAAGTCAAAGCAAGTGCTGCATAAAGCCAGAGAAGCAGTTCAGTTCTAAGGTAGATGTGAACCTGGTACACAAAGTACACACAGCACTGAATCACAGTGGAGTAGACGCATTACCCTACACAAATTAAAGCTACTTAATTGTTTTGAGACATCCCCTTCCCACCCACCAGCTCACTCTGAAATAACTAATTCAGTTTTCATTTGCTGGGTAAAGTTGCCACTACATTACCCACACCCACATCCGACTCATATAAACTGTCTTGTAATAACCAGAATCCAGCAGAGGTCAGAAATGGCCCTGCACAGGAAATGCCTGGGTGTTTTCCATTCAGGCTCTGCAGATTACTCTTCTACATGAAGACAACCCAGGTCTAGGGTCATGCTGTTGTACAAACTTATTTTAAATCTTTCTGGCATAACCTGCACGATTAGTCTTTGAAGATACTGTAAAAAGGAACTTGGAAGATTACAAATTCAGCCAACCATCTGACATTTGTATTTCATGATATTTCTGTTAAATCTAATTAACTGTTACATACATTCTGGTTTTGGCATGGTCATGATGTAAGAAAAACAAGTCCTTTATACACATAATGAAAACTCAAACCAAGCATTGTTCAACTCCATAGCCTTTATCCAAACTGGGGCGTATCACCAATTCCCTTTTATTACGTCAGTACAAAACAGCAGCTTGCAATATCCATGAACGATCTCAGCAACGAGAGAGCATACAGCTTTTTTGCTCAGCACACCTGGAATACAATGCACCAGACTACTGCCTGACAGTACTAATTGATCACACAAGCGTTTTAAAAACGTTTCCTGAATGCCTCCTAGTGAGAAGTGAAGTGCATCAACAGGATGTTATTTTAAAAGAAGAAATAATTGCCACGGAATTAATAACTTGGACTTATGCAATACTTCTACAGCCAGTTGGAAACACTAAACCATGAAGTAATTTGCATCCCCATCTCTCAGCAGGGCACAGATGGAGAGTTGCAAAAAGCTATTCTGCAGGTCAGCACATTCACGAGGTGACAGCAGTTGCAAAAACCTTGAGGCACCACAACACTAGCCTTCTGTGTGAAGGGTTTTTTTTAAATTCTTCCTTCTGACAAATATCGATTGCAATGTTGCCAACAGCGATACTCCATGATCCTGCTACTTTGCCGGCACGCCAGACAGAACCCGATTTTAATCACGGCTGCTATAAACACGAGACTCCCTTCCAGAGGGCAGTGCTTTTATCACTGCACTTCACAAGCCAAGGAGCACAGGTCACGCTCCGCCAGCCTCCCGGGGACTCCAGCTGCTACTCCTGCTGCTCCCGCTGCTCCCTGCGAGCCCCCGAACCTTCACCCCGACCCCCCGCGCCGGGCTCGGCACTGCCTGAGACACCCGCCCGCACCCGCCGCGCGGCTGGGGGCCAAGGAAACGAGTTGCATGCAATTGCGAAGCACCCACAAAGCGCTGCCTTACCCACCGCAGCCACTAGAGATTTCTTATCGGAGCACTTTCTCGCTCCGTGGGCGCTCTGCAGGAGCGATGGAGCAGCCGCAGCCGGAGGCTCTGCAGCGCGGAGGGGCAGGAGGCTGAGCGCGCGCCCCCGTCCCGGCGCTTGCAGCCCCGGCCGGCACCGCTCCCTGCACGGAGCTCCCCGTACTGACCTCCCCGGCGGCGGCTCCTCCATGGCGGCGGCTGCACAGACCGGCGCGGCGGCGTCTCTCATGCATGCAGCGGGGCCGGCATGGCGACGGGCCACGGTGCGCGGCGCGGGGGCGCAGTGAGGAGCGGGCGGAGGCGGCGCGGAGCTGGAGCGGGTCCCTACCCGGCTGCAGGAGCGCGGCCGTGCAGAGCCGCCCGCGCGACCGCCATCTTGGGAACGGCGTCCCAGGGCAGCGGCGCCGGCAGCATCGCTACGGCGCGCCACGAGGGACCGGCCGCGCCAGAGGCGCCCGCTCCACCGCGGCCGGACCGGGGGCGGCCCCGGGCACGGCTCCCCCGCCTCTCCCGGACCCGCAGGGACGGGGCGCGCTGTGGAACCGCAACACTTCCCCCCAGCGCTACAAGCGATACCTCCCCACAGCTCTCCAGGAGGGGCCGCGTTTATCCCGGCGGCGGGCGGTGACGGGGGCGCGGCGGGGGCTGCCGCCCCCTTCCCCCCCCCCGC
>VXAY01005889.1:0-181872 GCA_013399855.1 Oxyruncus cristatus | reverse complement strand
TTCCCCGCCCCCGGCGGCGGAGCTGTCAGGCGGTGCTGGCAGCCGCCATCCCTGAGCCTGCACGATTTCACACCGCTGGCAGACAGAAATAGAAGAAAACTCTAACTGCTGGGAGGAAGGTGGGTTCCCTCAGCAGGTCCCAGCTCCCTGCAGCCTTGCTGGCCCCATGACCACCGCGTGCGGAGGCTGGAGCGACCACGGCCTGATCCAAGGAGATGGAAGGCGTGAAAGGCCCTCGAGGTCCCGTTGAGGGGTGCATGGACAAATGGTCTTTATTCTGCTGCTGACAGCGTAACTTGTTTTAATTTATGAACCTAGACTTTCTAAACCTGCCAGCAGCTCTGGTTGTCAGCCTTGGACGTCGAACCGGAGCTTTGTTATCCAGCTGGAAATACAGGGAGGAAAGTTGTAATTTACTGGACTATAGTTGGGCTGGAATACCAAAATTAACACACTTCAAAGGCAGGAAAGTGCCATAGGTTGTTTCATTGTCAGGATTGGTGAGAGAGAGTCTCATCTTCTGTTTTATGGGACTGGAAGCATAGCATCAAACCCCAGCATCAGTAATGTGCATACAAACAGTATGTGTTATTTCTGAGGAGGGAAATTTGAACTTTTACTGGAATCAATTCTAGATTCTGCTTTATGTGCAGTTCCTTCATTAAATTAACTGTACAAGAAATGTGCACCTTTCTGTCTGATACTGAAGTTCAGTTGTAAAGTCACTGTTCATGAGATAAAGTTGTCCGTTTATCTGTCAAAGTTTACGAAACAAATTCAATAGGCCTAAAGCTGAAATGGAGATTATACTGCTATACATTTACCATCTTAATAAATACATGCATTAAAATGCAGGACCAGATGAATAACAAGAAGCCACTATAGTTCACTTATGCAGGAAGCCACTTACAGTTCAAGAAAAATACCTGGATTATCATGACCCTGATGGTCATAAACATCAAGACATTCAGCATTCAGGTTGAGAATTACTACTAAAGATACCTCTAGAATTTTTGGTCAAGGTTAGAAATTCTGAAGTGCTAACGTAATAAATTACTTGTCATCTCCATAGAAAACATAAGGCAAAAATCTGCCCAGTTCACAATATTCATGGGGTTTAGTATGATCACAAATAACTAAGGCTCAATGTCATTGATGAAATTTTAACATTCTTTTCAGTTATGTTGCGGGTGTTGTCTGACACCATCTCTACACTTGTTTGCAGGGCACAGAAGTATTTAGCAATTGCGGCAAAATCTTTCAGCTTCTTTGCTTCTTCAGTCAAAACCATCAGTGTAATGGTGTGTTAGAAACACAGTTTTAATCAACTAGGAAAAAAAATCTGATGCTGCCTTTTGCCATAGATGTGATGGCATAATAGTGCAGACACACAGACATCTCAAGGGACCTTGGCAAAGGTGGAAATGGGGACTGACCACTGCCACTGCTTTCTGTAAATATAAAGATAATTTGTTGAAGTAAATTGGGCTTCACTGCAGCCTCTCAAACAAGATGTTACAGAAAAAACTTTCCTGCATGCCTGTAACCCTTCCCCTTCAGGGCAACCCAGTGTACTGGGTTGCATCACATTCTTGTGGTATACCTTAGAGAATGTTCTACCACTATAGATAACTAGCCAAGCAAAGCAAGGCAGTAAGTTTGATACAGTCTGCAACAGACCATAGTGAGCAACACAGGAAAAAATTGTAAGAGGAGAGATTTATGAATGGCCTGCATAAAACTTAGGAAGAAATTGAAAGAGATGCAGGAATATACGGACCTGATAGTACAGGAAACAGCCGATGACATAAGGCTGTCAGAGCCTATAGATAGTATTTAGCAGAGAAAACAATTTAAAGGAGTTACAGAGGAATTAAAAAAATCGATATGCAAAAAAAATTCTTTGAATTATTTTTGGCTTCTTTTAAGGAATGTCATCTTATTTCAAAGACTCCATGGCTACTGATTTCTGAGTCTAAACATAACAGCATTGCACAGGTGCATGGAAATTGATAAATGAAATTGTTCGCTCTGGTTCCACTACTGAATCAAAAGAAGGCAAAAGATTAAAATAAACATCACAATAAATGATGTCTTTATCTATCAGAAAATTGAGTTAAAATATTAGGAATGGATTTTATGGTTTGATGTGGCAAAATCATGACCTTGAAATTCTAGGTTGAAAAAACAAACCAAGAAACAGATAACTGTCAAAATAGACAAGCTTATTTCAGTTTAACTTCTCTTTTCTGAAGTTTTAGGATAAATTTTCTTCTTTTTTCAGCATCCGTGTGCATTTATATTTTAGCAGATGCTATGATTGCTTAGGAATTGCTTTTTATTCTAGCAACATGTTTTTTATTCCAGCAACATGCCTTTTATTAGATCAGCAGTCCTAGAACTTGCAATAGAAATTTAAGATATGACAATAGCATCCTAGTAACAAAAATAGGTCTTTCAAATAGTTTTTTAAAATTTCTACTGCAAGTACCCTTGAAATTTCTATCTATTCCTAGGGCATACATTCAGTTATTCCATTCTCCTCATTTCCTGACAGGTATCAGATGGGATTGTACATAGAGCTGTGCTTTTGCCATTTGTCATTTCTACAGCACTTTTCTATATACAAAAAATACCAATAAAGCAAAAGGAAGATTTGGTCCATGTAGGTAATTGAATATGGTATTAGAATATAGTGGAAATTTTTCTCCCAGTACATGTTGCAAGACCAAACTTTTATTTCACGTTATGAATGTTGGCACGGAGTAAGGCACAACTTGGGGGTTTTTTTAACAGTCCGCTAACTACATATAGTAATCAGATTGCTCTTCACTGAGAACTGCATGCAAAAAAATCAAATTCTTGGCAAAATCAGCTTAGTACATTTAATTTTTCCTTCAAATAAATTACTTTTTTAAATTCCACTAGAAGCTGTTTAAAAGTAAAAGCAAAGTTAATTAGATGTTGGAAAGCAGTCTGTTAGGTATAGTTAGTCTAGATCTAGTAAAATGTGCTGAAGATAGAATAATCATTTTTACTTCATCACAGATTAGAAATGCTCTTCTGCAATGTGATGAAGAGTAAAACATGAACAATACCTTCATTTGATATCTAGAAGACAACCTGACACCATTTCTTTCTTATGTAGATATTGCAGCTAGCTACTCTAGAGTCAAAATAAAATACCAAGATATTTTTCTACCTGGGCATACGTAGATCCTTCCATCTACAGTTTTGTTGTACTCAGAGAAGATCAGTATGGGGGGGCGTTGAAAGAAATAGAACTCAGTTCTCAGTGTCATATAATATGAGCTTTGCTGCAATTGATTTGAAGTGTGAAGCTGAAAGAAATTCAGGAGTCACACTGTATATACCCCTGTTCCATCACCCGTTACCTCTGTGATTCATTCCCTTCAGAGGCTCGCATGATCGCTGCCAAGGCTTGTTCAGCAGCATGGTTTAACACCCAGGCTATAATAGGAGCCAGCTAGCTTGACGGAGGTAGAGTATTTCTGTCTGAACACTGTCATCTCACATACTGTCTGTCGGATTGTACAGGGCTTGATATCGTTAATTCACCACTATTAAAGGAGTATTTGTTAGTAAGAATAGCATGAGGTCAGAAACATTCTTGGGATTATTGTCTTATCACTTCAACTGGGCATTATTTTTTTAGGTACTTCCTGTCCAAAAAAGCAACTGTATGCAACACTGCCTCTGCCATTATTAGAATGGCATGACCCACATAAGAGGAATATAATTCTCAGTTGTGGTTAGAGCAGTATGCTTTTACTGTATAAAGCAGGTCTTTGGGTTTAGTTCTGTGAAGCTGGGCATAGCTAAAGCCACTGGTTGGTATTCAAAGGTACCAAGGCAATGGACATAGAAATTACTGTCTTTAGATAAAAAGAGAGGGCAAATGTTTCTGTGTCAACACATGTGTTGTAATAGTATGGCTACAGTAGTTTATGTCTTCCCAAGAACTGACTTTGGATCTGTGAAAATAAGCCACACTGAATTCACTGCTACTTGAACTTGACCATCAAAAACAGAGTCAGCTTGCTTAAAGCTTGCTTGTCTCCTGCTAAATCATACTATAGTTCTTTGCCCAACTGCATAATAGGCATACTCAGTGACCAGCTGTGGGACATTTATAAACAAGACCAAATGCTTGTCTGCATTTATGTTCAGTACAGTAATTTCATGTTCAAAGAAGCTCCCTGAAGAAGTGGGGCCTATCATCTGAGACCATATTGGTAGACCCAGAGCATATCCATCTGTTTTCTCTGTGTGCCTGACAGTGTAATTTAGTGCATTGTTGCACACAACTCTCAATGTTTTCCAGAATCTTGCAAGTTTGATTAATTGCTTATATTAAAACTTATAAAGTGATGCTGTTTATTTCCATCAGCTCAGAAAGCACAAAAAAGTTCCAGACTGTATCTTTTAAAATATCTGGTTGTGCATCTGAGATTCTTTCTATGTCTGCCTTACAGCAGCTGCGTTATCCCAGCAGAAAACAGCTGTGCGATCTATATCAAACTTCTCTGTCTAGGGATATCTTCTAAAGCTCCTGTTGATCTCTCCTCCTTCTAACATCTCTTTCTATAAAGTGGGAGTAATTGCAGAAAAGTAGTGTAGCTGGCATACTCTTTTACCCAAACAGTTCCTGATGTTTGCATCAGCTGTATGGAGTTATAAGCAGCCATGAGAAAATTTTAATCTTCATTAAATGTTAATCCCTGCAAACATTTATATACACATCAGTTCACTTACATAATAGGCATACTGAAATCAGTGGGACTGCCCTGAGAGAACAGTTACTCATACATATAAATGTTTATAGGATTCATTTCCTCTTTTTGCTCTGAATCACCTGGAATAATTTTGCACCCACAACTTCACAAGGTAAGCTTTGTGGCATAATCCTCCTGATGGCTTGGTTCTGGTGAACAGCAATAAGAGTTAAAATATTCTCAGTTTGTTGCAATGCCGTCTTAACTAGAGAATAGTAATATAGTATCTCATTCTACAACTCCCAGTTGTAACTCATTCTTCAATATCTCAGGTTTCATTTTACACCCTCATTTCTGTCTACTTGACTTCTGTCTACTTCTGTTATGTCACTGTGAACATAACTATTTTCATCCTATTTACACAGTTCCTATGGTATAAAACACTGTAAAGAGGTAATTGCCTGCCATTTGACATTATTTCAATGCAGAGTTTTTTATTCTCATTTGATTTTTGTTGGCCGCAATCGTTATTTCTGTCACTGATTTGCATTTCCTCTTCTTCACAGGTACTGATGTTTGTTTTAGGACACATCCAGGCTGGGAGACATAGAACACAGCTCTTGAAATAACTGTTGAACGATGTGAGCTAATATGCTGTCCTGGCACATCAGTCTCTCCAGCTACAGCCAGTTGAGGAATCCAGATTATGACCCTTGTATTAGGGAGCTGAGATCTGTGTGACATTCTCTACTGAGCTGTTTGTTTAAAAGATGGTTTCTATCAACATCTTTGGATACAATGGGCATTGAATGTTAAAAGTAGCTATTTTAACTCTAAATTGCACTCTAAAGCCATACAATGCCACAGCAGTTGCTCTCAGCTATGGTGATAATCAGAAATATAAAGGGGGAAAAATTCTGTTAGGTTTTGTTTCTGTCCACAGAAAATAGAATGAGGTAATATGTTGGCTGAGAACAGGATGACCTTGTTGAAGCTGAGGACCTGTAACTGCCCAGATCCTCCTCTCTTGTACACTAAATGCTATGGCATGTTTGAGCCTTCCTTCTGCTGTTTATCTGTAGATAGTCTGAATTTGGGAGAGAAATTTTCTTCACCCTTTATCTCAGCAGAGATACCAATCAATCAGCCCTACTACTTAGCCTAGGCATTGAGACACTAACATAAAATAGACCAAACTGAGTTGAATGACTCCACCTTTCTAACCATGTGTGGATGTTGTGGCATACTGAGCTAGGAAAAAAGTGCTAATCTGCACATTCAGCATCCAGTTTTCGACAGGGAGAGGACACATTATTCTTTCAGTAGTATTGGAGGAGCACTGTTGGCTAGAGCCTGCTTGTTCACCTGTCGGAAGCATTCGGTATGGGTCAGTTGCAAAATTTTATCACATGATGCATAGCTGCAACCTGCCTGAGATGAGATCATGGGATTATTTATCTTCTAACTGGCTCTTTAGTGGGACATTTGGGCTATAGCCCATCTGGCTGAGGTGGTCTCTCATGATCTTCATTAGGCATAGATGACTACTCACAGAATGAGAAGATATGTATTCTATAAACTATGGAAGATAACTCTCATATATATTTCTAAAGGGGTAGCTAAGGTTAATAGAAGAATAGGACTGCTATACTTATCTGGATTTTAAAATTCAATAACACTTCCATGAAAACTTTTGCATTAAAATTTATATTTACACATTTATAAAACGCTCCCAAATGACAGCTGAGTTTTGGGCTCCCCAGCAAAAAAGAGACATGGACATGCTGGAGTGAGTCCAGCAAAGGATCATAAAGATATTGATGGGGGTGGAGCATCTGAGATCTGAGGAGAAGAGCTGGAATTGTTCAGCCTGGAGAAGAGAAGGCTCAGGAAGGATCTTACCAATGTGTATAAATACTTGATGGGAGGGAAGTATGGAAGATGGGCCTAGGCTTTTGCCAGCGGTGTCCTGTGAAAGGACAAGAGGCAGTAGGTAAATCATGGAAAATTCTGTTTAAATGAGAAAAACTTCCCATATCATGAGCATAGTCAAACAATGGCATGGGCTGCTCAGAGAGGCTGTGGAATCTCCATCCTTGGAGATATTAAAAATTGAACTGGTTGTGGCCCTGAGCAACCTGATCCTGCTTGCGCTGCTTTAAGCAGAGGGTTGGGATGAGGTGATCTCCAGAGGAGCCTTTCTACCTCAACCATTCTGTGGCTTATCTCATAAATACTTTTGAATTACAAGCAATCTCTAATACAGAAAGTTCACTAGGAATTACAGCTATTTAAAAGCACACAGCACCAAAAACGATATTATTTATAATTTTGGTACAAATTAGGGTGGTTTAAAATTAATGAATTTTTAATAAAGAACAATTACAGGTAAAAATTAATTTATACTAAAATATTTCATTCACAGTGCTGTTAAATAACCACTTCTGCCTACAAAATTGTAACTTTCTGTCAGAAGAAGGTGCACAGTACCAAACATATGAATATAATCACAGCTTTGTGAGCAAGTCCTTTTTCTCTTCCTTTCCAAAGTTGTGCCTCTTACTAATGAAGTTTTACAACATGGCTGACCATACTGCCTTTATTATTATTATTATTTTATAGTTGAACCATAAGTATTGTTTTAAAAAAATCTCCTAAAGAAAAATTATTATCAACCAGGTCTTTTTCTTTTGTACTTCAAGTGATACAAAATCCTGATATTCAAATTGTGTAAATTATACACCGTTGCATTTTACATGTCAAATAAACCAAGCCTGTCAAATAAACCAAGCCTGTCAAATTTTTTGATGTGATCAGCTTTACTGCTCTGCAAAATGTGTGACACCCACAATCATTTGTACAAAGTGAGATTCTGAAAATCTTAAATTCCTCTGATTTCAACAGTTGTTTTCCCTGGGTGAGGTTTGCCCAAACAATTGATGAACAGCTATGTGCTATTCCCCATTCATGGCACTGTACCTCTGCTGAGGTACATTTTAATTATCGCACTGCCTGTATTTGGAAATAGCCTGTAAGCATATTTAGTGTGGCAAGTACATAAGATCTATTCATATTACCAGTATTTTTCAGAGTTACATTTCATGCAATGTTTATTACAGCTATTCCAAATCTCCTTGTTGTATCCACAACAGCCTGCCAACTAGAGTGTTGAGTAAGAGGATTTATCTGTGAATGGATCTCCCTCCCTGAAGTAACTACCTCAGATAGAGTTCAGAAAGGGGTGTTTTGCCTGCCTCATCTCTTGGCTAAAGAGGGTAAGGTCAGGGCTATCAAAATTACTCTCTGATGTAACGCAGCATGAAAGCCACAAGTTGTAGGTGTCACATCATCACAGACTCTAGTTTCCTGTGAACTGTAAGGTCAAATGAACTTTCTTGAAATTTAAAAGGTTTCTGCCTGAGAAAGCAGTAACAAACAACTATTAAATATGTCGTGGAATGTCTTTCCTACTTGATTGTCAGCATTTTGATCTTCACCTCAATAACTGAAGTTCACTGATAAGTTTTCTTTATATTATACTATTTGCAATTTTTAGCACAAACCAGAAGTAAATCTGATTGCCAGCTTGACATTCACAGAGCCTTATATTTGTGCAAAAATATGAAGGTTTGGTATAAAAGGATTGTGCTTTTATTGGTCATCAGAGCCCTACAAGCAGATTATGAAAATGTGGCTATTGGCATATAAAAATAATCTGAAATATATTGTTTAAATGTACAGTGCCTGTACTCAGAACCATAAAGAATCAACCATCTTACCCAAACAATATTACAAAGCAAATCTGCTAGGTTTTCTAACAGCCTCTTTTAACGTACTGTAACCTTTGGGTTTGGGGTTTTTTTTAAATTTAATTTAATTTTAATTTAGAAATGTAATATTTCTGTTGTATAATATGGGGCAATGTTTGAGAAATATATTTAGGTAAATACAATTACAGCTATGACAGGGCATATACAGGTGTTATATTTAGTAGTAGGTTGTGTTAGTAATAATAGTTATATCCAGCAGATACAGAAATGATAGAACAGCAGAGACAAGAGGATGTTGTAGGTACTGCCTTTCTGGTGTAACTTGAGCCTTATACTAACCTGGATTAAGTATTCATTTAGCAATGGTTAATCGCACTGAATTTAGCTGATTTTTTTTTTTCAAAGTAAGAAGTCTGCCTTAAAAATAGCTAATAGAGGTTTAGATTATTAGCTGTTGACTCCCTCGAAAGCAAGGAGGCCCTGCAGAGATACCTCAGCAATTCAGAGGGCTGGGGAATCACCAACCATATGAAGTTCAACAAGAGAAAGTGCAGGATTCTGCACCTTGGACAGGGCAACCCTGGATATAGGTAGAGACTGGAGAATGAGATGCTGGAAAGCAGTGCCATGGAAAGAGACCTGGGGGTCCTGGTTGATGGCAAGTTGTGCCCTGGCAGCCAGGAGGGCCAACTGTGTCCTGGGGGCATCAGGCAAAGCATCATCAGCCAGTCAAGGGAGGGGATTGTTCCGCTCTGCTCTGCACTGGGGTGGCCTCACCTTGAATGTTATGTGCAGTTTTGGGGGCCACAGTATAACAAGGATATTAAGCTATTAGAGAGTGTCCAAAGGAGGGCATCCAAAGATGGTGAAGGGCCTTGAGGGGAAGCCATGTGAGGAATGACTGAGGTCACTTGGTCTGTTCAGCCTGGAGAAGAGGAGACTGAGGGGAGACCTCATTGTGGCCTTCAACATCCTCTCAAGGGGAAGTGGGTGGGCAAGTGCTGATCTCTTCACTCTGGTGACTAGTGACAGGACTCAAGGAAATGATGTGAAGCCGAGTCAGGGGAGGTTTACACTGGAAGTTAAGAAAGGTTCTTCACCCAGAGAGTGGTTGGGCACTGTAATACGCTCCCCAGGGCAGTGGTCACAGCACCAAGCCTGACAGAGTTCAAGAAGCATTTGGACAATACTCTCAGGCACACGGTGTGACTCTTGGGGATGGTCCTGTGCAGATCTAAAAGTTGGACTCTATGATGTTGATGGGTCCCTTCCAACTCAACATATTCTGTGATTCTGTGATTATGTAATTTATTATGATGCCTTTATGAACCACGCTTCTCACCTCTGTATATTGCTGGATTTTTTTCAGCTTCCACATGCTTGGATTACATAGTACTTTGTTCCAAAGCATTCTTCCTGAGACTGATCTTCATTTCTGTAGAATCTGACTAGCTGAAAAAGGGTTTTCTTGGTGTATTTATAGTGATGAAAACTGGTGGAGCTATGAATTCAACTCCAGCAGTGCTTATGAGCATAACTAGATCTCTTCTCATTGCAACATGAAACTATAATAAAGTGTGCTTTTTTTACCAGCATAACTACATCAATAATAGAACACATACTGGTATACATCATGGACATCCATCATTAGCTTACTGTGAAAGGATCATTTATTGTAGCTATAAGTAGGAAAAAAGTTTATTCTTGTCAATAAAAAAAGAGCCAGTTTCAGTGCCATAAAGATGCACCTTCTTTTTTCTTTGCCAAGAGCAAGGAACTCTCTAAGGAACAGGCTGCACAGTTTAGCTGTTGAATACTTATCCAGCTGTGTGCTTCCCATCTGCCAAATATATTATCAGAGCAGCACCCAGATTCTTTGGCTATAAACAAAAGCCTGCATGTACTTTTTAGTGCCACCAGGAACCACTGATATTCAAGGTTCATATTTCCTTGAAGTGCTAGATAAGGAAAGAAATTTTTAAAATCCCCTCCCCTCCATCCATGTAAGGTACTTAACAATTTCATTCTAGTTCAAGGTCTTTAAACCAAGGTTGCATGTTTTGCATTTTCTGAATCAAATGGAAAGGCACAGAGGGAAATGCAATGTTAATATCTCTGAACACCTTTTCAAGGGCAGGTAGGTAAGCATTTAATTTGCATTTGGTAGGGCTAAAGCTTAAAGAAAACATTGGTGAAATCAAAGAGCTGCAAATTCAGCAGTGACTGGGCAAGAAATCCCCGTGGTTTTGCAGGAGGGTGAAGTTACAGCTGATGCCAGACATGTCCTGGGCAAGCTCATTTTTGCTGCAGGCCACCTTGCTCCTGGCCTGTGGAGTGCTGACCTGACCACGAGCCCGAAGGGGAATTGCAGTGCAGAGCTTCTGCTCTTCTCTCCTTTGCACAAGTGCTCCATCCCTTTACCTCCATGGGTAGTGGCAGAGTGCATGACCCACACTGACTTGACTTTCAGGTTATTGTGGTGTGAGTCATACCCATGCTACATGCCGTATGGTATCTGCAAGGGTAGGGGTACACACAATGTGATGGGAAGGTGCTCTGCCTCCCCGTTGGACATCAGCACTGAGCCACAATAAGAAAGCCCAGAAGAAATTGTTCAGGGACTCTGGTTCTTCGCTCCCAGCTCTCTAGTACACTTGGAGGACTATTCAAGTTACACCTGTTTAGGGAAGGTGTAACCTCTGACTTGGGCTGTCAAGCTGGCTCAACAGGCAGGAACGGGTCAGGGTGATGCAAGCCCTGCCCTTGCCCTTCCCTGTCAGACTATTTGTTTCCTCAGAGGTATCAAGCAGACTCTGAAGCTTTTAAGCAGGAGGGAGGGTTAAAGAGGCACACAACCATCATTGAGAGCTGCAGACAAAAATAAACTGCATTAGTTTTACTGAAAAGCATTTAGTCATTTTATTTAGGCAAAAGGATGACCCTTTAAAGCAAAACATGGAGTTCACAAGAGCAAGCTGAAGATATTCAGTGAATGGCTACTGAACCGATAATAGATATTACAGTGCTAGGACAAGTTTGTTAATTTTCAGCAAAGAACAGTTTGCAGTGGAAAAGGATGCTAAAAGTGTTTTATAGAAGAGAAATTTGTTAATCAGTACTATTGAAAAGGCAAATATATTCCCCCTGTATGACTTTGGTTTTGAGGTGTTTCCAGGAAAAATACAGCTGTGAATAAAGGGTGCTTCATCAACAAAAGTATGTTTTCAAGTGCTCTTAGAAATGAAACAGTCACCAGCTCTTATGACACTGACTGCTTAAAAATGGATCCTTTCAAGGGAAGGAAGACAAAAAGCCATTCTTGCAAGAAGTCTCAGGCACTCGCAACATCGGCCAAGTTTAAAATTTGCTGGTGAGTAGGAGCTGAGGATGTACTAAATCACAGTGGGCTTAAGGTTACAACTGAACAAGAAATACATTATTTTCATTTCACTGGACAAAGTTAGACCTTTGTTCTGCTTATGAGCTGCTTTTAAAATTGCAAAACAAACAAAAAAACCAACTTCTCAGATGTGTCACAAATTGGGATTACTTGCACAAAACATTCATCAAACAAGTTCATGCTAATGCCTGTTGTAAGTATTCCTCAGAGCATTGAACATTTGTGCCACGTAATTTGTGTGCTGTGTGACATTCATGATGCATTTATGCTGTATGAGCAACTGCCTTGCTTGGAAGTTTGCTGCTGTTCTGCCATGGTTGATTAATGTCAGCCCTGTACAGGGGAGGCACTGTGCTCCCCTTGTATCAAAGTTGTGAGGACAAAGGAAGGTGGGAGATGAATGGTGCCTCAGTCCTCTGCTGGTCTGTCTACTCACTGGTGACATTTCCATTTTTGATTAAAGAAATTTCTCCTGCTGGTATAACAGACACTTAGGGAGATAAGGAAAGAAATTCTCTTACCTCAGAGCATTAGGAATAATTTTTATAAGTCCCAGCGCCAGGAATCATGTGAATTAGGGGCAAATACAAACTCAGATTAATTTTTTGTCTTCAGTTTTGAAGAAAAGTGCTTGAAGATATGATCTGGAAGTATTCTAAAGTTTCAGTAAGCAAAACAGAGAGAAAATAAAAAAGGATTTACATGTACTTAGGCCAGGCTTCTCGTTCTGGGGACCTGAATCATGACTTCTGAATGCCTGGGTTAGCAATTCTGTATTTAGCAGTGACCAAAATGTTCAAAAATAACTTCCCACTATTCGTGCAGCTATATTTATGTTTGGTGAAAGCCATGCTAAGCTGCTAAAAAAGGAAACCAGACCTTGGCAGTTAGCAGGACATGTCCACAAATATCAATATGCAGCATTGCTACTTGGATCTGAAGTTCTCTACTGTTGCCTCTCCTCAGTGGCAGAGACTGGCAGGAGCTATTGTGAGGCACTCCTCCTCCTCTTCTATCACTTGTCCTTTAAGTTTGATGCATAAAACAACAATATTCAAATTGATTGAACTTCCAAAAGGGCAGGTTTACCAGGCAAAAATTTTATTTCCTTTTGAAGTGAAATAAACTGTGATCTCAAAAGCTACATATCTGGAAAACTGTGGAAGGTATTCCCAATTGAGTACAGAACAGATAAGCCTTAACTGATTACCTGTTTTTCCTGCTATTTTCTCTTCAGGTCTGATTTATTTGTTGAACTTATCTACTCACATCTTATCTTTTAGACAGTTGGTTCTTTGGGACAGAAACCATCATTTTCCTTTTTTTTTTTTTTTATTTAAGACAATACTGGATAATCTGGCTGAACTCTTTCACTTGCTATATTGCAAGTGTTAAATAAGTAATATTTTTGGCCAATTCCTAGTCTCATTGTTGTGCCCAAAGTTATAATAAACTGGAAATCCTATTTGTTCAGGCCTCTATCTAGGAAACTTCCTCATTACGGAACACAGAGTTTTAAAACTGACATCTGAAGCAATACAGGTAAGTTTTCTACTCTGTCATATGTGCCTTCTGACACATATATGTACTTTAGATGCAAATTAAGACTATTATGTTAAAAATGTGCCTCTCCTTTTCTATGTTGTCAGTGTCCTTAAAACCCCTCCCGTAAAAATCCCAAATATGGGTACTTTAATGTCCAGAATCAGAACTCAGCCAACACTTCCTCAGAGAAGCAACCAGCCTCTCTCACCTGACTATGGCTTGTGCAAGTGTCTGTCAGTCACAGCTGCACTTCCACAGGGCACCAGCTGCTCCCTGTGTGCTAGCCCAGGAGAGCAAGACGGACTGCAGGTGGGTCTCTCATTGTATTGATCAGTACAAAAAAAATCCTCTAACCCACAAACAAACAAAACTATGTAAAGAGAATGTATAGTGCTCTAAACAGAACAGGGAGCTCTTGTGGAAAACTTTGTCTGAAACAAAACTGAGCAATATCACAATACTGAAAAGCAAACAGGCCTAAGCCCCACAAGAAGTAAAAGAGGGTTTCTGTCCTTCTACAGGTTACAGCTCTGTAGAAGTGAAATCCTGGCCTTAGGTCAACATTCCCACCTGCTACCTGGGGAACCACCCTTTCAAGGCTACCCAAAAAATAAAAGAAGGATTTTTTTCAGTTCAGTTCTTTCGGCCTGATGCTGATAATGTAAAAATTGCAAAATTCTTAGCTGTACTTTTTTTTTTAATATTTGCATATTCTATGGTTCTGTCATGTTAAATAAAGACAACTCGGTTGCCTAATGAAATGCTTTAGAGTGAAATTCAAACCCCACATGCTTATTCAGAGGATTTTAAAAATGTGATTATAATAACATACTCTGTTTGTCAGTCCAACTTCCTGCCCTGCACCCAGCAGAAAAAGTCAGAGTGAACATAAGCACGGAAAAAATATGTAAAAAGTCCTTTCTAGTGTTGCATTTGTGCATCTGTAGGGACAAGGATGACAGTTAGCCAAGTGCCCTGAATACTCAGTTTCTCCTTTGAGAAACTGAGTTCAGTTTTTTCTCTACAAAGACGCCTCTGAACTTGGATTCTTTCCTATGATGCTGAATGCCAGCTTGTTCCTTGAAAAGGAAGGGGTTTAAAAGGCCAAGAAGCTAAAAGGACTTCTTCTGTATGGACAGGCAATTAATTATAATAATAAAAAGTTTGTATTATATATAGAGGTAGAACTTCTTCATTTTGGTCTGTGCAGATGATCATTTGTATTCTGTTAAATAATCTCATTTGTTTAAAATGCCCTTCTTGTGTCCTAGAGACTATCAGTAAAACTAAGCAGTTATTAGAAGGATAGGAGGAGGCTCTCATCAAAATTGTATAACTCGTCTGTTTTGGTGGGGTTTTTTTGTCTGCACTAACACCATATAACCCAGAGAGACTAGCTGAAAGCATAGAGGCCTTCTCTGCCATTCCCAATATTTGTGAAGTGTTTGCACTATTTGTTTTTACTGTCTGTGTTCGACCTCTTGGTTCCCTGCCCCTTTTTTCTTCACTGCTTATCTCTGGTGGAGGAAAATCCTGAAGCTGAACTGGCACCAGCAGCACAGGCTGAATGCAAGGCTTTTCTTGCCCATCAGTGAAACAGGTGGATGGACTCATTGGTTCAGCTTGTCCACCAAATCTCCCCTGTGCTGGCTGGTCAGAGCAGCATGTCAGGCTCCAGGAGCTGCAGTTCTGCACTGAAGTCAAGAGAAGTTGCACCTTTTTCCATTTCCATCTAAACGCATCACACAGCGAGCTCAAGTCATTTTGCTCAGACCCTATCACAAGCCAAATAAAAGCCAGGCTCGCTACATGTTTGCTTGTCACTCTCCAACGAATGATTTGCTGCTTCACTTTTTTATAGGCTGCAGCCCTCCCAGGCAGAGGGAACCAGTTGGGGCACCCCAGTCAGACGGACACCCCGCAGGCGGCTGAGCCTGACATTAACAAGCCATGCTGGGGCTGGAGAGGAGGGACCGTCAGCAGCAGGACAATGGTGAAAAGACGATTCACAGAAAGGAGACAGTGCCTTCCCACGCTGGGCTGCAGCCGGGGGCTTCATAGCCAGCAGCAAGGCCAGACAGAGGTGACTCACTGAGGTGACTCATAGGTGACCTGTGATGCAGCTTGCCTCTGACAGTATCTGCTCTTCTGACCAGAGTTATTATGGATGACCAGCCAAGAACAGCCACTGGATCATTCCTCAGTATTGATGGGAGCTGTGGGGTTGTCTTCGGGGATAGAGAGACTTCACCTCCCTTTCCCTTTGGCACACACCGCCCTGTTGCCTGCTAGAGAGCACTGCTGGCACTGGGTCTGCTTGGTTAAACCCCCCGGGGGCCTGAGCCAAGCCCTCAGGTTTCGAGTGTGCAGAGTACTCACTGATCCACTGCTGGTATGCGGCAAGAGGTGTGGGAGCTCCCTTCAGCCTGCAAGAGAGCAAGCAGAGGGGTGGGGAGCAGTCACACCTCTGGCCATTGGAGGATGGCCTCATCCCTACCAGCCTGTTAGTCACACAGGCAGGGATGTACTATAGCCACTGACTGCAGCTGTAGGCACGTCTGCTACCGCCACAAGTCACACCATTCAGTTTCTTCTGCTGCCTTAGTCATGTCAATCTGCTTTGTAAAGGGAAGTCAGGTGAACTCTTATGATGAGCTGGATAAAAAGCTGATTATCATCCCAGGTATTTGCTGCTGCCTCACCAATGCTGTTACTGCCTAGCTCTTCTATTCTATGACATTGTATGAAGAAGAAACAAACCAGCCAATTAATGGCAGAATGTGCAGAGATCAGTTAATGGTGTGAATAGTCTTAGGGGTAATCTGGTCTCAGGGGTAGTTGAAACATTTTATCTGGCTGCCATCTAAATCAAGGATTATTTGGAAACAGCTGTAATGGCTTAAAAAGTTACCATTTCCTAGTTGTCCCTTGCAGCGAAGTGTTTTCTGCAGGCGGCTGCTGCCTATCTGAGCACCACTCACAGGTTGCTTGCCTGAGTACAAGGCAGCTTGGGCTGAGCCACAGCACTTAGGGGCTTTTAAAATCAGCCAAGCAAATTTGCCCAGAGGCTGGAGTGTAAGGCTCAGATGATGTTCTCTTTTAGCAGGGTAACCCCTCAGAGCAGAGAGCTGAAAACAAATGGTCCAGTGGAGGCAATAGTACCTTAAAGCCCCCAAAAAGCACCAAAGTTCTTTGTGTTGTGAAGCTTAAGCTACCCTGTTTGGCACCTTAAAATCAGGTTTATCTGAATTTTCTATGTACTTGTAAAAGGAATATTTTAATAATCAATTAGAGTTGTTTACAAAATCAAAATATATTTTGAGTATTTTGTGGATATAGAATGATTTTTTCTGTTTGCCCTCATAAGTCCCTAAAAATCAAATTTGCCATATTGGATGTATAACTCAGAAAAGCTGAAGCAGACCGTCATTTTGGATTTATTTGCCAGAAAAATCCTTTCCAAATACAGAAATTATTTAAGTTCTTACTGCACTGAGGTAAACTTGATGTAAGTAACTAATATTGTACAGTGGCTACTATATGTAGCCACTTCAGTCAATTTTTCTAGGATGCAGAAGACACTGAAATCTTCAAATAACGCAGTCTGATTGCTTGTTCTCATCCATAGGATAACAAATACACATCTCAAACACCAAGGGAAAAAAAAAAGAAGAGAGAAACAAAATTATTCTCTGACTTCACCTAAGAAGCAGCTTCCAACTCAGCCTAAAGCACCTCTGGTAATATACTGCACTACTGGAGCTTCACAGATTAGTAAAGCAGTGAAGCTTTCAAGTGGACAAGTAGAAAATAATGTTTCTTGACTAGAAGAGGAGACCTCGCTTTCTACTGAAAATACAGAGGTTCTTTGAAGTTGAACTCAGTTCTACAGTGATCTGGACTAAATCATAGCTGCTAGGTATTTAAAATACCAGCTGTCCCACATGTTCAGTAGGAACACGCCTTGAGGCTCACCAGTAACTCATGTAACCATAACTCTCAGCAGATAGGCAATACTTTTCATTTTTAAAGCTGTTAACAAGCAAAAACTCATTAATCACAAATCGAGGAAGCAAATTAGCACATGGTGTCATCCTTGTTTTAATCACTGGGAATGCAAAACACACTGCTTTATGCAAAGTGGGTCATCTGGTGCTGGGGTTAAGTGTGCAGGATTCAGGGTGCCACCCCCAGTGGCAGTGACCACCCCACAGGGGTGCCTGGATCAGGGGCACCTGCAGAGTATGGCAGCTCCCCTCCTTCTCCTCTGCATGCTTTCACCAGAGGTGGAAAGGCAGGTGGTATGGCATTGTGGCAGATGTTGTGTGAGGAAGATGGACAGAGCTTTTCAGTGAGTGTAAGTGACCCAGGGTTTTGGCCTTGCCACTCTCTTGTTCCCTAACCTAGCTCAAGATTTCTGTATTCTTTCCACATTTCACCTCCAAGGCCCTTTCTCCTGGCCTGCTGAGCTGTGTGGCACCAAGCCCTGGGTCGCAATCACTGCCAGGAGAACTCACAGCAATACTAATCAGGATGACAGGCATGAGTAATAATAAACAGTTCTTTTGGATGTGACATTTTGTACCAAAAAAAAAGAAAAAAAAGAGCTACCAAAGCAATTAAAAACCCTAAGCAAGACTGGAACCTAAAGAAAGTAAACCACAGAAGTTTAAAAAAAAAAACTTCTCTACTTACTGCGTATATAATGGCTTGTTCCAGAATTGTGATGTGCCAAACATACACCAGGGTCCAGTGGATTGGGCGTAGTGGCAGTTGGTAAGAAACAAACTGCAGAAGCAGCAGGAACAGATTTAAAGGTCACCAAGCTCATTCACTTTGGAAAACAAATGAACACTATGATACTGTGAACAACACTGTGCCTACTGTCTGTTACACCACTCCCCATGACTGCTATCCTACTCCTTTTTCACTGTCATTAAATATATTTATCAGTGGAGAGCTGTGAAATATCAGATATTAGAGGAAAAAACACAGAGTAGCAAAGGAAATAGCTTGCCTATGCGTGCAGGGTGGAAGGAAGCTGTGCAGGTACTCATACTTCATGGAGATCATGACTTGCTGCTGGCTCCGTATAATGTCAGCCTGAGAATGTATGAAGAGCTTGGTATTGAAATTATTTTTCCTTCCCTATTAAAATACATTTAAAATGGAAGCTGTGTGTCTAATTTTCCATTTACATGTCTAATAAAAACTATTGGTTTCTTTTATGTTCCCTACACTCATTTTCCTCTTGTGCTGGTTTTGGCTGGAGTAGAGTTGATTTTCTTCAAAGTAGCTGTTGAGAGGCTGTGGTTTGGATTTGTACTGGAAACAGTGTTGACGATCCAGGGATGTTTTCGTTACTGTTGAGCTGGGCTTACACGGAATCAAGGCCTTCTCTTCCTCTCATTCCACCCCACCAGTGAGGACCTTGGGCATGCACAAGGAGTTGGGAAGGGATGCAGCTGGGACAGCTGACCCCAACTGACCATAGGGATATCTCACACCATATGGCACCATGCTCAGCATCTAAAACTGGGGGAAGAAGGAGCAAGAGGCAATATTCAGAGAGATGGCATTTGTCTTCCAAAGGACTGTTATATGTGATAGAGTCCAGCTTTCCTGGCAATGGCTGAACCCCTGCCTGCCCCCCCCCCGCCAAGGGAAGTGGTGCATAAATTCCTTGGTTTGCTTTGCCTTTGTGCATGACTTTACCTACTAAACCATCTTTATCTCAGCCTACAAGTTTTCTCACTTTTATATATCTGACTCTTTCTCCCAACTCACAAAACTCCATTTCTACTTCTCTGGGTGACATTCTGTTCTGTGTGCACATGTGTGTATGGAGGTTTAAGTGCAGCAACTGGAGGGAGATCATGGGTCATGGCTGCAAATGCGGAGAGCAGTGTGTATACATTGTGTGTGAGTGTGTACATCAGTGTGTGCTGAGCAGCAACTATGCAGCCCAGATAGCTGGTAGCCAGGGTAGAGGCTTGGGAGCTGGTTATCAAAGCAGCCATGAACCTGGCCCAGTTAATGGAGAGACCAGAGAGGCTGAAAGCTGGTTACTGTGAAGACCCATGGTCATGGGGTCGGCCATGTGTGGGTGTGCAAATTTGTAGATGGTTGTGTGTGGGTTGGGAATACATGCTTAGCCTCGCTACAGGCTGTATTTTGGAACATTGAGCTGCTTTGTCAAGATAATAGATTTGGCAACCCCTAACAGAAAGTATGGATGTGTATATGTATATATGTGTTCAAAGTCAGTAAAACAAATCTGAATAATATTTCCTATTGATATCATTCTGAATTGATCAATATTTCCTATTGATATTGTTTCTCATTGATATTATTCCTGTTTTCATTTGCTGCAGTTATTACACTATTTACAGAGTCAGATTTTTGCAAGCAAGTTTTAAGAAGTCATAAAATTTATTTGAGACCCTCAAATATATTTCCTTTCATTAACCCTACTGGGTTTTTTTCCCTAAAATGTGTCTGCGCATTAAATAAAATGTTAAGGCTCCTTTTATAATTAATGGATACTGAGGTCTTCTAGATCAATGTATGGGAAAGCTTGATTTTTGTCCTGCTTTTTAATGCATTTCATAGCATTTTCATAGCTTTGTCTCTTATTTTTCTTTTGTTGCCAATGTCTGCATTGTCATTACTGTCCTAATTGCTTAGTCTTCTTCAGCTTTTTATTTTATGTCTGCACCTCTTTTCTTACCTGGTTTTAATGGTTCAGGAATCCTTTAATACACTTACTAGGGCCAAACCTTTGCACCCTCAAGACTAGAATGAATTCAAGGCAAAGCTATTGTGAGCAGTTCTGACTTCAATGACCAGTTACATTCCTAGGAAGAGAAAGAGTGCCAGTGATTTAGTTATCTGGCTCACAGGCTGCAAGATATGAATAAGACCTTGAATTTTCTTACCTTTACTCAGACCTTCATTGTTGTTATTCAATTTACTGTTGCAGGCCGGTTTAAATTAGCAAGACACCATTTGTATTATGGGAGCGATCCAGCTCTGGAAATTCTGACTACACTACTCTGCAACATTTCTGTGACTTTGTAAATGAGAACAGGTGAAAATCTGGCTCTGGGTATCCTGTTTAAATTCTCCATTGCACAGCTCTCCTCTCCATCAGCACTGACATTTCAGTCTTGAATCACTTCTCCTTTTCCTTTCTGGTCCTTTTAATCATTTCAGCAAGGGAGAAAGAAGCAGAGGGAAAAGAGAAGGGACTAGCATCAAGTTTCCGTATAAATTTAGCTCAGTGGAATGGGCAAGGAAACAGCAAAGGAGTTGAAAATTAACTCAGTCAGAAACCAAATACCTCCTGCCTACATGCAACAATGTGGTTACTAGGATCTTTATATTTTGGAACTGTTAATGTGGATTTTTTTCAAATATAGTCATAAGCAGTACTCTTCCAGACTTCCACAAAACAGCCCTTTTTTAAAGAAAATTTATGCAGATTTGTAGTAAGATCAAAGAGTGTATTGGATCAGCAAAAATTCATTTTCAATGTTTTTAAAAGGAAAGCCTACTTTACCTTCCATCCTTCTGGGTGATCTGAAGACCAAGGCAGATTCAGTAGCAAGAAAAGTTTCAGCACTATCATCTGCCCAAATTGAAGTATGATTTCAGATCACGTGTCTATACTTACACTATATGTCTTTTTGCTGCCTAAGGACAAGAAACTGGCTACCACATTTCCTATATAATGCTCAGTTAATTGCAACCACAGTATAATATTTAGTAAATTGAAGGTAGAACAATTAGAAGGTATATGGAAGGTATATGCATTTTATTCCTATTTTTGCTTTTTCCCTCAGGAAATGAAAACAATTTGTGGAGAAGGAAGGTATTTTCATTGCTGTTACACATTCTTGAGCAGTGATTTTCAGTCCTTGCTGTCTTTGTTGATGAACAACAAACACAGTTAGCATGAAAAAGTGGTATAGGTAAAAAAAAAGGCTATTAAAATGAAAGTGTATATGTGGAAGTTAGCCATGTCTGTGTTACTATCATACTTGAGCAGCCTTAAATTGAGGCATCTCCTGATTCCTTGAAAGAAGAGGATCTTCTTCCTTACAGATTTCATATGCTGCCTGCTACAGAAAAGACCTGAATGTGAGTGTGTGTGTTTCCAATGGAAAAAAAATGTGCTTTTTTTTTATTTTTCTCCTCAGACATGATTACTGGAAGAGGAATTGTGAGGAAATATGTTAGTCATTTCTACATACAGGATCCTGTATGTAGAGTAAAAGATATATTTGTTTGTGAAGTTTGACTCGAGATATCTTGAAACACAGATAAACTGAATTTGTCCACAAAAAGGAAATATTATTAATACACTATCTGTTTTAATATCAGGATATATATTCTCAATAGCAGTAGTGTACACTATTATTCTAAGAAAATAAATTAGAGATGATAATGTCTGAGATATCTCAGTGGACTGAGTTTTACAAGTGTGCATAAATTTAGACTTGGATGCCGTACCTTAAGGAGCAGATATGTTCCTGAGAAAATGGAGTCTTTTTGTTTAGCAAACTCATAACAGTGTTTTAGAAGAAGCATTAAAAAAAAGAAGTTACATTACACTAAACTGAGAATAGCATTGCAAATAGACTAGATATTATTCAGTTTCCCTTCTTTACACACGTGCATTTTCAAGTCTGCTCAGTTGTCTGTACATATTACTGCTGATGATACTTTGTTGAAGTCTGTGACAACTCCCTTTGATGGCAGCAGCACTTTGATAATCAAATTTTCATGTACACATTGAATGAAATATAGCAGTAGTTCATTCATTTGCCTATTTAACATTTTATTTTGGTTTGTGCAGAGGAAAGAAATTCTTAGCAGTTAATGATATGACAATAAAAGCTAAATAATAAAAAGAATAAAGTGATTAGTGATAACACATGGAAATGTCAAAAACCTGTTTTGATGGTATGAACATATCTGTAATAAGGAAAACAAAGAAACTTTGTCAAAGTGCATATGAGGCCTACTAGTATGGAAAATTGCATAAATGAATGCTCTTTGATTCGTTGAAATTAATCAATTGCACATCCTAACTAAAGGCTCTGAGTGGCAAAGCTGCTTAAGTATTGCAATAATCACAGGCAATAGTTTGCACTACAGTACCTCAAAGGTCATCACAAAAAACATGCGAAAGAAGAAATGTTGATAAAAGGTAGTGCACAGAAGAGTCTGTAGTCCTATATAAAACCTTGTATTATGGCAGAAGATATTACTTGACTGCCTAGTTCAAAGAAGGGATGTGTGTTCACAGCCCCCTGACTGATATGAGGACAAATAACTTTTCTCGTGTAGTCTCTCAATGGAAAAAAAAAAAGCAAATGAAAATGCCAAAGGTTCTCTGTTCTTCCCATCCCATTAGTGGAGAACATGTTGAAGTGGAAGGAGAACTTGCTCAGCATATTCTTGAGAACAGATGGAAGCAAGCCCTCTTTCAATAGGACTGTGTACACTGTAGGTGGATTTATCTGATCAAATGCAGAGATCTACAGTGTAGATGTCTCCTGACAAGTTCATCACACTAAATTCTTTTTGTAGTCGATGAGAGAAATGAGAATTCCCAGGATGTGGCTCATCCCAAAGTAGACATATATGTTTAGTCAGACAAACTGTTTTAAAATACCTGTTCCTCAGTTGGTTGGAAAGGGAATCTGAAGGGTAACTAATTAGTTACAGACTAATTACAAATCAGTATTTACCTAATATCTCTACTGTATCTCAAGTTAGGTAAGTTGAACTCCACTCTACGTTTCTTTTCCAGTAGAAGAAGGACACCAAAAGATTTTCCTGTATATTCCCCAGAAATGGTGCTGCCATTTCACCTGACTCTATGCTGGGGCTCATGGAGAGGTACTGAGTTTCAGAAAATCCCTCTATTAATCTGTATTTTGGACTGTCTCTTCATCTCATCTTCATTTTGGGTCATTTGTCCCCTATAGTAATCCCAGGCTTCACTATTTGAACTTGGTAGATACAATAAAAAAAACAGAATTAATTTTGGTTGTCCATTCCAAGGCTCAAGTTTATCTGTTCTACCCTTCTCTCCTACAACGGTGCAACTTTTTCTACATCAGTCCCATGAGAGGTTTGTCTAATCTGTCCTTAAGACCCCTTTTCAGCTGATCTAGCCCAGAGCTTTCTTGTTGTGCCAGGACAGATTGTTCTTTGTGTCTGCTCTGAGTCTTTCAAATTTAAATTTAAGCTTATCCATCATGAGTACAGAGCCTCTTGCACATCTGAATGTTTCTATTGTGTCTACCTACCCACTGCCATAGAAATGCTAGTTTTTTCTTGAGGAGAAGAAACCTGTCTTGCAGGCTTTCTTCACACCTAATATTTCGAGATAACTGACCATTTGTAGTGTCCTCTTTCCAACTTTGGAAATGCTGTGCCAAAACTGGCTGATTTCGGTACTAACCACTCTTTGGCTTGTGACCAACGGAATGATCAGTCTCCTTTCCACACATTTGCTATACATCTAGCTATTTTCCATTACATTTTTCACAGCTATTTTATCTGGGTAAAATTAAGGTCTTGCACTGCCCTTTTTATCCCTGACTGCTCCTCCAGTTTGTCAAGATAATGTGGAATCCTCAAGTGTACATGAATACAGTAGAGGTTTGGGTCAACATTAGTTATTCCATCATGCATCTAATCCATGGAGACCCTTAGCGCTAGAGAGTCTGACACTGTTTTCAATACTTCTTTCTTGCAAATTGCAGTTGCATAACAATTATACATTGACAAATCAATGGAGAACTGGGGTTTTTTCCCTCTGTTCGGCTGGCTTTCTTTCATCTTCCACGAGCCTGGTTTCCAAGTGGCACCTAACACCCTAGACTAAAGCATCTTTTTTCGTGGAGCTAGGAACTTCCACAAGCGAAAAGACATTTTAATAAGCCACTGAAACTGCAGGCGGAGCCTGCCTCTGGGGAGACTGGGTACTCCTAGCCTTTGCCAGGCACTTTCAAAGTTTTCAGCTCAGAGTTCTATTAGGAAATCCTGTTAGAAAATTTAATTTAGAGAGAATTTACTCTAAATTCTGTGAAATTTTAGAGTCTTGTAAATGACAGCTTATCCAACTCCTTCCCAATTTACCTCAATCCTTGCTTTTATGTTTTTACCAGAGCTTTAGGAGTTAAGAGCAGCCTTCCTGCTTGGAGTAGTATCTAGGAGACAAGTTTTCAACATATACAATTTTACAATGAACTTTGATAATTTTTTATGTGTGATGGCATGATACAATTCTCCAGTTGCAGAGAACTAAACTGAAGGTCCTTTTCAGTCCTGTGTTCCTTATCGTATAGGTAACCCTTTTATAGTACAGACAATTGGAGTTGAACATGCAGAGACCAGGATTCTGCTCAGAGACACTGCCTCTGATTTTCAGCAATATTATCTACATTTTAACTAAATGAAATTAACACGTTTAGTAAGACAAGAGTGCCTTTTACCTTTCCCAGCACCCAGTACAAACGTTTGAATATTATTTTGTAACATCGTACATTCTGAGTCATATTTGGAGATTAAAAAATGGAGATTGGAAGAGAGGAAATTATTAACTTCATTAGGCACATTTGTTTGCTGATGCGTAACTCCAGAAGGAATCAATAGAAGTTTATGCACTCACAGACACAGTTTCTAGCCCAGTCAGCTAGGCCAAAAGGGAGGATTAAGAAAGCTGTCTTTCTCTTGCGTTTCTATGCTCCAGTAATATTTCTTTGCCCTTGCATTTGAATTAGAAAAATTAAAGCCAGACATTTTCTGTATCAAGTTGGTGAAGTCAAATTGAGATTTTCAGATTTGTTGACAGACTTCCAGTCACTGCAAGAGCATCAGACCTATGGTACCTGAGAATTGCAAAAATAAAGGACCTTGATTAAATTGTTTGACTGTTTTCTGAAAATGGTCATATGTAGATTTAAAGCACAAATATTAATAACTTTGTTCCACATTAGAGACCTGTATCACATCAACAGAATCTGCAGTATAATCTTTTTCTTTGAGAAATACCTTTTGTACTGGCTGCCACAGGCATGAAAATGAGTGCCATGCTCCTAACAAGCTGCTGCAATATTCTCTATGATTTAAGGAGGAGATTAAGATATAGAACTCAAGTACCACAAAAGTGGTATCAGGCTTGAGAAATTAAGCTGCAATCAAGCTGGTGTGAAAACGGCTGGCTGGAATAGCACTAGAGGAACTGCCGTATTTGGATACCCTGTTATCCAGGTCACTATCCCTTTATAACTGCTCTGGGGGACAGGATAGAGTCTAGACAAGGATGTCTTTCTGATGTTCTTAGAATTAGAGTTTTAAAAGTCTAAAATGAAGTTCTATTTCATTTCAGCTAAAACAACATCTGTTAAACACCACTGAAATGTGGAACTGCTCCTATATTTGCTTGTCCTCTGCTGTAGTGCTGTGTCCAGTTCTGGGCCCCTCAGTTCAGGAGGGATATTGAGGTGCTGGAGCAGGTGCAGAGAAGAGCAATCAGGCTGGTGAAGGGACTTGAGCACAAGTCCTGTGATCAGAGGCTGAGGGAGCTGGGGTTGTTTAGCCTGGAGAAGAGAAGGCTCAGGGAGACCTCATCACTCTCTACAACTCCCTGAAAAGAGGTTGTAGCCAGGTGGGGGTTGGTCTCTTCTCCCAGGTAAGCAGCAGTAGGGCAAGAGGGCATGGTCTTAAGCCCTACCAGGGAGGATATTAGGAAGACATTTTTTGCAGAGACATTTTTGCAGACATTGGAATGGGCTGCCCAGGGAAATGGTGGATTCTCCATCCCTGGAGGTTTTTAAGATGAGACTGGATGTGGCACTTTGTGCCATAGTCTAGTAACCACAGTGGTAGTGGATCAAGGGTTGGGCTTGATGATCTTGGAGTTCTTTTTCAACCCAGTTGATTCTATGATTCTATGATTTGTTGCCAAGAAATATTTCTCAATTTATCAATCCTAATTTTAATCCTCCTCTTTTGAAATCCAAACTTTTAAAAAGCAGTAAAAGCAAAGGCACAGAACATTCACTCTTTTCTGCAACTACATTCTGATGACACTTTCTTAGGCTTTTTTATTGCATATAAAAGTAGAACTAAGATAGACTTTAGGAGATTAAAATATAATTTTCGATTGCCTCGATCTTGCAGGATTTTGCTTTCAGGGAAATGTAATCACATATACAAAATGCTAAGCAATCTGATAAACTTTTAATAGGATTTTTATTGGTTTTTAGTTTATTTGTAAAAGTTTTGGGCATTTGGGGTAAATATTTCTGTGAACATAATACACAATCAGCTCTTTAATGTCTAAATGTTAGTGTGTT
Organism: Oxyruncus cristatus; assembly: GCA_013399855.1. NCBI lineage: Eukaryota > Metazoa > Chordata > Aves > Passeriformes > Cotingidae > Oxyruncus > Oxyruncus cristatus. The sequence goes on along the minus strand of VXAY01005889.1, from coordinate 155,042 downwards.
TTCATTTAGACATTAGAAAGCCTTTTTTTTTTGTTGCAGCTGCATTTTTAAGGTACAGCAACAAGCATAAGAACACATTTTCTACGCTTATGTAATAATTCAGAAATACTATATAACAAATATATAGAAAAATGATAAAATATAGCAGGGATGTGCTCTGTGGGTTATTAAGAAAGTTATTCTATCTGATAATCCTTATTAATTCCAGTTATTGCAGTATTGTACCACTTACATATTTTTGATTATTCCATTTTCATTTCTAAGAGAAATGTCTGCAAAGCAAATAGATCGATTTATTTTTATTGTTGTCCTAATCAATTTTCCTGTGCTATTCCTGTGCTTATAATGAATATTGTTTATGTGTTGAAATCAATTTTTACATTTTTATTTTGATGTCCTTGTCAGACGGTTTAAGCCACATTTTCTTTTTCTTGCTGCTGCTTAGAGACTCAGTTAATTCTCACTTCCTCTTGGATATGCATCTCACCCAAATTCTCTTCTGTTCATCTTGAACCTGCTAGATTGCACATTTCTTTATGAGAAAAAATGAATGAGTAGCTGAACTGGAACTACTGTGAAGCACAAAAGGAATTTGACATTAGAGATGCAGAGAGTCACAGATGGCTCACACATTCATTCTTTATAATCCTGTAAGGGGGTGTTAAAGAAGTGTTCTGCCTCACTGTCCATGTATTACCAATGTCCTCTGTGCTATCACATTTGATTGATGCATAACTTTGCATATATATATCCTCATGGCTACTCTCTGAACAAGGCATTTACAAAATAAGAAGCTAACATGCAAGTTAGATCTAACATCAAGTGAGATCTAAAATGGAATAGTGCAAAGTCTTAAGGCATTTATTGCGAACAACACTCTGCTGTGCCCTAAGCTAATACTCGTCTTAAGAAGCAATATTCTGGACGCTCTGTCTTTTCCCTACTTTCTCCTGTGTTTCTCACTACCTCTTCCAGCAACACTAACACTAAATTCCTGCAGCACTCCCAGGACAATGAGCTTTATTCAGTTTGTCACCATTAATGAAAATGAAAGAAATAATGTTTTAACGCAAATGCTACACAGGAAGCTGGAGATAAAGTCACATGCTGTCAGAAAGTGTAACGGGAGAACAGCTTGAACAAAACAGCCTATTACTCTTCATATGGTTTTGACTCCAGTGATTTCAATGGCATGGGTTTTGATGGCCAAAAACTCCATGCAACACACCATATTTCCTCTCCTGAGTGAGCACCATAACAGATGGAATCCGAAATCATGGACAAAATTAACTCAGTCGACATTTTGTGGAGATTTGTGGACATTTTATGTGCATTTTATGGACATTATACAGGGGTGGTCCATGGAGTAAATGAATGGTATTTTTTTATTATATCAAAGCATGGGAAGGGGGAGGGTGGATAATGAAATTGTATTGGATAGTGTGGTACCTGAGCATGTGTAAATGGTACAGATTAAGGGTGGAGAATGTACTGGTTTGGGCTGGGGTACAGTTGACTTTCTTCAAAGCTGGTAAGGGGCTCTGTTTTGGATTTGTGCTGGAAACTGTGCTGATAACACAGGGATGTTTTTGTTATTGCTGAAGGGGGCTTACACAGCATCAAGGCCTTTTCTGCTTCTCACCCCACCACTGAGTGGCCTGTGGTGCACAAGGAGTCGGGAGGGGACACAGTCAGGACAGCTGACCCCAACTAATCAAAGGGATATCCCAAACCATATGGCATCATGCTCAGCATGTGCAGCTGAGGGAAGAAAGAGGAAGGTGGGGAATTTTGTAGTGATGGTGTTTGTCTTTCCAACTGACTGTTAGGCATGATGGAGCCCTGGTCTCTTGGAGATGGCTGCACCTGCCTGCAGGAAGGGGTGAATGTTTTCCTTATTTTGCTTTGCTTGCATGTGTGGCTTTTCCTTGTTTATTAAACTGTCTTTATCTCAGCCCGCAAGTTTTCTCACTTCTACTTTTCCAATTCTTTCCACCATCCCAATGGAGGCAGAGGCTCTGGCTGTGTGGTGCTCAGTTGTTGTCCAGGATTAAACCATGACAGTAAGATATATTTAAGTATGAGACAATATTCAGATCCTTCTGTGTTTGTTTTATTATGAATCAGGGACTTGCTTTACATATGAATTTGGAGCATTTTTATTGATAGTACTGAATTTATTCATATGAATCACTAAAATGTTGTAGTTTGATAAAGTCCAGATACTGTGCATAGAAGGAAGGACTTCGGTTTGGTTTCTCCTACAGGTAGAGTTTTTCTACTTCTCTGTACCTGCAGTGCTTCTCCTCATACCTTACTCTTATCTCTTATTCTCACTTTTTCCTCTCTCCAACATTGTTTTTCCAATTGACTTTTCAAATTTTTCTTTCCAGTTTCTCCTTCAATCGACCAATGCTACATTTTTGAGCGTGATGGAGTAGGATCATGTAAAAGTCTCTACTAAAACTCTGTTAAGCACGATCAAATGTTTATTGACCTTATGTGCATGCTGCAAAGCTTTCTCAGCCAGGGATAGAAAGTAGAGACTTTTGATCAGAAGGGATCTGACAGTGAAAGTTTTAAGTCTGCTGATTGACAAATGAGAGAGTATTACTTTTCCTTTTACCTGTAAGTAAATTTAAAAATATACCAGAAAGGAAAATAATTAAAGATATATGGTAAAATCAAACTGCTGGTCTCCACATCTCTTATTTCATGTGGGTGGGGGAAAGTGAAAATGAGGAGGAAAAAAAATAAAAGGATAACAATTTTTTTTTTTCAAATCCTGAAATATCATCTCCTAAGTCTTACTTATGAAAAATTATATTTGAAGAAATTTTAGAGCTGTATGTGAAGGGTTTGTTACCCTAATACAAACAAATGCTGTCTGCCAAAGTGAAATTGAAATGCAAGTGCTCCTACCAAGCACCATCTGTTGTATGAAGTCGTTCCAGACAGCCCCAAAAAAATGCCTTCTGGTCTTTACTCTCAAGCATTCTTGTGACTGCTTACTACTCTGTCTGATTTTTCTGACTGACTTTTACCCATTTCCTGAATGCTGGGGGGAAGGGGAGCTATTTTTTAAATTTAAACACCTAAAAGAAATTAAGGGACTGATTTCTCCTGTTGATTATAGATGCTGATATGTCAATGCACAAGCTTGGACTACCATGGATCACTTTCTTTCACAGGAAAGAAATGCCAGCCCTGGAGCTTGGTGATGCCACATTGTTACAACAGAACAGTAAGGAGTTTCCCAAATGTGTATGTTTGGTTTGCATTTTTCGTGTTTTGTTAGCCAAATACTTTCTGCACAACTGCCTTACAGTACTTAAAAGAGAGCTTCATTAAAATAAAAAGATAAAAAGTCCTGTGTCCAGACATTAAAAATGACCATTCAGTAATTTTTTCACAAAACTTGAATTGTGGACTAAATATAAATGAAGAGGATCCCTTTAAATTGCACTTGAAATTCTAAGAGTTTGTCATTACTCTTCAAGAACGTATTGAAGAACATCAATTCAGACATATGGCAAAATAGCTGTCTGCTTTCCAAAACCATATCTTTATAAATATTTGCAAGAGCTTCAATAGCCTTTAAAGTGCTTCAGAGAGTAATAGAGGGAAGAATTGAACAGCTCGTCATTCAACAGTGGCCTGGCCTGTGTTTTATATGGCAAAGTAATCATAATGGCTAGCAAGCCTACCATTAGCTGTAAACCATAATGGAAATGATAAGACAAATATAGTTAATTTAACTGACTTCTTTTCAACTTTCTCATCTGTCATTTGCCCTAAATCCTTCCAGTATATTGTTACTTCTTCCCACATAAATCTCTCTTCAAACCTGCCAACAGCTCATCTCTTATGTTCCGTCCTAAATTACACTTTTTAAACAACAATTTTGTGTGTGTGTGTGAAATGTTTCTGTTTGTGAAACTTTTGGATATTTTGTCACTGTTATGATTCAAGATGGAGAAATTAATTGAGCTCTTTTAAATTCTTGGGGAGAGGAAGATCATTCCCCTCACTATCCCATCTAGTCACCACTGTCCCAGCCAGTCGTCATGGTGCAAGCACTTATGTAGGAAAATGCTCACTGAATTCACTGCTAGATAGGAGTCCCTACTCAAATTCACATGTGTATGTATTCATGGGTCCGTGGATCTAAAAATTATACAGGATTTGCCTATTTTTCTCTCAATTTCTGACAAAGAAAAAGAGAACCTTTTTACTTTTTTTGGTAAAGTCCTCCTTATGAAATATATGGTTCAGTTTAAATGGGTTTAAAAAAAAAAATAAAGAGTATATGTCCTGCAGTTGCATATATGTTCTTCTGAATGTCAATGGACAGGAATGCTAGTAATCGGGCATTGCTTAGCCAGCTGGAACATTTGTGCAGCCCGCAGTTAAGGCTCTACATACATGGCTAGGTTTTATCAAGAATGAAATGGACAGCTACACTGCTTACTGAGAAAGTCCCTAGACTCTATTAGCCCAAAACTGTGTCTTGGCACTATGTGAGGCCATGCTAGCCAGCATGGGCCAGAGCTATGCCAGGGAATGTCCTAATGTTTGAACAGCTTGCACCACCACGAGATAGCGTGTAAGTCCAGGCTCTGGCCACATTCAGTTTACTAGTATAGACGTAGTCTTTGTTCCCTCTTCAGCAGACAAAGGACATCCTGATACTGAAATCACTACCAGTCAGGCTGCAAGGACTAGGAACACTGCAAGGACATTCCAGCATGGGGATGAGTGAGGTACAAGGAAAAGACTATATATTTACCCAGGGAGTTTGGAGTACATCCAGCTCTGGGCATGGACACAGATCGTCCTCTGAGATGGGTTGTAGATGTAGTTGCTGAGGAGAAGACAGTCTTTTGTGCAATTTTCTGAATCAGCAAGAGAAAGTATGATCCTCGCACTGTGCCAGGTTATACTAAAGGTCTGGCAAGAATGGTGGATGATTTAGGATTGGAGAGTGTGCTAGGGCAAGGGAGATGTTGCAGGGTACAACCACAGATTAATGAAAGCAAATTCAGAGAAAAAAAAGAAACTAGCTTTTCCTCAAGTTCACAGGATAAAAACTCTCAGTGAAGGGGAAGAGTAAGCTAAAATTCTCTGAAAAAGGACAATGCAGCTAACAAAACATTCCCTTTGAGTACTGCAATAGAAAAAAGTTCTCGAACTTAGTTTTTTTAATGCAGTTATTTCTGTGTGTAATTATTTATGACTGCCCACCTAGACAATATATTGCACTACAGGAAAGTAGGAGGGAACACAACTGTACCATAGTCATTGTTGCCCTGTGGAGGATACATCCTCCTGCCTATCAAACCCAGTTACCTTCAGCACTTGTCTCAGATTCTGAAGGAACTTGTAGAAAGTGGATTTGATTGTAATGTGGGTAGATGCTAAGATAGCAAATGCATTAAAAAAAAATTAAGATATATCTATATCCAAGTTCCAACTAATACAGTGAACCGAGTTAAAACTCCAAGTATCATATATTTATATATTCCTAACCTAATACTACCTTCCTAATAAAAACAGTCAGTACACTTCCCTTAAGACAAACTCTGTCCTTCAACTCTGTAGTATGAAGTTTTTCATCCTGACCCACTGAGTTTGCTTATCTTTTTCTATCCTTATTGCAAGGCTGTGGAAAGTACATTGCTCTTAAAGTTTATTTTTCTAGTTATTTAGTCCTGTCAATATATTCAGTAATTTACTATACTATTGTTTATGACTGTATTTCAAGTTTCTGTTTGATTCTCTAAGCAAATCAAAATACTCTGCTAGTCTTTGCAGTTCAGTTCTTAGATTATTGCTCAGGTGATAAATGCTCTAGCCTCCAACTAAAATGTAAGAGCTGAAAGGGATGCACCATGCCTTGACCTTCCTTTTATAGCACTGAAAGTACATGACTGCAAACCCCATTATGCCATTCCTTTTTCTGTTAACTGATCAGGAAGACAGGCTGGAGAAAAGGACCACTCCATTACAGCCCTTGACTCCTAAATGATGTAAAAGATCTGTCCAAAAACTAGTTAGCCATTACTAACCAAAAATAACTCCAGAAACATGATGAGGACTCAGAAGCCAGCATCCCTTATGCCCCACCAGTGATCTGGGCAGACCACTTGGATGCACAGAGGTCAGCGTCAAGAGTTGCTTTGAGTGGCTTTGGGTGTAGGAGTATGAGCAAATGGAGTTCATGAGAGAATGTTTGGATGGGTAAAATCACCTCCTTTGATGTTTTGTGAAAGCAATCACTTTCTCCTTCCTTGAGTTTTGTTACACTGATCTCCTGCAGTGCAGATTACAATGCAGTACAACAAGAGCACTCACTAACTCCTGTTGAGCAACTTGCTAGTGCTGCTGCACCACCTCAGAAGTAAGTATCTTCTGTGGATTTCAGTAACCATGAAATACAATACATGAACATACTATCTCAGACAAGCTCGGGAGTATCTGTTCCAGACGCTGCTAAGACCAATTACTTTAGCTGCTGTATCTTGTTGATGTGGCTGTCCTGCTTTTTTACTCCAGAGCAGAGTTCAAAGCTCTCCTGGGTGAATCACATACCTGGCAGAGACAGGTAGAGGGAGGACAAGCATGATTGTAAGTGAAGAAACGCAGTCTGACTCATTACATTGTGTTTGCAGAAATAACCCCTCACACTGTTCTATAAAAATATTAAAAGTAATTAAATTATTCAAAGAATGAAATTACATGAAATAAAAGTCCAGTCTTAGCTCCTGTGTGCCTCTTGGAAGGGACCCATCAGGATCATGGAGTCCAACTCCTGGCCCTGGGCAGGACTCCCCATCCGCCTGGGAGCATTGTCCAAATGCTTCTTGAACTCACATAGGCTTGGTGCTGTGACCACTTCCCTGAGGAGCCTATTCCAGTGCTCGACCACCCTCTGGGTGAAAATGTTTTTCCTGGTATCTAACCTAAACCTCTTCTGACTTAGCTTCATGCCATTCCCTTGAGTCCCATCACTGGTCATGAGAGTCAAGAGATCGGTACTTGCTCCTCCACTTCTTCTCATGAGTATGTTGAAGACCACAATAGGGTGTCCCCTCAGTATCCTCTTCTCCAGGATGAACAGACAAAGTGACCTTAGTCACTCCTTACAGGGTTTCCCCTCCAGACCTTTCACTATCCTTGTGGCCCTCCTTTGGATGCTCTCTAATAGCGACATGTCTGCTTTATATTGTGGTACTAAACAAAAACTACACACAATATTCAAGGTGAGGCTACCCCAGTGCAGAGCAAAGCAGGACAATCCCCTCCCTCAACCAGCTTGCAATGCTGTGCCTGATGCCCCCCAGAACACAGTTGGCCCTCCCGGCTGCCAGGGCACTGCTGACTCCTATTCAATTTGCCATCAGCTGGGAACCAGGACCCCCAGAGCCCTTTCCATGGTGCTACTTTTCAGCCTCTTGTTCCCTCGTCTATACACACAGCCAGGGTTGCCCTGGCCCAGGGGCAGAATCCAGCCCTTGGCCTTGTTAAATTTACAGTAATTGTGCTCTTCTTTTGCCCTTGTACAGCTGTGGTGATATATTCATTCCACTTCTGTGCCTCCTTTTTTGCACGGTATTGATTACTGATGTACTATCACTAGCATATTTGCATTCTTTCTTCCTCGGGGAGACGGTTTCTCTTGTCCAAGACAGCTTTGTATAGTATGGACTCACCTCTTGGGGTCTTGGTTGTGCCCTCCCAAAGATACTTTCTGTCTTTCTCAGCGTTTCTAGTTATATTTCTCGGAATAAGAATGTGGTGGGAGCCAGCTGATCCTAGGAATGGACTGCCCTCTCCTGGAAAGCAGCATGCATATTCAAAATATGAGATTTCAAGTGCGTCACAAATAGCATTGCTATTGTTCTGAGAATATAATAAAGTGCCATCTCTGAAAAGAAGACTGACAAGCTGTCTCGAAATGTCAGTACACACACTAGAAATGTCAATACACCTGAAAAATCATCTGCATTCATAGCTTTGGGAATAATTTTCCCCCTGTATTTAAGTAACCAGTAGTCTGGGCTAGATTCAAATATCTATTACACAAGACTTTCATCATCCTGCTCTTCTTCTCACAGAGTACAGAACAGTTAGAAATAATTTTTTAACACTTCAAACTGTCTGCGGTTTGGTGACAATAATTTCCTTTTTTAAACAATGAATTTTTTTGTTCATTTCCCCACAGAGTGAGCAAAGTTACCAAAGGCCAGCCTGACTCTTATTTTTCTTCTTCAGCATCTGTTTTCTAAATTCCAATGACCAAATTTTTATTGGTTAAAATGACAGGTATGGCAGGAAGCGCAGTTTCATCCCAGTCCTAAAGCCAGATTGTCTGTATAATATTATCACTTAAAATGGTGCTGCCTTTTATCCCATGTCCTCACTTGCTACTTCGGGTGGTTCAGTAGAGCTGAGTTAGCTTTTGAGCAACTACCTCAGTAATTTCCCTCATTGAATATTCTCTACTGAAGAAAAAGAGCAGTTGAATAGCTATTCCCTAAAAATATGTGTAGAGATTATTAGATTTATTATAATAAATGTACAATGTACAGTAGAAGGAGAATAGTGACATAAGACAGGTATTAATATAAAGTAAGTTTTCTAAGAAAATAAAACCCTAACAGCTGTTACCATCATGGCAAAAGCTAAGCAGATTATGTATATCAGACAGAATATTAGTGCAACAGTTCACTTTCTAACTGAAAACCAAACTTGCAGTTTTTATCATTGAAACATCCACTCTATACATATAATTTTATGTAATGTGCATTAGAAGATATAGCCAAGAGACTCTCATCATCTTATTTGATTGGATAATAGTGTACTTCCAGCACTCCTATTATTAGAAGAGTAACAGTGGTTCAATATGAATTTTCCGAGTGTCTTGACTTCATTAGCTCATAAAGATGCAAGGCTAAAACTTCTCATAAAGATGCAAAGCTAAAACTTCTCTATTACCTGACTTAGAAAGCTTTCAAAGTCAAAGCATTATGAAATTAAATGTCTATATCACTCCCATAAAAATATCATCACTCTTTCATCTCAATCACTGTGCACTTAGTGTCTATGGTTTCACTCATGCTGTGCTTCATAATCTTACATGAATGTAATAACAACGGATAAAACTTTTAACTAGGTCCTTCAAAATCTTGCCTTTTTTCTATGCTGATTTGCTCCACTATTTTTACTAAAATACTATAGCAAAGACCATCAGCACATAGATATTCCTTTTTACTTCTCATATGAAAATCCTGTAAAATGGAGAGGTGGAGAGAGAAAGGGAAAAAAAGCCAAGTAACTCATAGAAACAAAAAATTTTTTGAAAACCAGAAAAATTTGACAAAGGATGATTTATTCACCCAGGTGGTTTTTACCATCAGGAATCACAATTCGGTAGAGGACTAGATTAGTTTAAGATTACTAATCTGATTTGCTTTCATGTAAATTTTTTTCATTCCATTTTGTCTTTATGTTATGATAGCCTACATATTTCTCTGTTATATACTGGTTTAGAAGGCATAGGCTGCATAACTTTTTAGTTTTACATCTGTAGGCAGAAATATTTGACATGTCAGGTATTTTATAGAGGATTTTATACCTTCCTCATAAAACCTCTCTCCATGGCAGGGATATTACCATCAGTAATTAATTTTAGTAAGTATTACCCTGAGTTGTTGCAATGTCAAACTCACCTTTGCCTGTAAACTAAGCTTTCTGGTTTATCATGGTTTTGAACGTGAAACACACAAATATTTTTAACAATTATTTTTAATTGTTGCTTTTAGTGTAATTAAACTTAAAAAAACCCCTAACGAAATTCTTTATATCAGCTATTGTACAAAAGTCACAAAATTGTTCAAAACGCTGTTTTGCTCTTAAATAGAAATTATCTAGGATTAGCTTCTTTCAACCAGATATTCTTGCTTAGAAAAGTTTATATTAAATACAATCAGGAGTCTGGTGTTCTCTGTGTGAGATCACTTCCATTAGGGAGAAAATCAGAATCTGTAACAAGTCCTGCTTTTCTTAGAAAATTAATGAAAAAAAATAATTTAAAACAATATTGAAGTAATTCTAGATGATGTGTAATTCCAGGATCACATCAAAAGTGTTGATCTCTGAATGTTTATTATAAAATGGAATTGGATGGCAAGAACAGATTTTAGTATTCTGAATAAGCCTATACAAAAAGACTTTCTTCAAAGTAAATAATGTGCTCTTACAGTGTGTCTGAACCAACCTGCTCTGTCTCACCCCTGTAGATCTCTTGATTCTTCTGCTACCACCTTTATTGTCCTAACCTATTTTTATAGCTGCCATGGCTGTAAAAATTATATGAGCTTGAAGGCACAAGAAGCACTTACGTGCACAAAACTTCTTAATTTTTTCAGCTATAATAGTTAATCTAACAGAAAAATATTAACCCCACCTATAAATGTTGTCTTGCCCATGTTTTCAGATCATCATCACAGCATGAACAAGCAAATAAAAAACCTTTTTCACCTTTATTTGCATGCAGTGGAACTCTGAGAATAAGCTGCACTTCTATGTACATTCTTTACTCCTACAACCCTGTCTTTATCAATGTGTTTACTGATGTGGTTTGGCTGGCTAAGCTTTCTAAAGGAGATCTAGCCATAGCCTACCTATGACTTTTTGCTTAAGATGTACGTCGATAAACCGCTACTCTGACCGCTAAAAGTGTGCACCCTGAAAGTGGATGAAAAAGCCCAGTTTTTGCTCAGTGCGAGGAACAATTTGTTCAACAAGCCACACAGCTGAGCTGTTGAATTTTAAATAGTTTTCTGATCCAGCTGCACACTCTATTTGCCAAGCATATTATCATAGCAATACCAAATATCCTTAACTCTGAATAAAAGCCTAGATGCTGCTTTATTAGTAACCCTCTTTCCTCCCTTCTTTTAGCAGTAGGTAAGGCTGTTGAAAGAAAAGACATTTTTCAAACATAAGTAATAGTTTATCTCCCTGTGTAAAGGGTGAATAAAGTTAGAATACATTCTGGAAGGATTCTCAAGATGGACAGCTAAATTCATTTCTAGTTCACTAGATCTAGTGGGCTTGTTTTGCATTGTTAATGTGAAGTCCGGGTGCAGAGTAGAAATCACATTTGCACAATGTCTCTGAACATCAAGGCCTCTTTCACAGGGTACAGAAGTATGCATTGAATTTGCAAATGTAGGGCGAAAACTTAAAAAGGCATTTCGAAGTCCCCAAACTGCAAGTATTGCAGATGACTGAGGAGCCACACTGCTTTCTTTATCATTTTCTGAGTGCTCTGTCCCTGGATGTGTTCTCACACATGGAGGTTTGATTGCAGGGAAAGAGGAAAGGGACGTTTTCTGTAACCTACAGAGGGACACTTTCTGTAACTGTCCTACCTATAGGTAGACGGGCCTCTCCTCCTTTCAGGACAGGCAGCCAGTTTAGATCCTTTTTTACACAAATACCTTCTCCTAGTATCTCTAGGTGAGAAAAGACAGAGCTAAAGATTATGTTGTTTCAGATTTCTTGAGGAAAAAAGCATAATGTCTCAAGAAATAAATCTGCATAACCTGACAGTCTGAAACCCCAAAAGTAGAAGAGAGGCCAGAGGAGAACCTGGGCAACAGCTGCACAAAGGACAGAGGATCATGGTGCTGAGAAGCTGCTTGCTAACTCATCAGGGAAGAACGTGGCATGACCTTACATCAGAAAAGGGAGGAGGATAAAAATAGTTCATTACAGCATGGCTTGGCCAGAATGTCCTAATATAAAGGGCAGTAGCTTCTGCTGTAGGAATTTAATGTCAAATAAAGTTGTTTCCAAGGAAAATAAGACTGCTACTAAAAGAGACTATATCCAACAGTATGTATTCTAAAGTGGTTTTAGAGGTGAAACAGTTTCAGCTTTTGTGATTTTCTAAAAACACATGCTTTACAGGAAAGAGAGTACTAAATTTTTTTTCTTTTTTTCTTTTTTTCTTTTTTTTTTTTTTTCTGCTAGAAAGTTCCCAACAACATGAGCTAAGTTTCAGATTTGCTGGAGAGCAGGAGCTGGGGGTGCCTGAGATCATTTTAGGTTGGGTTACAACTGGACAAATGATATATTGTCTTCATTTTGACAGACAATGTTAGCTCCTACCTTTGTTCTGAGCTGACTGCTGACAGTTCGTTTAAGTTAATATATATTAATAAATATTTGTTTGGTATTTATTTGTGCTAGTGAATTTCAGTCACTGACAAGTGACCTGTGACAGCATATGCAGCTGATCACTGCCACATCTGTCAGGAAAAAAGGAGAGGTTTGGGTGGGACCAATCCTCAGACGAGGAGCAACAAGATTTCCCTCAAACGGACGCTTAGTTTATGACAGGAAAATAAATTGCGACACAGTACCTGAGAAATATGGAAGAAACAAGGTAAATGTAGGGCTATGTAGTCCATACATTTTACAAGTAAGATATTGTCCAGTGTTGTAGCTTGTTTGTTCTTATGTACAGTTTTGACATTTACTTTAAACAAAATAAAACATGTACTAATAGATGTCACGGCAGATTTTTATCTCTTTCCTCAGTGAAATGTCTCCACAAAATGAGTGAGTTTTTCCCAAGGGCTGTAAGAGGTGATTGCGCTAGTTCTCCCTGTACCAGTCCAGCTCTCAGCCTGGCACCATGCAGGGAAAGTCACATTAGACGTAAGCACAGGAAAGAAATCAGGAAAAAGGTCCTTGTTGGTGATGCATTTGTGCATCTGTGGGAGTAAAGATAAGAGGCATTCAGGTGTCCTGAACTTTCAGCTTCTTCACTGAATGAATCTGCATTTGCAGATTTTTCTCTACAGAAATGTCTCTGACCTTGGACTCCCTCACAGAGCTGGATGACAGGTTGGTCTGGGGAGGCATCAAGAGGTGCATAAGAAAGGGATGACTGAGTTATGGCATGGGTGCAAGATGGAGATAAATAAGCTCCTGTTTCCTCAGTTCCCTGTCCTGTAGCTGTCAGGCATCACCGGCTCTGACTGTCCCTGCCCAGCCACACAGGGCTGCCCCACGGCCCAGGACACCATGTAAGCCCCTGGGGCCATCAGCCCCTGCTCCAGCGATGCCACAGAAGGGCTGGTCTCCATCTCCCCACAGCCCTGATCAGCCATGGACCCCACAAATCCAGGCCCAGCTGCATGGCCTCAGCTCATCCCCATCCCCAGGGATGTGCTAAATGCCCAGGGCTGGGGCTGCCCTGCTGACCCCCAGCTGCCCTGGCTGGGGATGGGCCCCGTGCCAGGCCCGGCCCCAACAGGCCCATGGGGAGTTCCTTAGGGAGCAAAATGGTTTTCTCCACGGTCTTTGCCATCAGAAAAGGGTTTGCACCTTCCTGTTTGATCCCCTGCTCCCACCTTGGTTGTCTTCAGGTTGTGATCCCCGCACTGGGGAGGGTGCTGCAGGCAATGCACTAGAAATGCCTGTCGCATTCAGACAGGGCCCAGCGCACTGGGGTCCCCAGCACAGCCTTCTCCTGGCTGAGCAGAGACCATCACAGTCTGCAGGAGCTGCTACACTCTACATTCGACCCCATAGTACTTACTCTGTCTCCAGCCTTGTCTGAGCATGTTTTCACAGCAGGAGTAAGATGTGAAGTAATCCTGGGACAGGCTTTTTTATGAACTAAATTTGTGGAAGTGAGCTCTTCGCCCAGTGTTTACTATCTGCGAGGAGCGTATATATCACCATGTCAGAGAATCAGCAGGTCTCTGGCTTTGTCTGCAGCTACAATGAAGGTGCTCAAGGACCACTTGTGGGAGAAGGATAAACAAGAATAACACTGTAAACATCAGGAATGTAGCCCTTGTAGGCCTTTTTGCAAGCAGTGAACACTTAGGTGGGATAAGGAGCAGACTGGCTGGTACAGCTGGAGCACAACTGAAGGAGTTGAGTCTCGGGCCACATGCCATAGGAGTGGCCATAGGACTGTGGCTCGGTAGAGGCACTACAGTCATCTCAATAATGTCAGCTCGGATACTAGTTCTCAAACACCTTTTTGAGGAACTGTGGTCATACGTCTACTTGCTTTAACAATGCTGACTTTTACATTAATAAGTAACGCATATGTATCATTTATTTGAATATTAATTAATGTGTATTATTTATATGTGTTCTATTTGAGATGTTCTGGATATAGTTCAAACTTAGTATTGCATCCAGTTGTCTGAATGCATTTAAGAAAAGTCTGCCATTATATTTGCCATTACATAAATGGTAAACATAACCCATCCATGCAGAGGAACTAGTGAGAGGCTTTACTGTTCTGGGTTATTTTTTGCAACTCTGCTATTCTATTTGATGCCTTGTTAATTTCGCACATACTGTAAGATATCTTATGAAAGAACTGTACCAAGGCAAAACGCTTTAGATTAGACATAGAAAAGCTTTGACAGTAAGGATAGTTTTTATCTGCTTTCCTGGTAAGGGTGTCCTGGGAGGTTTTTAACCTGTGGTTCGTTGTTCAAACAGCAGTCAGGAAGGATGTGGTAGAACTGATTCTGTTTGAGGGAAGGGAGACCAATTAGGTGTCTTCTGGGGACCAGTTTCCCACTCCTCAGTTGGTATAGTTAAGGGCACAAATTCACACTTTTTGTGTATGCAGTACATTTCGAATAAAGATTCAGTTGTTTGTATCCATATCCTGTGGAAGAAAATATAAGACCAAACAGTTGCAGGAGGAAGTGAGTTCTGGGACTGTGCCTCAAACCTTCCCCAAAGGTAGCAAACTATAGAGATCTTCAGTTTTGGAAGGATTTAGGCCTGGACAAGCAGCTGTTTATGACTATGGACAAGAACATGGTTCCTCTAAGTATACTCCATTACAATACTCAGTCCTTTGGGTGGGTCTCATTCATATACCAATATGTGAGGGTCACATAGACTAAAATGAATAGCAGTCTCTTATTTATCAAAGTCATTTAAATCAAGATGTTTTCCTGAAGCATTTTGTTATCTGATAATCCAATTAATGGGTTATTCCAAGTAAAGAGCTTTCGGCAGTCTGGGAGAATGCTGGTAATGCCTGTGGTGCTGGTGCTGCAAAGCTGGGCACATGAGAGCCTGAGGCAGGAGAGCAGCTGCTTGGTGGGAGTCAGAGCCCAGTTTGCTGGATGCCAGCAGGACACAAACCCTCAGCTGCAGAACTGGCAGAGGCCAGGGATCAGGCCTAAACAAGTCTGACTTGCATTTCTCATCATAGTTATGGGGCACTCCAGCTGAAAAAACCTGAACTGTCAAGGTGAGGCAACTCCAGAAATTGCAATTACGTTGTGAAAAGCAGGGGGAAACCAACTGTGCTCAGTGCACCCCTGGGGGCAGGGGAAGCTGTCACTTGCATGAAATGATGTTGCTTCTAGGCTCCTACTGGAGACATTTTCAGAAAGGAGATTTCTGTGTTCCCAGAGTGATTTGGAAGAGAATTTTCTTCTTTCTTTGATGAGAGTTATTCTGATCAGTCAGTCTTCCAGCGGCAAGGATTCAGTGTGCTGTATTCTTTCCAAAGGAAAATGAAGTGCTCTAAGAGATGACCCACAGCACTGAACTGCAGCCTGCCAGCTGAGCAGGGCATGCAGATATAACCAACGTGAGTAATGGGCACAGTGCTGTGGGAACTTGAGTATTTCAAGAACCACAGAATCACAAAATATTCCAAGTTGGAAGGGACACACAAGGATCATTGAATCCAACTCTGAAATGAAGTCCTGGAAATCCAAGGTTTCCTCTTTTCATGTCTACAAACTGTGAGAGTATATCAGTGGAGAAGGAAGGCAGAAGGTGCAAAAACCATTCTATAGAGAAAGGAAGATTATTCCCATTGGTTATGAAGAGTTTGACTACATCTGTTTTGAGGAATTGTTTAGATGTCACAAGTCTAATTCACAAAATCAGAAAAAAAAGACAACTAATAGGATTATCTAGTTCAACCATCATGGCATAAGAACATGTACAGATCCAAAATGCCTGTCAGATAATTTATCAAACCTGTTCCTGAAACTTCCAGTTGTGAAGATCCCAAAACCTCCCCAAGCAAAATTTCAGGTCTTCCCTGAGCCCCCGCTTCTCCAGGCTAAGCAACCCCAGCTCCCTCAGCTGCTCATCATAAGACCTGTTCTCTGGACCCTTCACCAGCTCCATTGCCCTTCTCTGGACACACTCCAGCACCTCAATGTCTTCCTTGTAGTGCAGGCCCCAGCACTGAACACAGTACTTGAGGTGTGGCCTCATCAGTGCCAAGTACAGGGCAATTAAAAAATTTTGAAGGCCTGTCTAAAAGCCCTCTTAAATCAGCAGAAATATTTATATTTGTAATGCTGGGGCCTGACGAACAGACCCTGAGCCAAAGTTGACCTATAGATGAATCTTTCAACCTAATATTATATTTAGCCTAGTATTGTATTTAGCCATATATCTGCTTATTAGCCAAGATGCTGTATTAGCCTTATTAATGCTTTAGGAGTACACATTTATGCTTGTTAGCACAGCATATTATTAATAATTAGTAAGGCTTGTATGTGTTATAAATATGTCTTTCTTTTCAGCCAAGGCCATGAGAGCAGTAGGCCTCACATGGCCACAGCTGGTTCATCTTTGAGATATAAATGGATCCATAGATCTGTATTTAGAGACTAGTCAAAGCCATGAGAGCATTTGACAGTAGTTGATCCAAATTGACTCCTGATTTTCCCCTGGGCCCTGGCCAGGCTTCAGGGGAAAACCAAGGAGAGAAGAAAGCCACATTGTTTTTCTGCACTTATCAAATCATGTAAGCTGGTTTGTTTAACGCTATATAAGCTGGACCCTCTCACAGGAAAGATGGAGGCCGCCCCTGCGAGTGGACACACCGTGTAGGATTTCCCACTTACTGGGAAGAGGTTCTCCAGACCTTTGCTGTGATCAGGGCCTCCCCAGCTCAAGTACAGTCTGGATGATGGTAATGTATTACTTAGGGTAACTGGTGATATATCTCTGTCTTAATCACTATAAGACTTTCTTTGTAGTAATGATTAGATGCATTGCTAAGTGTATCCTTTCATAAGCCACTGCTGCTTTTGTAATTCTTCACTGTTTTGCACTATAGTAAACTTACACACTTACTCTTTAAAGTTGGTGTCTATGTTCCTTCAATCCATCCTCGTTCTCGGGGCAAAACAGATTGACAAAACAAGATTCCACTGACAGAATTTACTGAATCAGTGGCTGGAAGTATCTCTGTGAATAACTGACAAGTCTTCTATTCAGCACTTAAAGAAAACACACACTCCAAGCCAGTGCAGCAGAGCTATGTGATGTTCCCTAGCAAAAGTGTAGAATGAGCAAGCATGTGCAAATCTCTCTTTCTCCAAGCTGAAAGCCTAATGAAAGTATTTTATAATTTGACACTTGACATTCAAATACTTTTTTCTGTTTTCATTACTGCACAGCTCTATATCTGTTTTTTTCCAAATTAAGAACATTATTTTGAACTTATCTCACTTATTTTTTAATCCATATTTATTTTCCTTTTCAAGGAAGTAATTTCTTCACCTTCTGATTTTCCTAATTTTGATGAAATCTGTGCTAATTTCTCACAAAATTTGTAGAGTATGTTGCTCCAAAGAGCAAAATTTTTTATTTATGTTTCCCAGTATCCGACAGTGATAATTTTACATTTGGCTTTTCCCCCCTCATTCTTTCTGTTTTTGCTCTGTATTTCACACTTGTAAGCAGTCTTTTCTACACAGAGTATTGCTTTGGGAAAACAAAACTTTCAAACCTATTAACATTACATGAGTTCAAATCAATAGACTTTAAACCTTTTGTATTGAGGTAGGAAGGAAAAGGGAAACTGAGAAAGAAAATCAAAGCACATTTGAATAAAACAAATTTCCTTGTAAGCTAGTGCTGTGATATGAGAAAGCTTGTGGACAAACATCACCCGACAATGTATCCTAAGCTTGTACTGACACTTTTGCATGTGCTGGGGGTTTAATGTCACACACTTTTTAAAAAAACTATCTTCTGCTGCACCCTTCTGGACATTACCAGGACAGCACATTCTCCAGAAAATCACACAGAACATCGGTTAGGCATAGTTTTCATGAGCAAAGATGTGATTTCATTATTGCTAATAGAAAGTTGGCATAAAATATCTCTGATTTTGATCATTCTAAGATTTAAATTAAATCCAACAGAAAAGACTTTCCACACTATTTACTGTCAGATCTAGAGTAGTTTCAGACTTCCACATCTATAGTCTATGGCATTTGCTACCTGAGGACAGAGCAAATAATGCTGTTGGTGACAGAAAAAGAGAGACTTGGTTCTGTGCAGTTCATATCCCTGCTCATCATGTCCTGCATCTCTTGGTGACCCCACATCTCTCCCATATTAAGTTGGGAAATCTTCAGGTCCTGCATGCCCTGCTCACTTGCAAATGGTCCTCTAGCCCTCCTTCTTCTCATTCATGTCCCTTAATGTCTCTGTGAGGTACTCCTGCCTTCCATTAGGAAAGCCTGTCTCTTCCATAGCCAGGTGTACAAGGTGGATGTTTCCAGGATTCACCTATGCATGGTTTGACATGCTGGTTGGAGGGTACAGACCTGCTGACTGGCCAAGAGGAAATGAGTGGTGTTTTGCTCCCACCATTAAGTGTTCTTATGGAAAGCAAATTTTGGTTTCTTTTCTCTGTCTGAGCACTGATTTTCTGAAGCCTTGTAGGAACACCTGAGTTATGCCAGATATGATAGATGTTGAATGATATGCTCAAAGAGTGACTGTGGAAGTAAGGATGCGGATGATCTGTGGATGTGTTGGCGCATAGACACAACTCACCACCAAAGTTACCAAGAGCAAAAACTTGTTTTCCTAATAGTGTCACTCCTTCTGCCTTTTCTTTGCCATCACATTACAAAATGGTTACCTACTGAGACCCCTCTGCAGTGTCTCAGGGCTGAGGCAAAAAGGCCACTTCCCCATTGTCTCCTCACCAGCCCAGGGTTCATTTCCCACTTATGCCCTGGAGGCATGTACCTTCTGACCACTTCTCTTACCCCAGATGACTCGTCTAGTCATCAATGCTCACAGGGATGTGGCTATTTCACATGGCCCTTCCAGACCACCATTCTCCAAGCACAGAGGAGAATAGGTGGGACTCCCACCTTCTTCCTAACTGTAGTTCTCATCTGTCCTCCCAGTCCCAGCTGAAGGCTACACTGACTGGCCAGTTGAAGCTCCTGAAGGCACTATGGCTGGGAATGCATGGCTTGCCTTAGCTGAGCCCCCTGGGGCCAGCAGAGGTGATGTTGCTGAAATGCATGGGGCATCCTGCAGATACCCTGAGGTCTGGGCAGACCTGAGATATCAGTGGCTTTGCCTGGAAATCAAAAGCACATCATACACTGAAAAAGCTGAATGCTGCCTCCTAAGTCATGAACGACAAAAACTAAACCAGAAATGGGAAAAAGCTGAGGGAAGTAATCTTTCATCCAGAAACAGCATTGGAAGTTGTTAAAAAGAATTCTGATACAGAGTTAGCATTATCAGGGTCAGGTTTTTTGGGGTTGGTTTACACAGAAGCATAAATCAGAAGCAGTTCCAACATAAGAAGTGCAGGTCTGTGACTGAAAATACTGTTGGGACCTAAAGCTGAATATCCAGCACTATACAGAATTAAATTGTGACTGAGTCCTCATGCTCTCCACCACTATGGTCCCCATGTTTACCTTAGCAAAGTGAGGCCAAGCAATCCAAAAACAAAAGCATGTCCCACAAAACAGGAAAGTGCCTTCACATTTCCCAGCACCCAGTAGAAATTATTGAATCTGATTTGGTAATCCATCCAATTCAAGGTTATTTGAATGGCCACACCATGGCATGGGAAAATGATTAACTTAATCCTCCTGCCTTATTTGTTTGATGCTACCTCACTCCAGTGCAAGTCAATAAAACTTTGTGCACTGACACACACAACTTCCAGCACCCGCCAGCGGGGCCAAAATGGGAATTAGCAAAGCTGCCTTTCTCTTTCTGTTCTTGCTCAGCTCAGGTAAGAGTCCTTTGCCTTCTCCTTGCCTAGGTGAGACTGGGGCCTAAACACTTGCAAGTTCCATGTGGTGACGGTAGGTCCCCAAATCCCACGTCACAGCTTCCCTAGATGATGACAGATTCAGGGCTTTCTGGCCAGCAAAAGCTGCTGCTCAAGAAAATGAGAGCTGTGGTTGTTCCAGGGTTGTATTTGTTAGAGACACCAGAAGAGCAGCAGCCTTGGTGTCTCCATTGGGAGCTAGTGGCTGCTTGCAAAACTGCCCCATGGCCAGAGATGGGGGCACCCTTGGGAAGCAGCCTGTCAAAGGCTTCTACAAAACCCATAGCAGTCACTGAGAACGTTATCTCTAATTTCAGCAGGCTTTGGATCAAATGCCAAATCAGTGATCATGGTTTTCACCCTTTATGATATGAGTTTTAAAGCTTTGAAATGATTTTTTTTTAAATAAAATTAACAAGTTCCTTTATATTCCAGAAATTACAAATTTTTCAAACACTTCCAGTAAAATGTGCTCCCTTGTTTTTCTGAAGACAGTAGTTAGGAACTTACTCTTCAGTAACCTTGATCACCTTTTCTAAAAATATGTCTAGAATTCTTTTTTAGAACTCCAAAAGAAGATTGGTGTCCCACTAATGGTAATATATGAATTTCAAGCTTACCTTCAAATGCTGTAAATTATTATTCCACATGTGGTTTACATTTCAATCAGATTTTAATCAGATATCATACTCCATAGTACTTTAAAATTGCATATAATTGTATGGCATTTAAATGACTTTTTAAAAGTACTGTAAAATATGTATCAGTACAGTTTTTATGAGTTTCTAGGAGCTCAGACATTTAAGGTCAGAATAACAGGAACATATCATTGTGTGATTGTGCTGGGTTGTAGAAGACAACTGATTAAGCAGGTCTTTTTATTTGTTCTTGTTATCAGCTTCAGCTGACTTGCTCCAAAGCGATAGTACACAACTGCCTTAAACCCAATTTTTATGTCTTCTGGATCAGTACTGGTCAGGTCTGGAAAGATACATATGTAAAAGAAGAAATAGGTTTGTTCATGTATATTTGACTATTCTGTTCAATTATCATTCGCCATGTCTGGGTTTATAAAGGTTTGGGCTTTAGTTAGATTAATACATTCCCTGATGCATTTTTAAGTCTATTGTATTCTTCTCTTAATTTTTCATTTTGCAGTGTTTTTCAGGCAACTAGCATCACCTTTTCACCTTTTCTGTTATCTAAGCTTCTGCCAATCTGAATTGCCTTTTAGCTTATGTATCTCATCCAAAATCTCATGTATTAATTCTTAAACCAGCTGTAATAATTTTTTTTTATGGTCACTAAAAAGGAGTAATATTCAAAGTAGAGCTCTTTGGACAAATGGAGTTTTAAGATGTGTCAATTAAGTTTGGAAAGCAGTATTTTCCTGTTATAGTCCCCTGCAATTCTGGAGCATTGTCCTTAGTTAAGTTATGAAAAAATTCAGGAGAGAAGCACTTGTTTACTAAATCCATCAGGAGAAATTAGTAGACTAGGCCATTCGTCCTCCACATAGTCCAGCTGTAACAGTAGGATTAGATATGGGAGGCCTCAGTGTCAGGGATTTCTTAAGACAAGTGGTTTTTATAGCATAGAGCCAACTCTGCAAACAGGCACAGATGATGCTCTCAGGCAATTAATCATCTTAATTTCATTAGTGGCCCAAATATCTTTTATTTCATATGAGTATGTGTCACATGGAGATAGGTGATAGATGACCTATATGTTGTGGGAATTACACTGGAGTTATGCCACAGTGAATTGAGCCTAATATGAGTGCAAAAATGAAAGAGTCACAGCATTACCTGTGAGAATACTTTACAAAATTATGAACTTCCTGTATCTGTCAATAATAATCTAGCTTGTAAAAATGAAATTGAACCATATCACTTGTGTAACCTTGTAACCTGATGCTGGAGATGGAAATAAACTCTCAAAGAAATTAGGAACAGAACATAAAATCTTTATAGGCATAGAAGGAAAAAATCAGTTAGATGGCAAAATCCATTGTGAACATCAATTTTTTAGCGCTGTGTGAAACGTATTAGCAGATACCTCATATACATCTTATGCACATGTAACTTTCAGATATAATACTACTAATAATTTACTAATTTAAAATCTTGGGTTAATTTGTTGCAATAGAGATTCAGCATGACAATTTCATTAGTAAGTCTGCTCAATGCATTACGATAAAATAACGATGGCCATTGTAAAATGCTATTTAGTAATTTTATGACTGTGGTTTCTTCCTCTAGGGAAAGACATCTTGGGACAAACAACTAGTCACTGACCAATAAAACTGCAGTGATTGCACAATTCACATGACACGTCATAATCTCACATCCACCTAACTCATGCTTTTTCAAAACTTTGATATTGGTATCACTTCCCTTCCTCTTTCTCTGACTGAAGTTGACACCACTTAGTCTCTCTCTCTCTCTGTTCCCTCCACTCTCACTTCACATTTCTTGTTCTTAGCTTCAAATTCACGCATGACTCCATTCGGAACTGCTTCTCTGTGTTTTTTCTACTGGTTTTTTTTTCCTATGGCATGTTGCAGTCATACAGCTGTGATTGTGTCGGGAGACAGAAATTACATCAGAGTTTGTAATCTTTTACCTAGAATTATACAGCATAAATAGTGTCTTCACCTGTCCAAGCTACATGGAAAATGGGACTCAAATTCACAGATCTTCTTAACTGCAGAATTTTAATTTTTAGTGTCTGATTCCTTTCCTTCCCTTGTAGTGAAAGGAGATATACTGGATGACTATCTAAGAACAGATGGTGTATGGATACTTACTCGAAATAAACAGTCTTACAGGACAAATAATGAAAAAGAATGTGCAGAGAAATGTGAAGCAGAAAGCAATTTTAATTGCAGGTAATTCCTGTTGAACCTTAAAACTGTGTGCATATCAATGGTATTTTCCTAGAGTTGCTCAGGACCAACATCCCCATTCTGCTGCAGCTCTACCTACAGCAGTGTCTCCCATGCCTGTACCTTTAGCTTGTGGCTTATCTCCACCCATAAACTACCATAAGATCAAGTAAAGAGTGGATTTACAATGTATTTCTCATTCTGTAGTAAATGTTCAAGTTCCCACTCTTATCCGTTATGTAGAGCTTGTGCCTCTCTGGCTGGGTGCTGGCTTGTTTCACAAAAGAAGAATGAAATGTTTCTAATCCATTGTAGGGAAAGATACTAACCTGAGCAGCTAGGATGCTGTTGATATTGTTTTGCCAATGCAGTAACTAGCTTCCCACACAATAACTTACTCACATATAATCTTATGTCCTGAATAAAGGAACCCCTTCAGAACAATAGAAAATGTCTGACACATCTGACTCTTACTCGGTGTCTCAAATATTGAGTGCAGTATCTGAAAGATATAAATGGATACAGAACAGTGCTATTATATTAAAAATGTATAGAACAATAATTAGTTGAATAATTTGTATTGAATTTAAAATATTGCTTCCTATGTCAATATTGCTTCCTTCTCAATTTCAACAGGGCTTTCCTATTCACCAGAAAAAAGCTACAGTGTTTAACACTGGCTGAAAACGCTAAAATGTCGGTGATGTTCGCCAGCATGGATGCAGTTCTTTATGAAAAGAGAAGTATGTATACAGTAAGATGCTACTCATTAAGCCTATTTTAACTGCATCCTTATGCTCTCTGCTGCAGTGCTGGAGCAAACCGCTGCAGGTGGAGACAGTTTCAGTGAGGTGGGTCATGCAAATTTTCACCTCCTCCAAAACTATTCCATGGAAGACAGGCCTCGTGTCTCCAGCCTCAGTGACCTTCATCAACACATGTAATCTAGAAATTTAGTCAGAACTTTCAGCTTTGCTGCTCGTAGCCCCATTGGAGCCACCTCTTCCTGCAGAAAAAAAAAAGTCCTGGCTTGGCACTCTCTCATGTGTCAGGATGGACTTGCCTTGTTTACTTTCTAGCCTTAGCTGAAACTGGAGGGTGAGGTACAGGTCTTGCCCACTCTCTCCTAATCCTCTTGGAAGCAGAGCTTTTCCTTCCTGGCCATGTCCAGGACTAAAGTAAATGTCACCACATGAGTCCACTTCAGGAAGAGACACTGTATCTTGTTCCTCACACCAAGGGACCTCGGCCTATACATGCCTGTTATGGCAGGGGTACAAAAGCATAGTCATCTTCATCCTCTTTCCTGCTAGCAGGAATAGAAGACTATCTCATTCCTTGTGAAACTCACAGCTACCACTGCCAGCATCATTGTGAGAATCCAAATGGCAGCATTTTGTATCTGTAATGGCCCAAATCCACCTCAAACCAGAGATAATTCTCAGAAGGGTGTTAGAAGTGAGGCTCACCTTCCTAGAAGCAAGTAACCACAGCTTTACCCAGCCTAACACGGGTCAAAAGGAAAAAAGAACACAGAATTGCATTGAGGATTCTTGCAACACGTGACAAGGGCGGAGCAAATCCACTTTATTAAGGGAGTGCTCCCTCTTTTATAGAGGGAGCTGGAGAAGGTTGTGGAACTGGGGAGTTGTTTGACAAATAAGGGTAAGGAAGGTTGGGCTTATTCTTAACATGGTAAAAGGTAGGAGGGAACAACTCCAAACAGGGGAAACAGGGGTGGATACATGCCTATTAGGGAAAATGATGCAATGCACCAAACTTTAACCAATCAGAAAATTTGAAATAAAACTAAGGACAGAACTAGGGATAAATATAATAAAACTGAGGTACAACAATATAAGATAACATACAGTAACAACAATTATAATTCATAACAGTAAAACAGTCCGTTAACAGTCTCTCCGTGTCCATCTCTTGATTCCTTATAAGTTTTGCTTCGGGTAGATTTCTTTTTTCCATTTGTCAAATGTTTCCCAGGGAATCCGCCGATCTCCCACACCAGCCTGAACTTGAATTTGTAAATAAAGATATTTAGTTTCCTTGAACATCAGAAAAGTTTTCTGTCCTCACATGACCCCTCAGCATCAGGAAACAGCTGCTGTGAAACTTCTCTCTGCTGAGATATGATGGAATTTGTTCTGCTGGGAAAAAGCAATCTCCAGGACAATTCTGTGGCTCTGCCACTCCCTTAGGTTCATGATAACTGTACAATCTCACCTATACCTTACTCAGAACTTGGAGGTCATAACAGCTGCTCTGGCGTCAATCTTTGCTAGAATTTATTTTCCTTGGAATTGGATTAATACCTATGCAAAACATTTACTTTAAAACAGAAAGTTTTAAAGTCCATCCGTTTGTGAGTGTAATAGTTTGTCTTTTTGTACTAGGCCACCCAGTGTTAGGCACTTCCATTTAAGCCCACCACAGATGCCTTGGGATCTGTATGCAGACCATACTGTGGATTGTCCATGGTTACAGAGGCAACTCCATGAATATATGCCTGGCAGTTACAGTTTTACTCTCCATATGTTAATGGCAAAACCTCCTTGCTAATAACTGGAATAATTCATAAGGTGGACTCATTCATTACGTTATGTTGAGTCAGATTTCTCACTCCCGCCTTCAAAAGTGCATTTTCCTTTGGTTCCAATTGGCCTCTGAGAGTTTAAGAACCACAGCATTTTTACTGGCTGAGTGGTCATCTGGGATGCTTACCTTCTTGTAGGGGTAATAATCAAAGCTTTGCCACTTAGTCAGTGAAACATTTCTGAAGAACTCAGTTAGAGACATCTCCTTTGCAGAGCATTTTCCCCAATCAAGCCTTAATTTTGTCTTGACATATAGTTTGGCTTTTGATCCCATCCTTCTTCTGAGGAACACAATCAGGGGTTATAGGCGAGCAAAGCAAACTCCTATACAGGACAGAAAACTAATAGAGAATTTGGAGACCAAACAGAAAGAAGCCGTGTTACTAAAAATGCTGTTACAGATGGATCAAATACTGAGGCCTAAATCCATGGTGGTGTCAATGTGCCATTTGAACTGGAAAGTTACTTGGCTGTCTTCCTTCCTGATCCAGCTATACATTCTTCACCCGCTCTCCCCAGTTGTCAGATGTGTCCAGCTTTATTATTTAGACAAGCTGAAATAATCTAGGAGCATTCTGGCAACATCAGAAAGTTCATGGGCAAGGCCCATGTCCAGAGATGGACCTGCTGGAACTTGGGAATCAGTGTTGGAGTAGCAGTGACTAGACTTTTGGTCCCTCCAGTAGTACCCTGACAAACCAGGCAGAAGTTCCCTTTTGGCAAGACATACAGCACAGACATTTGTAGTCCCAGCCACACACTGTGATGGCAGTAATTATTGCAAGGTGTTCAAACAAGGCTCAGTTTTTCCTATCAGATTGGCACCTCATCCTTGCTCTAACATTTCCATTTTATATTTTGGAGTTTAGGGAGATTCTTCTTATGCAAGCAAATTGCTGGAAGGGGAAAGCAAGATCACTACCCTGAATAACTTGAAATTTTCGAGTGTCTGTTCCCAATAAAAGTATCATCAACATGATTTGCACTCTCTCTTTCTTGGAATCCCATTAGAAAGCACCTAGGAGTCTGAGGCTAAGAGGAGTCAAAGGTGTGGGGGCCGTTTATGTGCCAAGTGTATTCTGATAACTAAATGTTTTCTGGCTTGAAAGGATAGTTGCATGACACCCACACTGCAAATGTGCTTGTGAACAATGCCTTTCAAAGAATCTCCAGCTGATGAAAGACATTCCTATTTATTGCAGTATTATGATAGTAAAAACATGCATTTTTGCATGTCAAAAACAACTGTAATTTGACAGAGCTATTTTCCTGACTAGATTTTATTAGCTCTGTAAAAATGCTTCAGAAATTTTTCTTTAGTTTGTAACTAATTTGTTTTAAATTACATTTTAGAATCTCATATGTTTGCATGTACAGGAGGTTCAAAACATCGCTAAAGCATGGCTCATGAACTGATGAACTTCAGTTATATCTGCAGACTTTCAATTTCAAGATGTGCAATGTTGTAACACCATTGAATTAACAAAGCCAATTTCATTTCAGTTTACCTTCTAGAATGTAAAAGAGGGGTTGGGAAGGACTACAGAGGAACAGAAGCCAAGACTTGGAGGGGTATTCCATGCCAGAAGTGGGCGGAAAAAATACCCCACAAACCAAAGTATGCCCTTATTTATATTTTTCTTTATGTTGTTCTCAGCCTCTTCCCAGCTTCCCCAACTTCACCTGTATAAACAGCCTTATAGTGCAAATTACCAAAGCCAGGTATTGGGTGACTTTTTAAGACAGCTTTATCTTCATCTGTCTTGCTGCTTTTGACTACTGGCAGAGAACTGCAATGGTCTGGATAAGGAAAGGATGCATTGTCAGCTACAGAAATTGTGTCTACATGTGAGGTGTCTTAAGCAGATGAAATGCTCCTATCAACACATGATGAAAATGTTGCTGTTGGTGACAGTGGGATCATAATTGCACTGTTCTGTATGAAGTGTGGGGAAAAAAAAGCTCTGGTACCTGTCCAGCTCTATGCCCCCCCGCCTGCCGTACAGATAGTCAAGAAAAAAATATTAAGAAAAGTATCCAAGGGCCAAACATACCTGGCCAGGTAGAGTATTCTCAGGGCTGGCTGCCACTGGGCTCACTGAAGCAAGAAGAGAAGCAGAGGTCCCGTTTCCTCTGATCTACATTGGAGATTTACTAAAAAAATATTTTTTGTTGTTATCCCAGTGAAACTTGGATACACTTCTTCAGACTGTTTAAAAGCCATTTAGTCTTCTCTGGGAGGGTTACTGTAGGAAGAAGCCTGGTGTCACCTGTTTCAGATCTCTGCATGATCTACTGTTTGGTGAATAGTCTCTAGAAATACACAACTCTCAAAGTAGCTCCATTAAGACAAATGCATGACAGAGCCACAGGTCATAGTGAGCAGATTAGATCAGACAGATGAAAGTATTAAAGGTGACAATTGTCCTTTGAGACTGTCATAGTCCTTGCAGGCTGTAAGCTCAGTCATTGGCAATTG
This sequence comes from Oxyruncus cristatus, assembly GCA_013399855.1. Lineage (NCBI taxonomy): Eukaryota > Metazoa > Chordata > Aves > Passeriformes > Cotingidae > Oxyruncus > Oxyruncus cristatus. Next base: position 126,930 of record VXAY01005889.1, on the reverse strand, counting down.
GGACTTAGGGAGAAATCTACTAATAATGACAGTTACAGAATGTTTTTTCAGTTTTCATTTATGGCTTACAGTGGGGAATCTGTTTTGCTAATTTTTGCTCATCATGAATAAAACTCACAGCTACTTCACCAAATTGGACATTTCCCTTCTGCTTCACTAAATTACTAGTATTAAAATAGGATTTTAATACTATTACAGCTATACACCTCAAAAACACCCTAATGCAGGGCTGGAGGAAAACTACTGCAGAAATCCTGATGGGGATGAAAATGGACCCTGGTGTTACACAACAGATCCCGCTACCAGATATGATTACTGTAACATCCCAGAGTGTGAGGACCAGATAACACACACTGGAGAAGGTATATTTACTTTTCAGAGAATGAATTTAAGTAGTTAGTTTAAGTAGGTAATATTATTCCTGCTACCTGTTTGCACTTGATTATTGCAGATTGTTTTCAAATGAGAATTTAAATCAAACTGAATGTAAGAATTTCTCAACACAGATGTTTTTTCCTAATTATCTTGAGTTATCAAACTAATTTCATAAATATGGAAGAACTGAAATTTTTTAATAATTTGCTGATATTGTCCTGCTCTTACCCCAGAAGTTTATTTTATTTTAAAGAGAGCAAAGATTGATCCAAGTGCTGTGTTACATACTGAGTTCCCATTGCTGTAAGTAAATACAGATATGTGACAAATTTGTCCTTCCAAATGACACATATTCCTAAAGCATTATGGATTTGGCTAGGCTTCTGAATTCTTTTCACCACTAGCTCGAGCAAACCCCTCTTTTCCTTTCAACATAGTCTTCCAGGAATAGATTAGGATCTGAATTCATTGGCTGGTGCGTTTCTAGCTTTTTTTTTCATTCTGCCTAGGACCTACAGTGGAATGCATGCAGTGTAATGGTGAGGACTACCATGGAGAAGTGTCGAGAACAGAGTCTGGGCTTCAGTGCCAACACTGGGATGCCCAAGAGCCTCATATGCATGGATTTACCATGAAACAGTGAGTCATACTCAGCACAGAATTCATTCCTACAGAGCCTGGGAGACAAAGCCTTATTGCTTCAGCTGACCATAGCTGATTCACAAGCTTCTCTTTCATTTTCAATGTGCAGCTATCCAGAGAAGGATCTGAAGATGAATTATTGCCGTAATCCCGATGGTGAACCTCGGCCCTGGTGTTTCACTACCAGCCCAACTAAACGCTGGGAATATTGCAAAATTCCTCGTTGCAGTGAGTCTGATTTCCTGAGATCACTCCAGAGGGTAGCTCTTCTCATTAAAATTATGGGGGGGGAAAGGCAAGAAATCTCAGTTCTGAGTAACTTGAGGATACCTTTGTGAAGGAAGAAAAGTGCACAGTAATACACAGAATCACTCACTAATTTCAGTTATGTAAAATCATGTCAAGTCAGTGAGGATGTAGGTGTCATGAAGTGCAATAATGCCAAAGATGTTATGGAAAAACAGAATTTGCCTTTAACCCCTTTACTTTTCAACTCACCTGAGAATTTAAATTTACCTGAGAGCCTGGGCATTCAGGTTAAATCAAGTGGTAGTTTTCTGCAGATCAGTTAACTAATGAAAAACATTTAAATCACCATGTGGCCATACTGTGATATTTTACGTGAGTCTGGCCAGCACAGCCAGCACTGCCTTTTTCCCAGCAAGGGGTGAATCCTGAGAAACAAGTTCAGGCCTCAAGGAGAAACATGACTTCTCAGTGAGTGAGCGTAACCCATTGAGCTGAGCACACTAAATCTGGATATTGCCAAAGCACTGAATAAGGAGAGTAGCATTGCTATTCTTAGAACTGGATGGCACTTTTAGAAAAAAAAAAAAAGTGCTTTTATCTCTAGAGCTTGCCTTCTTATTCATCTGCGCTTGCCAGCGCTCTAAGCAGTGGCACATGTTTGCTGGATGTAGTTCTCTTCAGCACGGTCCATTACAGATGGCAGAATAACTATTTATAGACTTCTGTACAATAAATTGTGAAAGTTACCATAGCATTTCTGTTCTGTGCTTAGAACTTGAAGTTTAAGGAACATACGAACCTTTTAGAGTCATACTCATCTCCTTGGGAAATTCTGTATACAAAGTAAATATAATAGGTATGCACTGTAAATTCATTTTCTCTTTGCTTTCTTTAACTCTTCCTTCTGCCACACTTTCCCAAGTCACTGACTTCAGAGGCTCAGCTCTGAAGGCTGCCTTGCTTTCTCTCAAAATGTATTCTTGGCCCTTTCTGCTCTTCCACCCTACCTGTGTGTATTATATTCATTTCACTTGGTTTTACAAGACTGTACAGGACTACTTACTGCCTTTCCTGATCTGCTCTCAGGGGACTGCAGGCACAAAGTCTGTCTTGACCCAGCAAAGTTATTTATTGACTGCTGTAAAAGGGCAGACACAGGACATCTGTCTGGCTGTCCAACTGCTTGTAAAAATGCACTCTTTGTTTTTGACATGGCTTTTAACCAAGGTCACCTCTGCTGAAAGAAAAAAAATTGCATTTTTGACATTACAGAAAACAAAGGGGTTTTATATATTTTTGAAAGTACGATTTCCCTTCCCTTCCTTTCCCTTCTCTTCATTTGTGTTTTCTTTTCCTGTTACAGCTACACGCCCACCAGTCTCTGACCCAGGCTCCCAGTGTCTTTCAGGGAAAGGAGAAGACTATCGAGGAAGAATAGCCATCACTGAATCAGGAAATGCTTGTCAACACTGGAACACACAGTTTCCTCACAAACATGGCTGGATTCCTGACAGATATCCCTGCAAGTATGCTGAACCTCATCATTGTAAGAAATACCAAAAACATAGTTATTCCTTATTGAACCAGATGCAGAGGCAAGAGGAGTGCAGGTGTTCCTCATTTATGCTGATAAGCTATTTTCTTGCTGTTCATTGCTCATTACTTCTGTTCAGGTCTTGCTCTTCATTTTTTTCGGCATCCCTCTTTATTCTCATATATTTATCTCCCCTGTCTTATCCATATCCCACTGCAAAGTTACAAGTAGTTACTACTGAAAATCCCTTGGCAGTGTTTTGGTGCATTTTCAATGCATTGCTGTTCTGAAGAGTGATGCTCCAGGGTAAAAATGCTCCAATACATCCTTGTGCTCCAAGGTCAGAGAAGATGAGTTTGCAGAGAATTATCAATGTGGAAGGGTAGCTGGAACTGACCTGGCTTATTACTCTGTATTTTGATCCTGCAAGTTTTCTTGGGCATGTGAAAGCCTGTCCACTATCATAGGGCAGAGAGCAGTATGCACTGGTGCTCCTACACACTTCCAGGATCAGTCTGTCACATCCAACCTTGCCTGGTTCTTACTGTAACGTCAGGTATACCAATGGCTTGTGTTTTGAAGTCAACTTTTACTGTTATATCTTGGCCTCAACAGCAAGAGTAGAATGTGAAAGCATTGAGAAAGTTCTTCATATCAGCATTTAGACTGTAAATTTGAAGACCATTGATTAGTCCCAAAACAGTGATGTATGAGGTAATTAATCTCCAAAAAGAATAAGTATAACCACTGAGTTGACTTCTGCATGCAGTAGTTGTTAATAGTCATGCACAAAACTCTTCTGGATTTCTATGAGTAGCTCAAAGTCAGTGTTTTTGTTTCAGGGGCTTAGAGGAAAACTACTGTAGAAACCCTGATGGAGAGAAGAGGCCTTGGTGCTACACCATCAACCGCAGTGTTAGATGGGAATATTGTACAATTCCTTCCTGTGACGGGAGAGAACAAGAGATTGCTGGTATGAATAGTGGAGCGTACTTGAAATAAGGATTTTAAAACAGCAAGAGGTTTATTGTTTCTCACTGTAAATGTATTACATATTTTTTTCAGTCTCTTTGTCACTGTTGTTAATGCTTGTCTGCCTGGTATGTTGCAAAACCTGCCAAATATTGAACTTTCAGTGGTTAAGAAAATACAGTGAAGGATGTAAATCACCAGCTGACCCAACAGAATTTCATCCAGAATTACTGGATGAAAGAGGTAAATTTCCCTATATTCCTTTTTTATATTCCTTTTTTTCCCAAAAGTAGGGCAATTATAGCAAGTTCATTGAAAAATTAAAATCAGATACAAAGACATGAAAAACTGCTAAATAAAAGGAACTCCCATTTTCGGAAAGTAGCCACAAAAGAGAGGACAGGAACTTCTGAAGTCTTATTTCCAAATAAAAATCACATTGAAACATTCATTCATTTAAGGACAAACAAATAACAAGAAAGTCTTAGCACAATCAAAAGGATAAGAGAGAGACTGAAGTTTAATATAATGTCTGTTTGGGAAATTTATCATGTTCAAAATCACCAGCATCTCATCTTTGAGGATGAGCTTTCATGTGAGCTTTCTTATCTTTAATTCTAACATGTTCACATACACCAAAATGAAACCAGATGGTGAAGCCTTCACTGAACAACATCTAACATTTGATGTTAAACAGAGAAAGTTTTCTAAACATCTTTGGAAGTGCCCTTTTGCTGCTGGCTGTGACAATCTCACTGGATGCTGTCTGTATAAATGAGTCATTCCTTTTTGTCATCCTGTGTGTTTGATGCTTTCTTGTGCTTACTCAGTGAGAACATAAAATTATAATGCAAAAGACCAATTTCTGTTGTTCGCTGCAGATGTGCCTATACAGGTTCCCCTGGCAGAGGAGTGCTACCGAGGCAAGGGCCAGAGTTATCGTGGCACAACTTCTATCACTGCATCAGGAAAAAAATGCCAGGCCTGGAACTCCATGTTCCCACACAGGCATGAAAAAACCCCAGACAAATTCCCAGACGCGTATGTTTATCTCACCTTTTCTCTCTTTCTCTGACAATGACTACTGCTTTGTTTGCATTATCTTTGCACACCTATGCTTTAAAACATTGCTAGGGAATGTATCTGTAAAAGAGATTTTTTTCCAATACATAGAAATATTTTCTGTTAGTCTTATTTTAAAAGTGTGTTTTCTAGTTATCTAAATTCTGAGCAAAATATAGCTGTGTCCCTTTACTCTTAAATCTGAGCTTCTGTAACCAACAGCAGGAGACTTGTATCCAGAGTCTGGGCATCTGCTGAACTATGTGTTTTGCTTATGTATTTTAGAGTTTTGTGGTGACCCTTCTAATTATTTATTCATGTAGAACACAGCATTTATGATGCAAAACACGCTGTCAGATGCATTATGCTTTGAAATACCATCAAAGTGTTCCTTGTAGCTGGAAGTGTACACCCAGAATTGCGTATCTAATTTTCCCCTTTGATTTGTCTTCTTTGGGCTGACAAAACTGGACCAGCAATGACTGGATCAATGATTAGCTAACCATAATCACTAATGTGCCAGTTTTTAATAAGGGTAGGAAAGCAACAAGATTTCAATTGCAAGAAAATCTATCCATTTTTTTACCTTTTCTATGCTATCACCCAAAATAATTTGAATTTCTCAGTTATATCTTGGCATCAAAATACTGATGTATTGAAATTGGAACATCCTCAGAGGGGATGATGTCTTTAAAAAACATTTTAAAAAATTAAAATCAAACTGTGAAAATGTGAAATTCATGTGTTATGTCATATTTGGAAAAAAAACCATTTCAGTTCTCTTTTATTCTGTAACTTTTGTGATTCAGGATGAGGAAATACTGAAACTCTGCAAATTACTGAAGAGAGAAATTCTACTTCTCCCTACTCCATGAAGCACAGACTTCGGAGTGGTTCCACTGAATTCAGTAGAAATAGGGTTTGGGGGTGTGAGAGGGGATCAACTGCATAAGCATTTATTTGCCTTTCTTCTGAATATGAAGAAGAATCCTTTGGCATTAAAAAACCAAAAATTTGGAAAAGCATAAGTGCCCACCAGCAGTATGAATCTTTCTGCATATTTATTACTAATTCACACATTCACACAATTGTGTGTGCTTATACATATATATTTAGAAATGAAATTATTGGCATATCGGGCATTTATTTAGGTACTCAGCACATTGAAATGGTACATCCAGAATATTAGGCAGTAGTTGAATTATGTTTCCTTATGCATAAATGTATTCATGTGAAATATAACTCTTCACCAGCATCACAGCCATAAATGTGTTTGCTATTAATAGGATATCTGCAATAAGTGAAAACATAATAAATGTATTTATCCTTATAGTACAGATCCACTACTTTTTGTCAAGATATTCCTATGTTTACTTCCAGTCATGCAGCATGACTATTGACTTTATTTTTGCAGGGATTTGAGGGACAACTATTGTAGAAATCCAGATGGTGACAACAGCCCATGGTGTTTCACCACTGACCCAAACACCTTATGGGAGTACTGCAATCTCAAGAGGTGTGATGATCACTCACAAGAGCCCATGCCAAATGATTCCCCCGCAACGATGGCACAAGGTGTTAGCCTGACGACACCCACCACATCTGGTAAAAGAAAGTAAAACTCAAGGGTTGAGATAAGAACAATTTAATAATTGAAACAAAATAACAATAATAGTAATAATAAATATTGGAGAGGCATAAATCCCAAGAAACACAAGTGATGCACCATACGATTGCTGACCACTGCCCATCCTGTCCCTGAGCAGCAATTAGTGTCTCCCACTAGTTTATGTACTGTCGGGGATGGTGAGATCGAAAAAAGGACATGGGAAGCCTGGAAAAAGGCAGTTTACCAACGGCAGAACATCTAAAGGATCTACGACTGTCTGAGAAATGTTTTGGACTGTTTTATAGTTTGCCAAACAATAGTTGATAATTGTTAATGCATGCTTTGGATGTGTACCTCAGTTATATTAAGTTTATTCCCTCATAAAACCCCAAGTTTTATTTGAAAAATCCCATTGGCTGAGATTTGGTGCATTGCACCATTCTCCTTATTTGGATTGCACCCACCTACTTGTTGTAATATCTCCACCTATATTCACCATATATGTACTAAGTCCATCCCATCCTTTCCCTATATGTCCAAGTTCCAGAACCTTCCTCAACCTACCCTTTATAAGTCCCTTACTCTGTACCACCCTTTGGATTCGCTTGCTCCCTGTTGGTTCATTGCCACTTTGGTGAGACTTGTTCTTACCAAGGGCTGCTTGCTTTAATAAAGCGTGCACTGTTGCTTCCTACCACCAAGCACAGTGACCAAGAACCCACAAGCGGGTCTGTGCCTCTTCCTTCACGCGCCGGCCTGCGTTAAATGGCACCCATCGCGTGGCATTGTGCTGTCCCTGAGCAGCAATTAGTGTCTCCCACTAGTTTATGTACTAAGCATGTTGTTCTGTGGTATGGAATAACCCTGTGGCCAGTTTGGGTCAGCTGTCCTGTCCGTGCTCCTCCCAGATTCTTCTGCCAGCTTCTCACTGGCAGAAAATGGGAAACTGAAAAGTCCTTGACTTTGGGTAAGCACTACTTAGCAACAACCAAAATATAAGTGTGTTATCAATATTATTCTCATGCTACATCTAAAACACAGCTACTAAAAAGAAAATTAACTCTACTCGAGCTGAAATCAGGACATTGACTAGGACTGCAATGTAGCAGTTACATCCCTCCTGCAGCTTTCAGATCTGTACTGCTGCATTTTGCAGCAAGTGCTCTTTAGTCAGTTCATGTCCTGTAGCCTATGTCAATTTAGTGCATTCTGAAGGACATTTTTTTCATCCAGGGGAATAAGAGGAAAATAAACAACATTTCTAGTATTTCTGCAGCTGTGTGCTGTTGAAATATGGTCACAATGAAAGTTGTTGATATAGGAATTCTGCTTGTCCTGTGCTTTGTTTTCAGGAGGTTGACCATAGCTGCTTGCATTGGTCACAGGCAGTCATTTTTTGCAAAATACATGCACTGAGAAAAATTACTTTTTGCTCTGTCCTGCATTGTTCCATCCCTAATTAATAGGCCATATTGGTCACAGTGGTATGGCATTTCTGGAAGTATAGTAGAGCTTTCCACCAATTATTTACTTTGCAAGGGAACATGGCAGTGTTGCGTAAAAGCTACATTCATAAATGGAGCTGTGTACTCTTCTTACTCACTTGTAGAAGGAAGTACCTGGAGCAGTGTCCTTGGAAGCAAAAGTTGCTCTTTCAGTCTAGTGGGCAGCTGAAATATGCTTCTTTCATGGAAGTGCCTTAAGCTCCTCGATTTTTTTTCTAATTCAGTTGCTCTGTACATCTGGGAAGACATCCATGTTGACAAACCAAGAGATCCCATCACAGGGTACATTTTCAGCTGTAGACACTAGAGAGTGTGCAAGTCCTAAAGGCACTTAACCCGGCTTGCTCATGCTAACCACCAATACACAGACATTCAGCACCTAACAACAATTTCATTTTCCTCTTTTTTTTTCCACAGACTGCATTAATGGTAATGGTAAAGATTATTGTGGTACACTAGTAAAAACTGGAAGGGGCAGGACTTGTCAAGAGCGGAGTTCTCAGAAACCTCATTGCCACAGATAATTCCCTTCTGTGACTCATCCAAGAGCAGACCTGGATAAAAATGTAAACAGCTGCTAATGCCACTGGTGTCATTGAACATTGCCTGCTTTCTCCATGACCCCTCAGTAAACACTTTGTGTTCAGTCTTTATAGATCAGGTTAAGCATACCTGAAAGTCATCATGTTGATAGTCCAGTCCCATAACAGCACTGAAGAGGGAAGGATGCATTTACATTACCTAGGATGTTGGTACTTCAAGCACAGAGGTACACCAGGGGCTTGGCACTGACAAACAAACAGCATGAAAGAAACCTTCTCTGGTTTGTGTTAACCCCAAAGTGATACCTTTCGCTCTTTGTCACAAACTAAACAGGTTTCTGGTGAATCCTCAAAGTTAACCTAGCTTATTCTCACTGATTTTAGGGAAAGATGGATTAGACCAATAATAAATGTTTTAGTGCAAAGCACTTATTTATCATAAGTTAAACTCCACTTCTCATGACGTCTCAAAAAAGCAATAAAGCTACGGTGACTTTTGGTGGATGAATAAATTGACAGCAATTTTATCATATTTTTCTTATTTCACTTAGTGGTTTTGAGATACCAGAAAGAAATAATTCTGTGATAAGAAGAAACGGAAAGTATTTCACACCCGGTGTAAAAGTATCTGGGGAAGATAATGCAAAGATTTAGTTTAACACTTTTTTAAAAAACATGTACTTACAGACTTCTGTATTCTGTGGCTAACATTTGGAGTCTTCATTCTCTGTTTTTGTAATTATTACGGTATTGCAGGAATCCTGGTGGAGATGTAAATGGTGTTTAGTGCTTCATAACTGACCCAGAAAAAAAATGGGAGTAACTGTGAAATCCCACACTGGTGTAATTATCCTTAAAGACTTTTCTGTTCTCCCTTTCTAGAACTTACTATGACAGATTCAAAATGTTTTCAATCCAAACATAAAAAAACTGCAGTAGGCAGTAGCTTTATATTTGAATTCAGGTCTATATATAAGTCTGTCACACTGTATCCATGCTTAATTAGGCGCTGCCATTGTTGGTCTATGTTTGGCCCAGCCACCTGTGGTTTGTACTTTTCCTTCCAAGATATGGGAAAACAAGGCCTGATAAACAGAAACTTCATCCTTGAAGGCAGCACTTTGCATAAACAAAAATTAATTGGTATCCCACTATTGGCTGACGGCCCTCCAAGGGCATTTGAAGGAGAAAGTGAACAGGAGAGTGATGAACTAAGCCCCCAGACTCATTAAGGGAAGACCCTCCAAGGTGCATCACGCAGGCGCGGGGAAATTCCAGTGTCCACACGTGTGTGCAGAAGGGGCACCACTGACATAACAGGGGAGGGACCGAGGGCCTCTGGCTGGGCGGTGCTGGCCACATCTGCCCAGGTAGACGTCACCGGCAAATTGGATAAAAAACCAGCTGGCTTGTGCTCGGGGGGCTCAGGCTTCACACGAAGGACCACGTTGCCTTTTGCAGGGACGCCCGCGATGTGTGAGCCTGGTGACCCCCCAAGGACACAGCTGCTATAGAGAATCCTTAGTATTCGGAGTTGGTAAGATAACCTCGTGTTTGTGGGGTTTCACTGAGGGCTTATTTTCCCTTCTCTTTTCTGTCTACCATTTTCTTGTTTTGTTGGCCACCTCTTTGTAATAAATATTGGGGTTTTGAGCTTTCAACAGTGTTTTGGTTTCAGTCCCGGCATCCCTTCGAACCCTCCCCGGAACACACAGTTAGGCAACTGTAACAGTCAGCCAAAGTTGGTCCTAAAAATCTTCAGTAAAATTTCATAGATAGCAATCTCTGTGCTCTTTATACTCTGTGAAGCTAAGCACTTGGAGTTGCTAGCTGTATTTGAAATATCCAGTGAAGCTGTGACGAGAGGTGTTCCTTCCCTGGTCTCCTCAAACACGGGAGAGGATTTTCTTGATGTTCATGCTAGTATTTCCATGCACTTTTTGTCAGGACTACTGCCTCGAGAACCCGGTCATACAACTTTCATGTTAGTTGGGAGCATCAGAAATGACATCCTCTAAAACTCTTTTCATTCTCTGCTGACTTATCTTTTATTCTGATCTGGGTGTTAAAATAATCTGTCCCTAGATATTTTGCTTTCTTTTGGGGTAAGGAGTAAATTTGATCCTGAATATTTTACACAGATTTCCTTAGTTCTTTTTTTCCCCCTATTTTGGGATAGTAATCAGTGCATTGAGCAGGTGTAGCATTTGCTGAAAAACTCAGTAGCAAAAGAGATTTTATCCTCTGTGGTGCCCTGGCATCCATAACAGTTGTGATGTAGTGGAAGCACTGCTTGGCACACCTAGTAGTCATCTTATTTGTTTTGCTCTTTCCTTCCTTACCTGTATTTTGACAGAACAATTTTTATGTTAATATATCTGGCAGAGATATGGAAGTCTATTTCTTCTTCATCTTGCGCATTTTTTTTTTTATTACAGTAGTGTTTAGAGGCCAAGTTCCTGCTCTGCTGGACAAGGTAGCAATAGAAAATAGTGAAGAGTGGTCACTCCCTACAGAGTAGGTGATATTCTTCATGCTGGCCATCTAATGCCTTTCTCTAAGCAGTAGTGCATTGGTATTGTACACATTAATTTTGTCCACCAGACCTAAGAGTTGAACAGGCAGAAGCAATAGGGAATGGTATATAAACAACACATACCACAGCTGTAAAAAAACACCACTCACTGGAACTGCTGCAGTGGAGTTTCTCTTGGAAATCTGATCTCTTTTTAAAACAGCCTTTGAACACTAGATTTTTAAATTAAGGTGTAGGGGAACCTTACAGTCTCTTGCCTTTGATTACTTTATTAATTTTCTGATACCCAAACTAACAAATTTAGCATCCATAGGACCATATGCATCACTGGATAGGGTTACTTGGGTCCTTATGAGCACCCAAGCTCAAACCATTACAAAAAGGTTCAGAGAGATTTGGATTAACAAGGAAGTTGATTGAGTAGTGTGAGGGCAAAATTGGAATTTTTCATGACAAGGGGACAATGACTCAATTTTATTTATAAACTAGGGATTGGTTTGCACTCAATCACGGTGTAGACTGTAATGTTTAAAATATTTTAGAAATTGTTATTATTGTCAAGTAATAAACTCTTCTACTTTCTTTAGCTCTCTTTTCCCTTCAATTTACCTACAAATTTTCTTTTGGGGGTGGTGTTTATTGTAATTTTACCTATATTATCTTACTACAGCCGCATACTTGACATAGTTCACAATTTTTCCAGGTAAATTAATGACAAATGTCCAATCATGTATATTAGTGTTAGGTTTAAATGTTTAAGGTAATGATAACATGATGGAGTCTACAGATTGTTTACACTTAGTTACTATTAACCAACATGCAGAGTCAAAGCCTAGAGAAGGTTAAAAAAATGTCTTATGCCTTTAATTTTTCATGTGATTGCATCGCAGAACTGCTTTAAAATTCTCCATTGTAGCCTTTTTTATTCCGTAGCTTTTTCTGAGCACGACTGTGGAAGAGTCCCAGTGAGGAATGAGCGAGCCTGTGAGAAATACAGCATGTGCAACGCATCTCCAGGGTCTTGGCCCTGGCACGTCAGTCTCAGGACAAGGTACTTGAATTTCAGACTGGATCACCATTTGTGAACACCAGGGTTTCTCAGGGAACAGATGTTAGAAAGAGACTGACAGTAAACAATATTTTTTTTTTCCTTTTTAATCACACTGTCCACTTATTGGCTCACTAATCCCAAACTCCCCACTTTCTCCTGAATCTCTAGAGGGCAAACTTGAACTGCAGAGATAAAGTACACCTTTATTTACTGAAATGAGGAAGGAAAAATTCCCACTGAGGATAGTGACAGTTAATGGGATTCTGCAGTGGGGGATTTAAGCCCAGGAAAACAGCCTGCAACATGCATGAATGGATTTTGATCAATCCTTTTCACCCAGCATCCAGTCTGGTTCAAATGTAAATAGATGCTGTGACCTCTGTAGTTGTGTTAGAAGCTCTAGGAAGACGATGTATAAAAGTACAATTATGCATAGCATTTCCACACAATAAGAGTGGCTGAACAGGAGATGAAGAAGGGTTTACAGAAAGGCTAAGGAAAATTTTTATAGAGCTGTTGACAGTGACGAGAATAAATATTATCCCAAGAGGAGTTAAAACTCCATAGTAGGGGTTTTTTAAAAGAACTAGTCCAAAGCAACTCCACAAATCAGAAGGATGTATCCTTTTATTAATTGCTCCTCAGGACGAACCTATTACATCACCCATGAAATTGTTAGGAAATGTGATTATTTTTATTAAATTCCTGAAAACAAGAGTACCCTGTGGCAAAAATTTGACTTGGGTATCAAATTTCTTCTCATGCCTCATGTTCTGGAGCAGAGGAGGCTTGTCCCTTGAAAATCTGCATTTGATTTCTCTTGCCGTTCACGAAAGGCAAACTATGACTGCAAAAAGGTTTGAATAAAGGGTATATTGCTATTTTGCTAATATTTCCCATTGTGCACAGCATAGATGAGATTGCCAATTGACTGTGCAGTTGTAAATGAATATTATATTCTTCTCTATTCTAGTACCAATATGCACCACTGTGCTGGCACTCTAATACATCCACAGTGGGTCCTTACTGCAGCTCAGTGCTTGCAAGGGTGAGTATCCACTAAAATGAGTGACAGGCACTTCATAAATCGGTGTGAGAAAATCAACAGAAGAGCAAGATGTACCCAATAAGGCACTTTCTTTACTCCTTATTTCCTGTCTTTCTTGTCATCAAACTGATTTTTATCTTCTGCTTCTGTCTCAGTCAATCAGCAGCAGAATATAACAGAGGTAACTTCTGCCCTCTGCCCTCTCCTCCACCCATGCATGCCAAAAAGGGTGTTAATGATGTGCTGTTGCTAATTGCACTTGGAAAAACTGTGGCTAGCAGCTCACCTTTAGGACTGTAGCAGTTGTGAACACTACAAGAAGGTGTCACATTATTTACAGCCCATGGAATGTTTCACGATCATAAAAGTCAAATTGTTAAAAAAGCCACATTTTCCTTCTCCTGAAGAATAAATGAGGGCATTTATGGTCAGAAGCAGCATCCTGATCATCTTGTTAATTGCAGTTCTCCAGGGAAATCACTGAATTTTGGGAGTGACATTCCCAATAAAGTGTATGGATGTATAACCTTGCCTATGTCATTTCTTCCAGGTCAACACACCCTTCTGCCTATAGGGTGTTTCTTGGAACACAGAATCTCAATGCAGCAGAGCCATCTCTGCAAATCCAGATTGTTCAGAAAGTATTAAAGGAACCAACTGGAGCAGACATTGCTTTGCTGAAGTTGACCAGGTACCATTTCAGTCCAAATTTTTCACCACTGACACCTTTATTTTGAACTCACAAAGTTAGCTTAGCCTGGAGTTAGGTCTCAGGGTGGTTGTGGGTGTTATGAGAGAGTGTGAGTGTCCCTTATGATGTTAGCACATGTATCTGTTCAAGGGTGAACTCTGAGCATCTTTCCTGCTGAAGGTCCCTGCTGGCAGAACCCACGTGAGCCTCTTGCACAGTTTAGGGAAGGCAAGGACCAATCAGAGTGGAAGGGATTGTCATGGGGCATTCTCACTCACTACCTGCTAAGAATTAGCTCCACTGAAGCAGGGAGGGTGAAGCAAACTAAAGTGCAGTTGTATCTGGAAAATCCTCTGCTTGGAGTCTTTTTCTGCTCAGGTCTGAAGACTGTGAGCCCCAATGAAAGTTTTGGCCTGGAGGCACCACATGGAGCAAGCAGAAGTACACACCGAGGGGCAACCAGAGATACACATTCTAGCACTGTTCTGCAAACACACTTACACTGTGACTGTGCCCACAAAGATATTCCAGAAATTTCAGTTACTCTAAGGAACCTCTTTTTCTGCTACATGATTAGGCCCCATCTTACAGCCACCTGTACAGTTTCAAGGCATCACCAGCTTCTCCACACAGTTTCCATGCAGAGCCTTCTGAGTATGAAGACTGAACAAGCTGTTTGTAATTTTCTAAGGATCTTTTAACTTTCTTTATTTGTTTTGCAGTCCTGTAACAACTACTGACCATGTAAAACCAGTTTGTTTGCCTTCAACCAGTCTGATGGTAGAAAGAAATGCTGTATGTTTTCTAACTGCCTGGGGAAAAAAAAGAGGTAAAACATATTCGGAGTGATTGGAAATTTAGGAAAGTTTTCAAATACAATTTCAAAATATGTGCAGTCATGGGAGCTGTAAAACACATTTTAGTTAAGATTTAACTAAATCAGAAGTTACCAGCCTCTTATTCTTTTTATTTCTTTCTCTCAGAGCTTTCCTTTTTTCCCTCTCATTGCTTACATAAACTAAATTCACTGAGTAAGAGAAAAGAGAAAGAATAATTAGACAAGACTTTGCCACCTTTTATCTCTGTTTTAGTCTTTCTTCTGCTTCCATATACACTGTATTTGCACAAATAAGGACTATACTCAAATAATACCCTTACCTTTAATTTTGATCTTCAGATATACCTTTTTTTTAAACATCTGAATTAAGCTTGCACTTGCCTTCATGTATCTAAACATTACTGTCTGTATAGACTTCTACAGGGACCTGCATTCACTTCTGACTGATAGGATTTTACTGGTGGGCTTGGCAGTGCTGGGTTAAGAGCTGGACTCAATGATCTAAGAGGTCTTTCCAACATAAACTATTCTAAGATTCTATGATACATGGGCAAGTCTGAAGACTAAGCCCAAGCCCGAGCACTACCCTTAAGACCTTATATCATAGAAAAGATGGTATCCCAGGAACTGTGAGGCCGTTAAGTCAGAGCTTGCTCAGATCCAGCCATCTTTGGAGCACAGGCAAAATGAGTTCAAGCTAAAGGTTTTTAATGCCAATAAAACCCTTACCTAGATTTTGTTCATAGCCTAGCATTAAAAATCAACCATGTGGTCTCCTGGTGCCCAGCTCTCACTCTACCTATGCTGATGGCTGAGTATACCCAGCTCTCTTTGACCTTCTTTTACTGCAGCAGGAGGCAGTCCCTTATCCCTGAAGCTTCCCACAGTGATGCTGGCATCTGTCCTCATTCAGTCCCAGCTCCTACAGACACACTTTTGGCCTTGCTGAGCTATATGCAAGGCGTGCCCTTCCCACCCCATTTGCCAGACACCCTTTTTTTAATAATCCACCTGTAAACCAAAGTCAATGAATTCTTCTTTGTGTGTGCATCCATAAAATCACAAAAAATAAAAGGAATGAAACATGACCCTGTCTCTGACTTTCACCATGAAAAGTTTTGACATAGATTGTAGAGCTTTTTTCCCCTTCCTGTGTTATTTAGCTACAAAAATGATGCTATGGAAATAATGCTTCAGAATAATTACTCTAATACTACTGTAAGTCATCTAACTTATCAGAATTATTAAGAAACAGTTTTCTCTAGTATAGACAGTAATTACTGGCTTTCCTCTCACATTTTTCCTCTCTCTTACCTTGCAATTTTTTCTTTTTTCATTCAACTTGCCACACGGTGGCAGCTGCTTCATATCTTCTTGGGATCACAGCCACAAAAAAATGCTACAAGCCAGATTTCTGCTGGAAGTGCATTAGGATGGAAAAATCAACAGACCATTGTTGCATTTAAGCAGTGGGAAAGAGGGTCCTGCCAGGTCTTGTGACTTGGTCACCGAATCAGCAGGGTAGGGAGAGCAGTCAGAATCCCATATCTAAATATTTGGGAAAATTCAGCCTTGGCTTCAGGAAAATTCTCCTTGCCTGGAAAACACTTTAGGCTTGAAAAAGTTCGAATTAATGTAAAGTAATTAAAGGCTAACACTGAAATAAGCAATTGGTACTGCACCATGATGAAGGACTAGAAAGCAATGCAATGACTGAGATTGCGTAGCATGTTTTTATTTATTTAGTAACACTTTGCAAAGTAAAATAACCTCTGCTTGTTGATGCTAGGTATGATCCAAGCACAAAAAAAGTTGGAAGATTTAATAAGGTCCTTCAAGGATCTCAGAGCCTATAGTAGAGCTGGGGATGGATCCCAGTTCTTTCGTTACTGAGGCTTCACACCTTCACTGGATCACAGCACTCAGGCTACCATTTATAATTGTTATATTTTCTTGCTTGTGCATAAAGGTACTGATGCAGACAACAGATTAAAAGATGTTGAATTCCCTGTGCTTGAAAATGAAATATGTAATCGTCCTGAATTTATGAATGGAAGTGTCAAAAATAATTAATTTTGTGGTGGATTTACTTTTGGAGGCGTAGATAACTGTGAGGTAAGAATAATCTAGCTTTGAGTATAAGCAGGTCAGTGCATATAATTTGTATTTTCAAGGCTCAGAAACAGCTTCACCAACTCAACATTTCTGCATAAAGAACTGAGGTATAAACAGCATTTTTTTCTTCACTCACACAGTCAACCAGCACAGCAGGGAAATTGTGTAGGATAATATCCTACTTATATTAGCCTAGTGTTTTGAATAATCCCCTCTCCTGAAGTAAAGGCTGTAATACACTGCCTGGTCTTTCCTTTGTTCTTAGAGACAGAGGTGAAACTAGTGATTGTTTCTGGCACAGGCTGGAGTTGTACCACATCTTTATTTAGTCCCTTGATTAAAAAAAGCTTTCAGTGATTCCAGTTTTCTAATTTTCACAAGTATATAAAAAGACTTTTAAAATGTGGTTTTCTTAATGGAGGCTATCATATTGAGAGCTTTTCAATAAAAAGTTGCTAACTAATGACAGAGTCAGGAAGCAAACACAGTTCTGTCCGAGCAGGTGTTCCAGACTGCCAGTGTAAATTATATCTTTGAGAGTGTGGGCAGCGTGTTCATTGATAGGGCCAAAAATCATTGGGCATAGGTACTCATATCCTGCCATGCCTGGATTTTAAGGAACAGCATTAAAACAATTAAACTAATTTTGCCCAGTAGATCAGAGGATGTAGAAAATTAAGCAACTTCCTTTTTTGTGTGTCTGTAACAGGTCTCACAGTAACTGGGGATTTACCCACATCCATGACTGATAGATCTGCGTACCAGGAAAATGGCCTGGCTGCATGGAAGCAATTTTCCCCATCTTCTCCCCAATTCTTTTAGTCCAGCAGGTCTAATAAAACACTCTCCCTCTCTCTAGGGCCCTTGGGTTAGTCACATTTTGAGGCCTTCAGAGTTACAATATTATTCCTGACAGTATTTTACTGTTTGCATGCCTAGTGTCTCCATCACTAGAGCAGTTACTTTATACTCTCTTTTCCTCCCTAGGCTGAAGTTGGAGGACCTCTGGTCTGCCAAGATAAGGACAGATTTGTCCAATATGGAGTCACCTCTTGGGGACTGGACTGTAGCATGCCATCAAAGACTGTTTTTGTCCAAATTCCTAGTTTTGTTTCTTGGATCAAGAATGCAATGGCTTCCCACTGAATCTGGATCCGGGTTAACTTTTCTGACACAGTCCCTGTGTCAGAAACTACGTTCCAAGTATGGTTTTAAAACTTGTCTTAAAAATCATGTAATAATTCATAAGAATCTTAAATAAACACCATTACTGGCTGAGCATAAGTACCTATTGCAAAGCAACAGCCAAGTTGACCAATTGCTGTTGTCTGTCAGAGTGTCTGTGTTGTACCTGTGTAAGTCACACATGTTGCATGTGGCAGCAGCTCGAAGGTTCCTATTTCACCCCTCTTTTGAGGCATGCTCCAACTCATGAACGTGTCTCCCTCTGTGTTCAAATGCCTGCTTTTCTCCTCTCCTGAAAGCAGTTGGCCTGCTTCTGTGTACAAGGTCTTTCAGTGCAAGAAACTTTATTGTAAATCAGGCCTGACCCTGTACCCATCACTAGCATCTGCTCCCCTTTCTTTAGCAGCTCCAACCCAGCTGCTACCTTGGGTAAGAAAATAGAAAGCTGGACTTTGCCTGTGCTGTCAGAAACTGGATGAAGGTATGGCAGATCTGCTTCTTCTTGTGATTAATTCCACCCGCTCTCACCACCCTGGTGAAACCTTGTCCTTCTCTGTGCAATCAGCTAACCTTCCTAGGTTAGATGTTTGCATGGAAAAAACAATTACCCACTCCAGCGGGCAAAAGGGTAAGTTGGATGGCATTTGGTACGGTTAACATGTTGACAAGGCGCTTGCGCAGAAATCCAGCTCTCATTTGTGACACCAACAGTTCAGCCCTGACAAGAGTTCAGGAATTAGGAAATGTCTCAGAGGGCAAGGATGTCTCAGAGGGATGGACAAGTGAAGCCAGGGTGTCACTGTGCGCCTTATCAGACCTGGCAGCTCGTACTCCTGTGCACCCTGCAGCAGGGAGGTGGAGAAAGAAAGGGTACCCAAAGGTTAGTCAAGCCTCCCAGAACCTGGAACCTGATCTGGGTGCCACCCAGAACATTGGAAAAGGACTGCCACTGAAAGTGTCAGGAAGGACTGGGTTAGTATTTCAAGCAGTACTGCAGTGATCAGAGGAAATTGCTGAGTGGGGCATGTTCCAGCAGCATCAAAAATCACGCCTGTCCCATTAACTCCAACTCACCCAAGGTAGTTCCAGAATTTTTAGCCATTTTTCCAATTTTCTGTGTATCACTTAAAAACATTCCCCCTCCGAACAGAAAATATATTGACCTAATAGTAGAAGAAACATTTGCTTCCTATGGACCTGTAATCTGAACAAGGATTTCTGTATTTTTTTAGTCTTCCAGCTGAATGCCTGATTTAAAGTATATAATAAATCTATATCTGGTATTTGGGTACTTTATTATTATTTTTATAAGGAACTCTGCAGAGATCAGGCTGTATAAATTCATTTTGTGATTTTTAAACAAGCTACGGGTAAAAAAATATATTTGCATACTCTGCTTACTCCTTGATATTCTCTATTAATTATTTATGGTTTCCATAACGACCAATCAAATCCATCGATTTCTTTGGCTCATCATGATACTGTTTGAATAGCTGTTCCTTAGCACAGTCTTTCTTGACAGCATCTTTTTCTTTGATTCCTTCCAGGTCTTGAATATTGTCCCGCTCTCCACTTTCCCTCCATCCAGTCTGCCCTTAGTTCTGTACCCCTACCCCAGCCATAAGAACAGGCTACCTTCTTAAAACGTGTGGCTCATAGTGTGGAGTTTCTTTCATTATTATGGACCTCTGTGCTCTGATCCAGGGCAGCTGGAGAGGGTGGTGGCTCTCTTCCACTTTTTTCTGTGTGATCAGCTGAACAGGCTGTTACAGAGGGACCATGCTTCAGCCTACAGCCACTTTGGCAGCCTGTTGTTACCATTTTCGTCCCTAATCAACCCGTGAGACAGGGTTGGAGAAAAACCTGAGATGTGAACTCAGAAACAGCTCCCTAGTTCTCCTGTTGTAATATAGCTCCAAAGGCTTTTCTTGAATGGTATGCTCAGGAAATTTGGATGCTTTCAGAACCTGTTGAGCACAATATTTCCCAGAGCACGTGAAAGCCTTGCTGCCATCTGGCACTTGCTGTCTATCCCCCATGTACGGTTGGCTTTGCAAGTTCTGCCAGTAGTGCTGTTCTTTAAAAAAACATTGGCACCAATTCTCTGCAATAACTGACTGGACCCAAAAATTGTTCTTGTTTCTTTTGGTTCCTGTAAGACATTCTTCATGTCCTATGGGCACTGTCTAATGGAAATTTATGGTATTTGATACTGACTTTTGCTAGTAGAAACTGACTTTTGCTAGTGGATACTGAACTGTGCCTGCTGGGTGTCTGCCCCCCTGGATGATGCTGTTGCCTGCAGAGGTTTTGCACAGTCTGCCTGTAAGGCACAGATCGCAGTAGCACGGATGTGCATCTTACTGCCCATGGAACCCAACAACCCCATGCATTTTTCACTGAAATACTACTGCTGTTTCTTGTAAACCAAAGGCTATTGTTCTTGATTACAAAGTGTAAAAAAGGCCGTTTTCCCCACTAACTTTTGTTAGTGTACCTCTCAATACCATCTGGTTAGATGTGGGTTTACTGTCAGTGTAACAATTTTCATGTCATTATATATCACATTTGGAAATGTTTTTTTTTTTTCCAGGAATCCATCTAACTCATTAGGAGTCCATCCTCTTGCTACAGGATGTTCTCAAGGGCAGAAGACTGTCCAGCCTTCACTTTGCTGTATTCTCTGAGTCCTCTTTAACTTGATTCCACATTCGTTTAAGTCATTTCTGTGTGTCCTTTTATGACTTGGGATATGATTTTAGCTTTTGTGAGAATGCAGTCTGGAAATCTTGCATTATTTTCTTCAGCTGAGTTTTAGCCGTTGTCTTACAGCGTGGGAACTTTTGATTTACTATCAGTCATCTGTGCTGGTTTAGGCACATAGTGATACTTTACTTCTAGCAAGGTTTCTGGCATTTTCAAGTCTTTTAATGTTCCTAAATAATAGATCTATTTTTGTATTTACAGTTGACTACTAGGTGGAAATGTCTAGGACTCTGTCAATACATTGTCATAGAACGTAGGAACTTGGACCTTGATTCTGGTAATAACACCAGCATTTTGTCATCCAATGGAACTCTTCGTCCTTGGCACACAAATACCATCCTTTTCATTTCATCAGTGCTTCTTGGGTCTGCTTCAGTGCGCTGTATGTTCTTACTCTGTCGCACTTGCAAATGTAGCATTGGATTTTTTTTGTTTGTTTGTTTTGCTGTATTTTAAGCCCATAGATAACTGAAACATTCCAAACATTTCTGAGTGCTAGAAATGCATTGTTTTCAAGAAGGTATCTTACACAAGATATTACAAGACTAATCGGTAGTTTGCTACTAGGAAAGGTGTTGCAGAGTTTGAAAAACAAGTTTGGAAAAAGTTATGAAGATAACTCCAGTTGCTTATAGCATCATTTTTTCAGGTGTTTAGCCCACTTTTTTCCACCCTCCACCACATTGTTTGTGATGAACCTTCTGTTTCTCACTTCCCATGGCAAAAATAGAACATGATATGCTACAGTCTTTGGGACACGTGGTACATGTAAATGGTATATATTTCAGAAATTTACTTTGCGTTAAAATATAATAGGAACAAATGATAAAGCTGATCAGCAAATTTTCCATAATTTCTGATGCAAAATTTCCTAATCTTAACTGTGGAGTTTACATGAGAGTCAGGGAAAAAAGGCTTAAGCAGTTTTTCCAGTGTTGTCTTTAGCAAACGCAAGCTGTGGAATTTAACGGCGAGGCCTTTTTGCATAGGGACATAAAAATGATTAAAAGATAAAGGAGTTTTATACAGCATCCATTAAACTGGAACTGTCATAAACACTTTTTATAAACTGCTTGTAAACAAAGGTGTTACAGAAGGTTATACTCACATACAGAAACAGACATACTCACAGGTGTGTGTGCTCACACACATACACATGCAATTGCCAAAGTAATAAACTAAATCTGAAGGTAATATTCTCTCCTTGCTGAAATATTGTTGAAAATCTCAGTGACTCAAATGGCTTGAAGTGATCATTTGGACAGCCTTGAATGGGGTATTAACAATAACATTTGCTGCCTTCCCTTTTAGCATTTAATTTCCTTTCTTTATGCAAGTTAATGAACCAAGAACAAGTATGGAAATAAACTGACATGTAAGTGACAAGCAGAAACTGCACTTGAAAATTTCAGTATACACTTTGTGTGGAAAATGGAGGTGCCTTGTTCCTCTTTTCTGAAACTGTCAGAGAAGTAAGGAGCTATAAACATTCATCTTAGTGACATTTCTAGACAGCTGATCTCATCACTAGGTGGAACCATCAGTAAATACACAACTGCTGCACAGATCTTTGTATACAACACCAAAGTGTGTAGAAAAAGACCAAAACAGCACCTTAGGAATACCACTCATTTGCTGGGTCTTTGGAGACACTTGGACAACTATTGGGTAAAATGCAAAATCTCTCCACACGTTCTCTCCTCTGTTTTTATAACCACAAGTGGAGTAGTAGTTATGCTTCTTTTCTTCATTTTCTCTCCCACATTCTGCTGCCAAATATCTGCCTAATCCAAGGACTCCCTAGTAACTCCAAACATTTTGAACAGTGTTCAAAGGGTTAAATTGTACCATTTTGTGTGAGAGAAAGGACTGATAGGAACTCAACATCCCTCTCTCTCCATGAGCAGCAGTCACAGCCGAGTCCTGTGATTTGGAACAGCAGAGACAGGAACTGCTTGCCTGCTAAACACAAAAAAGTGTAGCCGTGACCTGCCACACACCAGTCTTTGAGGAGCCTGAATGCAAACAGATACTCACTTTCTTATAGTCTGTTCCAAGAAGAAAACAGAACTAAAAAGAAAAGTGGACATACAGGTGGCATTTCAGGCCCTATGATGTGCTACTTCTCTTTTTGTGTTGTGCAGCCCCACATGTAGGTTGTGGCTAGCACTGACAGGCAGGGTGTTGATGGCAGTACATCAGGAGAATAATGAAATCAAGAAAGAACAAGTTTGCATGCAGGGTATGTGCTCCCACTAACAGAAAAGTGGAGTAAGCTACAGCAGATCACTGCAGTAGTTTTGCGGAACTGCTTCCCAAAGCAGTGCTAGTGCTGAGTGTCACATGCTGGGGCACTCAAGCAGGACTCAAAGCTGCCCACCCCATAGATCCCAGTCCCAACAGATCCCAGACATGTAGATCCCAGCCCTAAGTAAATCCCTCAGAGTCACTCTGCTGTCCACCATCCTTTAGCTCAGTTGTGGTTTCTCCAAAGTTCCATATCTAGGAAATGAAGAATGCTTTTACTCTCTTGCCTAGCAGTGGCATGATGAAATTGTCCCTCATGTACAAAGAGCTGTAGCACACTATGTTCTAGGTGCTGGCTGCTGAACTGGCACCATTTGTACGTGTTTACATCTGAATTTGCTCTTCAGCTCCTTGCATTTGAGGTGGGGAAAGAACTGCATTTTCTCATAATCAACTCCAGTAAGGGCTGCTGTCAGATTATCTATGACATTAATGATCTTCACACCTCTGTTAAAGGCAACTGCACAGTCCCTGTATTTCCAGATATTTTTTCAGTAATGCAAAAACCCGAGTAGCTAATTCTGTAGATCTTTCTACTGCTTTCTACTCCTCACTTCCTAACTTCTCTGCTTCTCATATGTCTATCTGACTTTATTTTGCTGGTTTCTTTGGCAGTAGCCAGAACAAATGAACATTTCAAAGACTAAAGCTTTCACTTCTGGAAAAATATTGCCTCTGTATCTTCTTACTGTCACTGTCACTTTCCTTTCCTTGGATACCTTAGCAACTATGGCCAGAAATCGCAGAGATGAGCTTATCTACGAGGTCTTCTGCCCTCTGTGTTCTTTCACGTGCAGAGCAAGGACAGGATGTATTTTCAACTTGGCTACCTTTTCCCTTTCTGAACCCCTTCCCACCTTACCTTCAGCAGCAGCTCCTGCTGGTAGAACCCATCCACATTCTCTCTCTAGGGTTACTACCCAAAGTTCTCTCTGGCTCTGTGTACCAGGGCTATGTAAGTCTCACTTTTTTTACTTGTTCTGGTTGTGTTTGAAAATAAAGTAAAAATACCTTCCTTATTTCCCAGCTGCCCATGGATCTATGCCATAGCATTACTCTTTGGAGCAATTTCACAAGCCCATTTAGTTCATGTTCACCCCAGTCCTGCAGATGTGCCCTTCCTTAGAGCTGCCTTCTGAGATTTTCCCTTCCCTTGAAGATTTTCAAAGGCAACTGAATCTTGCCTTTGGTCCTCTCCTCTTAGCAAGTAAGTGATATCCAAGTGGTTGTTTTCTGACATTCTCTGATTCTGAAATTTAGATAAATTATGTTTATGTGAAATTATTCAAAGAGATGTGCCCTGTACTGATGTTGTTTGCAATTTCTTTCAGGGGGGATTTTTCTGAGCTTACAGTAAATCCAATTTCAAGGGTCAACTTCTATTTAAAAAACCTCCTACTGTTGTTTATATTTTAACCACTATGCTAACTAATGTACCCTGACTCTAAAATAAGATCTGATAAACTTCCACCTCCGGATGGGCCTCACAGTGATCAAATAAATGAGAACAAACACCACAGGACCAGAACTGGGGAAAGATTTAGGCACTGTGTGGATCTGTAAGGGAAAAGAAGAAAAAAGGGAAGGCACAAAATCAGCCAGGTAAATCAACAGTTCACAAGAGATCCTTTCAAATACAATGCCTTGAGAGGTCACATCCTTGTCACAAGACAGCAGTGAGGACTGCCGGTCTATCAGATGAAAGACACTTCTCCTGTTTTGACTTTTTCTTACGAAAAACTTACAGAATAATCATTTTTTTTACGAGGAACAGTTGCTGACAATATTCTCGGGTTCAGTTTTCCAGGATCAGATCCATTAAGACAGAGGTGGATAACATTTCTCCAAGTACATGTTGCCATCTTTGAAAGAAATAGCAATACATGTTTTTTTTCCTTTCTTCAGAAATAAATCAGGAGCACCTACATCAATGTAGGTGCATTTTAATCAGATTCAAGGAAATGAGGTTGAGAGAAGTACCAGAACCGAACCTAAAAGTGGCAACTGCTATGGACTATAAGGAAGGAGTACAGGCTCTGAAGGAGTATATGTAGCCCTTTAACATTGAGGAAAGCTTGCAAAAGAGTTTGCTCACATAATGTGTGCAGATTTTCCCGAACTATCCTAGACCTGTGTTAACAAACCTTTGGCTACCACAATTATCTTCTTTGGTTTCGAAAACCAGTGAAAAAAGCTAATCTGATTAAAATCTCTAATTCATAGGGTTTGTCAATGAGTTTTACAAACTCAGTTAAGACTTAAGGCTTTTCAAACCTCTCCCATGTAGGAGAAACAGTTGCACTCACCTACTTATGCGGTTTTTTTCTTAGACTTTAACCACCAGATGTGCACCATAACACAGTAACCCAACAAATACCTCAGTGGAAATGGAGGTTACAGAAGCATGGGGAAGATGCCAGAGATGCTGAGGAGGGCAGGGTTGAGCAGAAAATAAATTTCACATTGAAATAAGGGGAAAATCACTATCTGATAACATATGATGGGAAGGAAGCACAGGGATTGGTGAGCAGATGCTGTCTGTGGCTGTGGAGAAGACATTGGCAAAGGTATAGAGCAGGAGAGAAGGAAACCAGGGCCTGGAGCAGGAACTGAAAACAGGGTTAAGATTGTTAAAAACAAGTGGGGCTAAAACAGACTTGAATAGCTCTCAAAAGCCTTCTTACTAGTGAAGCCTATTTTGTATTCTGCTTCTTCATTTTATCCATTCCTTATGAACAATTGTTCCTAAAACCTGATAAACCTAATCCCAAATATAACTGCACTATATCTGACCCATTCTCTCTGTCACACTTCTCATGTTTCCCTGAGCTGAGTCCAGCTCCCATCAGCTCCTCTCTTGGGCCTGTCTGCTTCGTTTGCCTGGACTAACATTAGTGGTATCCAAGCCTCTACTGATAAACCAGGTTTTGCCATTGTTTACAAATTGCATTGATACAGATTCAAGCACAGAAGACAACCAAATAACATGGTCTTACATTTTCTCCTACAGGAGAAAAATAGCACAGGACCACAAGCAGGGTGAGCTCTAGGTCTTTCACATAATCTGTAAAATAAAACTAATCTGTTTCTCATACTAGAATTCCTCTCTTACATATTTACTCCTGCAATCCTAATTTTATCCCAAGCCCTCAATACAATACAATTTCTACTTAAAGCAAGTAGGATGACAAGGAAGCAGATAGGCTCGTTAGCTTTTAGAAGGAACTCATGATTCTCTAAACTTTTGGTCTTCAATTGCAGGAGACTGAATTGCATGAGCCAAAAGTGCCCGTTCAAGTCTGCTTTCCTTGTTCAATATTCATCCTGCTCCTGTTCTTGCCCCTGGTGAGTCATTAGCACATTTGATTCAACAAGTTGTTTTGAAGCAACACCAGTGAGCTAATGTGCAAGAGAAGCCAAGAAATGGTGCTGCAGTGCAACTCTTCCAAGGTAAAGGCCACTTAGGAAACACAGAATGAGCTGATGTTGAAATCAGGATAACGCACAGATGAGCAAAGTCTGACGCCCTCACTGGATGAGTTTGTGCATGCAGTGTGAGGTTAAATGTCTGGTAAGGAAGAAGACTAAATTGCTATCCCTGGGTCTTAAAGCTAATATTTAAGATTTAGAGTCAATTCTTAAACCTAAAGATTAACTAAAATGAAAATTAAGTCCTACTCCAAAAGAAATAAAAAAGTCTAGGTCAGGAAGACATAGCAGAGAAGGAATTATTTAATAAACAAGTACAATTAAACTATTTTACAGAGTTCCTATTATCTAGATCTTATTATGAGGCTTACCCTGAGATTAAATAGAAGTTACTCTTCATAAATCAATACAGATATGCATGGCTGAACTTACTGTTGAGACTCTAATGTCAAGAGACATTCAAATTTTGCCTGGACACATGATTTCCCATGCTTTCCATCAACATTATTTCTGCCTTTTCTCTAACAGAGAAAGACCTAACCATTTGAGAACAAAAAATATCCTACAAAACAAGAAAGTGCCTTTGCATTTGATAGCATCCAGTAGAAATGATTGAATCTGATTTGGTAATCCATCCAATTCAAGGTTGTTTGAATGGCCACACCACGGCAAGGGGGGAACAGCATGGGAGAATGATTAACTTAATCCTCCTGCCTTATTTGTTTGATGCTGCCTCACTCCAGTGCAAGTCAATAAAACTTTGTGCACTGACACACACAACTTCCAGCACCCGCCAGCGGGGCCAAAATGGGAATTAGCAAAGCTGCCTTTCTCTTTCTGTTCTTGCTCAGCTCAGGTAAGAGTCCTTTGCCTTCTCCTTGCCTGGGTGAGACTGGGGCGTAAGCACTTGCAAGTTCCATGTGGTGACGGTAGGTCCCCAAATCCCACGTCACAGCTTCCCTAGATGGTGGCGGATTCAGGGCTTTCTGGCCAGCAAAAGCTGCTGCTCAAGAAAATGAGAGCTGTGGTTGTTCCAGGGTTGTATTTGTTAGAGACACCAGAAGAGCAGCAGCCTTGGTGTCTCCATTGGGAGCTAGTGGCTGCTTGCAAAACTGCCCCATGGCCAGAGATGGGGGCACCCTTGGGAAGCAGCCTGTCAAAGGGTTGTACAAAGACACGGCTGTAACTGGTTTCAGCAGCCTTTTATCTTAGGTTTGGGGTTTTTTTCTCTTTTATTGCTAGGTACTGTGATCCCTATTTTGATTGTTTTAAAGTTTGCTAACGATTGTGCAAAACAGAATCACAAAGAAAAGGAAAAATTCTTCCACGCACTGCATATTCAGTCTTTTTCATAGCCACAATCTTAACAGGAAATTTTTCATTTCATGTGATAGGGAGGCCAGAATCTGGTCAGCATTAGTTTTTGAAGTATTTTTGGAAAAGTTATTTTGTAGAAGATAGTAGAAAAAAATTTATAAACGCAAGAACTGAATAGGACTCTTTGTTTGTGTACATATTTATATGTGTATACATATATATATTTATATATATATGGGTTTCACAGATTGCAACTCTTGCAGAAATTTCAAGTGTAAATATTCCCTGTCCTGAAAACCTTAAACTCCAAAGAACTATGAGATTCAGATGTCCATATAACCACACTGTTGTGATTGCAATAAAAAAATACAGTTATGAGTGTGCCAACACATATAAAAAGACCCAATAAAATAAACAAACATTTTTCATATGTAGTTATAAAATGTTTAAAAAGGTAACAGTTGGGAAAATGTATGGGTAGATTTTATCTAGAAATATTAGAGGTATACCCCAGGATAAAAACCTCTGGCTCTTATTTAATTTTAAGAATTATCATCTTAGTTTAAATTTGAGTTTCTAAGCACTGTTTTTGCAGAAGAAAAACCTCAGTCAAATCAAATACCCTTCTGAAATAAATAAGAATTTTATTGGGGGGGAGGGGGTATATAGAATTTAGGCTTTTATGTGTAATACTATGCTTTTGATAAAGGATTTGCAAATGTTTTATCAAGTGGCAGTAAATGTTTGCATTTGTGAATAAGATAATAGTATAACTTTTGGAGACTGTAAAGTGCCATAGGCATAGGAAAAATAATAGCATTTATTGCATTTTTATGCAGATGGTCTATTTTCCTTTTTTTTCCTTAAAATATTGTGCCCTGCCACATAAATATAGCAGAAAAGGGGAAAGCATTTTTATGAATCAAATCAATTATGACCTTGTCAATATTTCTAAAATCAAATGCTGTAATAATAATGGAAATATTATTGCAAAATGTCAAAACAGAACAGAATTAATGTTGCATGGTAGCTGTACCATAATAGGAATTCTTTACTTGTTTTTCTCTTCCTTGTGGAGAGCATTGCAGCATCCCTATGATATTGTTTTAACCTAGTTTAATGTTTTCTCTCAAAACTCATTTCTTCTTAATGTTTTTGCTCTTAAATAACTAGTGGAATCAATGATTCCTCTGCCTGTCACATGAAATTTCAGTGTATCCTTTTTCATTTACTCTTTTCTTTTTCATCAGCTATCCTTTTCTTCCATCCATACTCTTAAACTAACTGTTAACTAAACTAAAACTTAGGGCCAAATTCTTCCCTAGTCTACATGTAGAAAAAAACCCTCAGTAATTTCTCTGTTTTTGCGATGGTATGAGAGGAAGCATAATTTGGCTTGCATCCAAATTTTTTTTTGGATATTTTATCACCTCTGGCTCGTAGGTGCAAAATGATCTTTAAGAGAATATTCAACTGCAGACTGAGATATCTCTCAGGTGAAGGAATTTGATACCAGGCAGCTCATGAGCCTGCTTCACCCTACAAGAATTTTACTCGGGAAAGGGAGGAGCTCTTGCCTTCCCCAAATGAAAGACATTTCACTGAACAGCCCAATGGAGCCCCTGGTCACAGGCCATCCGTATGAGTGGGACAAGGGGGCCTTTTGTCCATCCTGCTGGCAATGGGCTATGGCTGAGACAGACAGGGGTCAGAAAAAATATAGAAGAAGAAAGAATTTCCTCTCTGCAGCATGGCTGTTATGCATGAGAGGGCAGTCGTGGTCTGGTTCATCCCCTGTATGCCTTTTATTCAGCAATTGCGTAAAGCCAGGCACAAAAACACAGCTCAGGACTGAGATGTGCTGCAAAGACCACGGGTCAGCTGTCTGTTTGGGGTTGAAACCATGCAGAACGGGTAACTCCCAGGGCCAAGCATTTGTCAGAAGAGTCATTTGCTCATCTGATAAACAAACTGTAAAAATCACAGGACTCAATGAACTCCGTGAGCCTGCAGCTGGAAATCATGAAAGTCACAGTGCTGTGAACTAAGCTAAGCATTCAGAGATCACATAGCCATAACAGGGATAGAAAATACTAAACAGAGAAATCCTTTATGGGGGGGCTGCACCTGAATATTTTTTGAATTTAACATTAAACTTAGCTGTACCTTTTAGTATCCTATGTATTTCACACACAGCTGTAGCCCAGAGTTTGTTAGATGAATTTATTTACCAGTTTAATGTCTTGTGTTAATTCATTGCAATAGAGAACAACAGCTGCTACCTTGATTACGTAAATTCAATACAGGATTATGACAAAACCGACAAACTAAACATCTGGTAACTCCAGTGACTGAGGAGTAAGAGCCTTGCAAGAGTAAGAGCCTTTGAAAAGAGATGACTGATAAAACTGAAGTCATTCTGTGTAGGTAGGCACCAGCAATGGACACACATTGTTTCACATCTTTCTTGAGTCCCATTTCTCCACTTTCTCCAAAGTATGAGTGGCAATTATTTTCTTTTTGCAACACCTCGTTTTTTTTTTTTTTTTTTGCTCCTTGAGTCACCTTCTCTGTTCCCATCACTTTATACCTTAGGTTTGTGGTACTTGTTATGGCTTCCAGAATGATACAGAGCACTGTTTAAGCCACTTCTCTATGCCTCCTTACATTGGTCTTTACCATACCAGGAAGGCAAGATTTATCCATATTTTTCACCATTAACCAAATTACTCCAGCAATTAAATGATGATGTTACACAACTAGATGACAAAGAATTTAACATGAAAGTTTGAAATATATAATGTCAACATTCACGTTTTCACTCTCCTCTCTTTTTCTTTTCAGTGCAAGGAAGCATCCTAGACCACTATGTAAGAACAGAGGGAGCTTGGCTGCTCAACCCAATGAAGCAAATTTATAAGACAAATAGCGAGGAAGAATGTGCAGAGCAATGTGAAAATGAAAATAAGTTTGCTTGCAGGTAATTTCCATTGGTTCCCATATATATCTTTCATTGCAGATGATGGAGCAATCTGCCTTATTTACCAGCAGTCTGAACTTTCTTAGGGATGTCTTAGGAGTATGTGTGTTTGAGGTTTGCTGGAAAAACAAAAGATGTATACAAATAGAATGCCTGGGACATACGGATGAAGACTGCAGAGACAGAGATATTAATAAAATTATGTTGAATTTTTATTGAAAAACTTTATGATGTCTTCATATACAGCTTAGCACACTGAAAACCAACTTAACATGGTTTTATCCAATTTCTTGCACTCCCTGTGCAATGAAGAGTCATAACTAGTTTCTTGGACATTTAGGACAGAAATAATAACACTGCCTATGTTCATTGCATTACCTATCTTGCAGATACAGCCATTATTCTGAATTTTATCAGAATTTGGATTTACATACCTTCTATTTACTATGAGGAATAGAGAGACATTTAAACTTTAACTATCCTAAACTTTACTTCCAACCAACCTCTCGCTCTGCACTTGCATTTAGCCAGGCTCAGGGGGCTAGAAAGCACAAGAGATGTTGACCAGTCTGAACCATTGGCCTTTGCTCAGGCTCCTGCCCTAGTGGAAACTATTGCTCTAAGCTAAGGCTATACCAAAGCCTCAGAGCCCACTAAGCTCCAGCATATTCCATAGTGGGAAATTGGAGCAGTGAGGAGAGATACCTATTAATGCAGTGGGAGGCAGTCATCACATATGGGGTAGGGGGGTTTCCTCTTCCAATCTTCATGAATTCTTGACTTACTGCTTCTGCAACACACCTCTTGAACTTAGCAGACTGACTGTCTGCAGGGCTGTTTCGAGCACTTGGTTCTCCTTAGGACTTGTATTCAAGGCAGATATACCTGCTGACTTTCTAAATGTGCTTTGTAACTTTGTGCTTTGAATCTAAAAGGAAAATGAGCCTTAAAGGAGTGTAACACTGAAGGATGACAGGGGTTTGCTGGCTATGCGCAGTACCACCCATTCCCTTTGATTCAGTTTCCCTCTCCAAAAACCACGAAGAGAAGGCAGAGCTTCAGTAGCACATGGCTAAGTAGGGTGCAGGAAGGCAGAGAGGGCAAGTCTGTATATTTACATTACATGTTTACAGTTTTCAGGGGATTATTTTTCCTTTTTGAAGCATATTCTGACACAGTATCATTCCTTAGCTTCTGCCTCGGGTCTGAACCTACCGTCACCTGACACTGGAGTAACATCATGTTATTGCCTCCCTAACAATTCATTATGTATCACAATCAAGCAAGAACAAGTGCTATCTGGCAGGAAAGGATATGGGGGAAGAAAGGTAAATGTTAGGCAGAGAGTTCTGACCAGATCAGCACTGCAGTATTCTCACAACAGTGCTTCAGACCAATCAGTTAGGATCAATACTTCAGACTTGTTATCCCACCTCAGTAGTGGGTTGGGCTGTGCTCGTTGACTACATCCTTACTTACAGATTTAACATTACTGATAGCTGGGTTTTATTGGGGATAACAGCCCCTGGTGTAGTTTTGACACAGGACAACCAGCACTCCCCAGGCAGCTCATGAACATGGTTGTCAGCAATAAGTGCAGATGTGATCCTTCTCCTGTGGGGAGAGGCTGTGTGAATTTACAAGTACAGGAACACTGGGGCCATGCCAGATGGTTGCGGGGCTACAGAATGTGCTTTGTCAGTATTTGCTTTCCTAGTATAGACCAACCCACTGAATACCATGCTGCTATTGCACATTTTTATGTTCAGAAAAGCCAGTTTTAGAAATTACTTAGATTGTCAGGAGGTTTCCTTAGATGATACTGTAAAGGTTACACCATCTGTTCCAGTTTTGCAGACTTACAGCCAAGGCACTTGCCGAAAAGACAAATGGCTCTGTCTTACAAAGTGCTTACATTGCTTCATGTATGGTGATTCAGAGCAGTTATCACAAGATAATTTAAGGTTCTGGATTGTTGTGTGTTACCTGCTCCTTGGTAACTGCTGCATACAGTAGAATGTCTCACTCCTTGAATGACCAGTAGTTTTTTATAAATAAGGTCGATGTGCCTTATGCATATATTCCCTTCAACGTGTTCTCTGGAATCTCCGGCACATTACAAACTTTCTTTATTCCTTGTTATAATTTGTTCTTGTAGTTCTTGCAGTTCTCTCTCAACCTAAGTTTAATATGAACACTTAGGAATCAAAATCACCACTGAAAATGTGAACTGCATTACTCAGCAGTTTGAAAACCACACTCGATCTTAAATATCACTGAACTGTAGTGTTTGCTAAAATGATAAGTGAATACTCAAAAAGGTGTTCAGGAAAATAAGCTTATGTTCAGCTACTGTTTCTTATATTGCTCTCTCCTCTTAATTTCAACAGGGCCTTCTTATTTACCAGTAAAGACCAGCAGTGTTTAACATTGTCTGAGAACACCAAAACAGCAATGATATTCAGAAGAACAAATGCAGTTCTTTACGAAAAAAGAAGTATGTCTATGCATTTTTATACTGTTTTCCTGAGATATGATTTCATGGGGACTCATGTAACACTCTTGTAAATGGGAGCTAAGCCTTCACTGGGTCAGATGAAGTGTGCAGGTCAGCCCATACCTCACACCTGGGATTTGTCGCATTGCTGGTATAACAGTGGTACAGGTTTTTTTGTTTCCCCTGACTAGTGCTCCACCATCTTTCCCACTCCCTAAATCCTAGGGTTCACAAGCAGAAAAGAGCGCTATTGCTTGGGGAATGCAGAAGGTGCTGGGAGTAATGGAGATGCTTAGGAGTACCTTCTCCTCTTTTTTTGAACCAACCAATAACCCATGTCTGCATCTTCTATATCTCTGCTGAGGGTACTAGGGGAAGCTACTTGTGTTGGCAATGGTTTCTGAGACAGACCTTTGCCCACAGAAAAACTGATGGAAGATACCAAATAATTTCTTTTCTATCACTACAGAAGATTCACAGTTTATTTGGATGGGACTCAGATGACCTTTGTTTTAGTTGCACACATTTTCAGAAGTATTAGTGTTAACTGTGCTTCAGCTAAAAATGATCTATTTTCATAATATTTGCATATTGTTATACGATGTTTTTACTCTTCAGTTAATGAATTTTGTGGCATTTTTATCCTAATCTTATCTTTATGGCATAAATAAGTGACATGGTCAATTTTTTGGTTCCACATATTTTATTGCTGATCATCTTTGTCACAGTTAAGGATTATTTGACAGAAATGTATTTGGTCTCTAATTCTTCCTGAAAACAGGAAGTCTGTCTCTAAGAAATGACAGCTATCCAATATTTTATCCCCTCTTTTAAAAATCTATCACCTTTCACCAGATGCAGAAAAAACACTGGGGTTTAAGACTATTTTTTAATCACATGATCAAGCATGTAGCTCTTGTTATATACAGGCAATAAGATATGTGATTTGTTTTTAATGTAACTGAAGTTCCATCGTGTTGTTCTTTGACATTAGTAATACACAAGGGAGAAAAAACCTGCTTAGCGATCATTCAGATGTAAGATAATGTGGTAAACTTTGGATAGAATCACTGTTGTTCTGTGTTAGATGATTTCATGAACATTGTCTTGGCCATTTGCTGATTCGTAACTTTAAAAAAATATTAATGCATTTGAAAATATTCAGAAATTTGGGAACAATATTATCTATCAAATATTGGACTCTAACAAAAAAGGTGTATGAAAAGCTAAAACAAACCAGGTTCTCAGCTGCTGAAATTATGCAGTTGCTTTGATAGACCAATTTCTAACCAAAAATCAAGAATCACAATAACTAGAGGGTAAACTGCATCTTTACTTCTCTGTTGACCTGCAAAGACTTGTATGATAAGATAATGTTATGTGTATAGCACCTGAAAGAAGTTTTTAGATAGTAGTTCAATAGCTTTAACTGGATTGTAGCTTAACATACAAATGAGATCTTGTTCAGACATTGTGGATATAAGGAAAGTCATTTTTTGCAGAAAGGGAGGGTAAGCACTGGACCACATCGCCCAGAGAGGCTGTGGAGCCTTCAGCCTTTCAGATATTTACTGGACAAAGCTCTGAGTGATCTCATCCAGCTCAGAAGCTGGCCATGCTTTTTATGGGGGTTTGGACCAAAGATGACTGAGGGTCTTTTTCAACCTGATATTTTCTGAAGCCTACAGCCAGCTGCATTTTTCCTTTTTTTTATGTGTATAACTGAAGAGGTAATTTAATGATTAGAACATAAGTTTTTTTATTGTATCCAGAAGCAGGTGGGAATTTCAATAAATCAAGTAATACTATGAAATTTTCTGCAGTTCCTATTGCAGCTACGGAAAATGGAACAGATCAAGTGGCAAGTAACATAGTTAAAAGACTGAATGAGTAACTTATATCTAAATAATCATATTGATTCTGCTTACTGTGAGGATCTAGACTGTGATTTTGGTTTAGTTTTGAAACATCCCTTGCATTTACTGAGGTTAGAACTGGTCCTGCAATATTCAGGGAGGATTTGTTACTACATTTTTTGACACAGACCTTGAGTTTCTTAAAAAATGGAACCCCATCAGTAAAAGTGTGAAAAACTGTTGTTTGATGTGACCAAAATGTCCAAAAATTGCACGCCTACCTACAGAAACCAAAATATGGAAGTTGGTATCACGAACATCAACAACACAGCCTATTGTGTATGTGTCAGATGGTTTCCCTGTTGCTCATCTTTTTATTTGCAGAGAGTCTCAAATAATTATGTGCCCATTCTAATGATAACATCCATTTAATCTACTGTTACAGAACAGAATGGAAAATATAGCTTTTACCTAGACAGTTCCCATCAC
Organism: Oxyruncus cristatus; assembly: GCA_013399855.1. NCBI lineage: Eukaryota > Metazoa > Chordata > Aves > Passeriformes > Cotingidae > Oxyruncus > Oxyruncus cristatus. The sequence continues at coordinate 91,335 of VXAY01005889.1, read as the reverse complement.
TGTCTCCTGAGGCTGCTGCTGTCCTGATACTACAAGGAAATTCCTTTCAAATGCCCAGATGCTTTTGTAATATAATTGCTGAAACCAAGAGTATTTTTTTCAGTTAAAACAGTAACTCAAGGAGAGGTAGTTGCTATTTATCATTGTGTTCAAAGAGAGGGATGACAATTAGTGTAACACTGACAGTTTTAAAAGTTACTTTTTCTATGGTATGTACTGTAAAAGAGAAAGTCAACTTTATCTGACTTACAGAAAATCTAATAAGAATAAAAGCTGCATTTGGGAATTGTTATCTACATATCTGTTTGTAAATAGTTAACCCAAGGGACATGGGTTGAGCTTGGGGATCAAAGTTAGTCATTTGTCACCAGATAGAAAAAGCCCTAAAGGTTATATAAATGATCAAAAGTTTACACAAACAAAAAGAGTCAGCACTTGACCAATTCAATGTTCAGTAATTGAGGGTTTTAATGTTATTTTATTGCAAAATTGTTTGAGGGATCCAAAAGACTTCCAGCTAAACTTACAAGAGTAAACTTTCTCCTGTGTATACATTGAAATAAAAGCATGACCAAAGGTACATCTCTAAATCCAAATCTAAACTACTTACTGACCCTTGGAAAAGTGGGACCTCATCTCAGATTCAAATATTCGTTCTTTTCACTTTGGGCACGACAGATCTGTGTAAAATGGCATTATTTTTCCAGATTCTATTAATCTACTTGTATGTCAGCTTTGTTACAACTTTGATGCTAGAAAACCTGTTGCAAAACTGTGTCTCCACAAGTATTTTATTTGGACGCTACCTAAAGACATTGAGACAAACCAGATTGCAACCTAAAAGACAGATTGCTTCATTAGGGAAATGTTAAATGAGTTTCCTGCCTAGTTTTCCAACCCAGAGGACATGTTGCCTGACCCTGACCAGCAGATACAGAAGCTCTGAGGGAATATGCCAAGATCTGAATTCCTTCCTGAGCAAAAGGCGTCCTTTGCAGCCGTCTCTCCCCTTGCAGTCACCAGCTCTGTGCTGGGACAGGTTGTGTTCAGTCCTCCCAGGAAAGTCTTAGGGGCTGCAGTGGGGTTATGGTCGCTCCCACCTCCTGGGGAAAAAAAATTACAATGTTAGTCTCTCAGTTCTCATTTAATTTAATGATTATTAGTTTAAAACAATTTAATGTTTTAAGGCTGCTAACACAAACTCCAGACTTATTCACTACTAAAATTTCCCTTGTCTTATACAGAGACAGGATTTCATTGCTAATTCTTTAAGTCCTTATTTTTCTTTTTTTCATGATGGTACTATTGAGTTCCGAAATGTAAGACAGATAAAGTATATGTAATATGCACTTTCAACCAACTATCCATTTTATATTGTACACGAGAGAGTCATTGTTTCAGAATTAATTAAATCTCATTCATCACATGGTGAACTTTAATGAAAAAATGTCATCTGAATTTATATGAACTTTTAAAAAAATTGCTTATTTAAACTAGTAAAGTAGTATATGTGAATCTGTGAATCTATTTTGTTGTCTTCAGCTGAGTTCAGGTGACTCTGTTAAAAGGTTTGATTTTAGTTACTGTGCATAACCATAACAACATCATAGGAGGTAAGAAAAAGAGAATGTTTCTATTTTGTTATAGTGCCCATTTAAATGTTAAAAGCATATTTAATTATTGAAATCTACTATAGTATGTTCCCAAAATAACCGGGTTGTGTTACACTTATTTCTCTGGAATTCTGGTATGGAAGTTTTTTGCTTTCACATAAATTTTTCAGTCCCAATTAGTACAATTCAGGCATCAGATAACTAGTAGGTTTTTATAATGTGAACTATTTTCAACAGCATAAGAAAGTCAAGATATGACTAAATGTATTTAAATGTATTAACATGAAAATGGATTTTTTATATGCTAGAATTCAATGGACATGTCATGATACTGAATAAATAAGCACATACCATTTCAGTTTATCTTCTAGAATGCAAGGAGGGAAAAGGAGTGGATTACAGAGGAACAGAAGCTAAAACTCAGAAAGGTGTGCGATGCCAGAAGTGGGCTGATAATTTCCCACATAAACCAAAGTAAGGCCTTTTCATATCTGTCTATATATTTTTCTGAAATGTTGTTAAGCCATGCATATGTGCTAATTAGTCTTGTAAGCAATTTGTTTGGTGTTAGAAATCTTATAAAATATTTTTGTACCTATCTAGAATAAGATATTTCTCTAATCTGAGTTGTAACTCAGAGACCTCAAAGTGGTGCTACATGATCAATAGAGACATTGTCAGACTTGACAGTTGCATTTAAATTCTGTGGTCCTTACATGAGCAAAATACTAGACAGGGAAGCAGGTGGTTCTGCTGAAATAAGAATTTTCCATTAATCTCACCAGGACTGCTCTCTGGCCATAGGTATAACGTGTGGCAAATGGGATAGAAGTACATCATTTTATCAGTGAATTCACAATTAACAGGGCAGTATTTCTTGTATTTAATGAAAAACACCTAACTGGGTTTATTTAGTAACCTTCTATTCAGAAGCTATAGCATTCAGATTACAGGGGACTCTCACATTCAGCAAATATCTTCTTCTTGCTTTTCCCAGGGAACATGTCCCACAAGGAAACTATTCACTGCACGCTACATAGTATCTTCACTGAGCAATAATTGCTGGAAAACAAACAATTGAAGTAAATGCAAGTATTAAAGACACGACTGGCGTTAGAGCCAGGGTATTTCCTGAAGTCTGTTGCTGTGACACTTCTGACTCTTCAACGATGGCACACAGTAACAATTAGGAGGCTTCTAAACACCAACATCTACAAATAGATTTCATTCTTAGAGTTCTCAGCTGAAGAATGGGTACACTTGCCTTATTCTGTAATCCCATTTAATTCTGTTCCAGTTATACACCTGAAAAATACCCCAATGCAGGACTGGAGGAAAACTACTGCAGAAACCCCGATAACGACGACAAGGGACCCTGGTGTTACACAACAGACCCTGAGACCAGATTTGATTACTGTAACATCCCTGAGTGTGAAGGTCAGAATATACATACTAACTTCTTCCCACTTTTGCAAGCTGTATTCAAGAACGTGAAGTTATTCAGATACTTTTAGTTTTAATTGAACATTTGTTCCAAACTTGAGTTTAGTTCAAACTGAAACTTTCCAAAGACGTTCTCAACACCAAAAAGATATCAAAAGACCCTCAAAACAGCTAGTCTTTTTTTTCCCAGATGAAAAAATTATATATGAGTGTATTCACATATCATAACCTTAGAAATCAACCAAATGACAGTTGCTAGTGCAAAACTCAACAAAACAGGACAGTAGCAAGGCACAGATTAAAATATAGCTTAGTAGTTTAAATTTAGCACTTTAAAAAACTATAGTCCATTATGTTGGGGTTTTTTAATGAAGAACTATAAATGTAATCAACTATCTGAAGTCATTTTACCAGGGAAGATAAGCTTTTAATTTTCAGGAAAAAAAAAAAAAAAGACTGTCCTTCAGCTTTGTGCTCTGCTCAGGTTCTTGAGCTTCATGAGAGATGAGTGTGACTGTTTATGGACCAATTCCTCCAGGGCTTTCTGTCTCTCTTGTTCTCATTCCGCATTGTTCCTACAGTAGAGTGCATGCACTGCAGTGGAGAAAACTATCATGGAGTAGTTTCAACAACAGTGTCTGGGCTTGAGTGCCAGCGCTGGGACTCCCAGAAACCTCACTCTCATGGATACCTTCCGGAAAAGTGAGTCAGATTCTGTGACAGTCTCTTTATTGTCCACGATGGTCTAAAGACCACCCTTTCCCTGACAGGATAATTGTTACAGCCACTAGTGACATATCTTAAAACTTACTTTTCCTGTTCAGTTTTCCAGAGAAGGATCTGAAGATGAATTATTGCCGTAATCCCGATGGTGAACCTCGGCCCTGGTGTTTCACTACCAGTCCAACTAAACGCTGGGAATTTTGTGATATTCCTCGTTGCAGTGAGTCTGACTTCTAGACTTGTAGACACAACGACATCTAGATACAAAGACATCTAGACAGCTTTGAATCAGGGTGGTGCAAGGACCTAGAACAAATAGAAGAGGCCCAAAGATAAAGGAAAGAATAAAAGACTGCTGAATTTTATCTGATAGAAAAGAATTAATCACTTCAAAATGAATTTATGATAGCTCTTTTGAGGCTAGATATTTCTGTCATAGGCATTTCTAATGGTTTTTCCTGGTCACATCTTCCTTCCTTGATGTGTTCTTCTTTGACCAGGCATTTCAGCAGTTCTGGTGTTTCTTCTCCATGTTCCTCTTTTGATATTAAACAGCTTCACTCTTCCTGAAAATCCTTTGGCTTCTGTTTTGTTCTTCCAAATCAATTCTCTACCTTTTCAGTTCTCTTTTTCCCTAGAGGCCTGTGCTTGCCATGATACATTTCCTTGGGACTTCTCACCAGACCTCACCCTTTCTGTCTCTCACCATATGAGAGTACTTCTCTTTTACATCTGTACCTACACCTGCATGTATCATTGATGGGCCTGCCACTTTCACCCCGATTTTCTTCACAGTATTACCACTTGCTCACTTTCCAGCTGTGTTCTGATGAGGCTGCTGGCACTTTGATATCCTGGCTTTTGTATCCTGTAATGTATCTGGCTGCTGTAAAGGGGCAGATGCAAATGCCCTTCTGGTCACTGGACTGCTTGTGAAGAAGTTAAGTGGGAGAATGAAAAGTTGAGAAATATATCTTTAGGTTTTTTCTCTGCCTTTTCGGCTTTTCAAATATTTTGATGTTTAAACCTGCAAAGAAAGCTAAAGTCCCACGTAATTATGAAGTTCAAAGTGTTTTGTTTTGTTACTTTGGGTTTTTTGCTATGTCTAGAAGGCACTGATTAATTTTAGTTCATTTTTCTGTGACAGCAACACCCCCACCAGTTCTTGCACCAGGACGACAGTGTCTATCAGGAAGAGGAGAAGACTATCGAGGCACAATAGCTGTTACTGAATCTGGAAATACCTGTCAGCGGTGGAGTTCTCAATCTCCCCACAAACATGCTCGCACTCCAGAAAACTATCCCTGCAAGTAAGTGAAACCTCTCTGTTATTCAGTGTCAATGAGAAATATCAAGGCACAGAATCACTTCGGTTTTCTTCACCTATATTGCAAAGCTCTTCAGTTACACCAACATTCATCACCTGCTGGATCTCATACTTTCGAAATATTTGCACATTTCTATTTACTCACTTTTTTGTTCTCGGGTACTAGTGTCTCCTTTTCTGACTTTCAAACTCTGCTTGATTGACTTTTTTCCCTGCTCAGGTGCAGCAATGTGGAGTAAGACAGTTACAATTATGATATTTGCTTGGGGCTTTCACCCTGTGTTTCTGCTGTGCTGCTCTTGGCCTCAAAGTACTACAATATCTTAATTCATCCATCAATCTAGCAGGTGTCTGGTTTAGCACATCCAAAATATTAGCAAATTGCAGTTATTCATACAGTAGACGGCATCAGTAAATGACAGCAGCAATTACCCACCAGTAAATACAACAGTAAACTGGGATGCAAGAAGCATTCTCCTTTTGTTCATGACCTTTGATAGATCTCTATGAGAGACCTTTGTTAGCCAGGTTTCCTGTTTCAGGGGTCTAGATGAAAACTACTGCAGAAATCCTGATGGTGAGAAGATGCCATGGTGTTACACCACCAACAGAACCGCCCGGTGGGAATATTGCAACATCCCCTCCTGTGATGGGACAGAGCCAGAGACCCCTGGTAAGAACAGAAGACAACCAGAAGTGAAGGGTCATCGTGGTTAAAAAATCTTGGGTGACTCTGCTCAGTTTTGTTATTGCTGTCACTGCCAGCACTGCCGTGTATCAGTTGAACACCTGGATCTGACATGGAGCCCAGGCCAGCGCGTTCAGTCTGGTGGTTAAGTGCAGAAGGTTTTGAGTCACCTACTGACCCAGATCAGGAAAAATTGCAGTAACAGAGTTCTTTTCATTTGGCCAAGTGGTGATTACCTTCACCTCTAAATTTTTAAATTCTCCATGGAAAAGTTGATCAGCTTTACATGCCAGTTCCTGAAAAACTGAATCTAGGGCAAAACCTAAGATAATTTAAGAGCATTGAACCAAGACTCCATAGAAAGCAATCAGAAGGAAACTCTCCTTACACAAGGCAGGTGTGTTCCATATGAGCCTGTGGCAAAGACACAGGCAGTCACTTACCCTGAAGAAGTTTTGATCCTTATGTTAAGTATTTGGCTTGTTAGCTGAAATAAATCCACATGTGTGACAGTAGAACTGATGTACGAGTGCTCTTAATCTGGCGTATCATAAAATTTTTGCAAACATTTTTTGAAATCTTCCTTTTGATCTACAGTCTGAAAAGGATTCTGCTGCGGAGAGCGTGCTGTGGTGGTCAGTGGAGCTCTCTGGCTTGTTGTGTTCTGTTGGCTTTCTATGCTTGTGTATAAATGACAAAGTATTAAGATGCAAGAGACTGGTTTCTGTTATTCACTACAGCTGTTGATGTGCCTGAGCAGGCTCAAGTTACTGAGGAGTGCTATCACGGCAATGGTGTGACTTACCGTGGTACAGCTTCTTTCACTCTCACGGGAAAGAAATGTCAAGCCTGGAGCTCAATGTCACCTCATCGACACAATAAAACAGCAGACAACTTCCCAAATGCGTATGTGTATTTCCCATTTCCAGGTTTCATTGGGCAATGATCATTCATGAACATGTTTTGATTTCCATCATCATTATACAACAATGATTTTAAAGCTGGGAAGGGGGTGTACTTGATAAAAATAGTTCCTTTCCTTTTCTTCTTTTTTTAATGTGGAAACATTTTCTATTGACCTTATCTTGAAAGGAAGCACAGTTGTCACTGTTATGCTTTGGACTAATTAACTGTGTTTCTACATTGCTTCTAAAGCAATTAACAGTTATCATAAATTTTCCCTTATACTGAGCTTATTCATGAGTTTAAGTCTCTGTCTCCCTGTCCACAGGTCTTTAGAGCTTTGAGAAGGGCTAAGTTGTTTTCTTATTCCTAGCATTTGCCATTTATTTATCCCAAAATGCAAAAAAACCCTATTTCTTTTTAAAAGCTATTACTTTATTTGAAAAATTAAAAATAATCATATCTTTGCTATACAGGTATGCATTTACTTACCTGGATTTTTAAATGGTATTCTACTATAAGCTTATTACTTATTAATCTACTTATTAATCAATGAATAAGTACTTGGCATATTTAAATATTCTGTATGTGTGTCTTGATTTCTTTATGCTGGAAAAAAGATTTCAAGTAGCAATGACAGAATGTGCATGATAAATGATATACTCTAACTCCATAGCACACCTGCTTTCTAAAATGTTCTTTGGAGTTCTCCACAGAGCAGTGGCATAGATAGGAATATAATATCTTTCCATTTGTAGGGACCTGAGGCAAAACTACTGCAGAAACCCAGATGCTGATAGCCGTCCATGGTGCTACACCACCGACCCTGGTGTGAGGTGGGAGTATTGCAACTTGAAGAGGTGTGATGACCACGGAGCACAGACTTTACCAAAACCACCTGAGACAACACTGGAAACAAATCCTGGTGAGAATACGTCCAGCTTCCCCTAGAGATGCTCATAACCAGCAAGCTGGTTTTTATGGAAACATCTTCAAGAATTTAATGAGAATTAAATACAGGAAACTCTAAATAAATACAGAATCCAGTCTCCTCATTTTCTGAGCATTCTTCTAAAATTTTATAGCAGGGTTTCTGTATTTGATTTGGAACTAATATCACCTCTTTTACCTACTACACCTGGCGAAATTTGACACAGATGGCTACTGTGGACACAGTGTCCACACTACTGTGGGATGGCAACTAGCAAGGACAGAAAATGCAGCAGTGATGGCATTTTTCTGGCAAATGTTCAAAAAAATCTTTTCCTGTGCCATGTATTCACATTTCCAGGGTTCAATTTCACATTAGAGGACAGATGGCCTTTTTTAATTCAGTTCAAATTCAACTTTCTTATGTAGTAGTTGGTTAGAGTACTACAGCTTTCAGCTTTCTTTTTTTTTTTTTTTTTGCTATGGCACATTTTTCTGTTTAGAAAGCTAATAATTTTGGCTGAACATGTATTACTGCTTTTTACCTAATGTAAAATTTGTCATTGGATAGATATCAGTGTCCACAAGTAAAACACTTCATGTGCACATGCTCTTTTGTAGTCCTGATTCCTGGAGTCATGAGGAGTCAACTAAATTTAAGTTGCTTTGATTTATGACTTTTGTGATAACGGAAAAAAAACCCCAAACTTTTAAAATGCAAAGAGATTAAAGTACCATTGTTAGCCACCACTGACACTATGTTGCCCTTCTTTCCTTGTCTACATATTACGTAAGACGTGTGAGTCCTAGCAGTATTTCCTCAAATTTATCTCTGCTTCGCCACCGTCAATTATGGATGTGGCCAAACAGCCCACAGCTAACAATCATTTCCTTTTCTCCTTTCTTCACAGACTGCATTAATGGTAATGGTAAAGATTATCGTGGCACAGTAGCAAAAACTGCAAGGGGCAGAACTTGTCAAGAGTGGAGTTCTCAGAGACCTCACAGCCACGACTATTTCACTCCCACAACTCATCCAAGAGCAGGCCTGGATAAAAATGTAAACAACTGTTCATTTAATACTTCTTGTCATTGAGCTTTGCCTGTCTTCTTCAGGGTTCCTCAGCAAGCATTTTGTGGTCTTTGCTAATTAGTTTCTTTTCCTCAGTTCAATCCAAGAACCTGATTGTGACAATTCTTGCTGACATGAGCAATCTGTACTTCTGTGGGACACAGAGATGACCAGAAGCTCTATTAAATGCTTCTGCAGCACAACCAACAGTCTTCAGATGGCACTTGCTTCTTCTCACTACTGAGCACTATCCAGACCACTGTCTGTGGGCAGCACCTCTGTCTCCTCTGACAGAAAGAGCACCTGGTCATAGATTTCAGTAGTAATAGTGATGGGTGAGATGGTGATGAATCCAATGTTCAGTGCAAGTTCCTTGAGATATACAACTAATGGATTGTAGCCCCCCCATCCTCTGGTAATTCACCCTCCAGCCCTCCAGCTTCTGTCACAACCCATCATACAAGGTTGTACCTGAACCTGACCCATCCTGTAAGGCAGTCTCTATTTCTAACCTTCCTCTCCCAAGTCCTAATACATATACTCATCACTAGTTCTCTCAATTTGCCTAATTTGTGACCAACTCTATATGTAATATAAAGAGTTTGTATGTGATATAAAGAGTTTGTTTGATGTTGCCAGATTGAACTATTTTTTCACCAGGTACATGACTTTAGAGCTTGCTTTAGTCAATTATGCAATGGCATCATATACCCTGCAATGAATTCCAGCTCTGATTGGAGAAACTCTCTCTGAAAACCTGCCTGCCATAACTTCTTCGTTCTTGCATTTGTCAGAGACTCTTGGGAGCAAACATTTTCTCCTTTTTCCTAAGACATAGGATATATTTCAGGGTAGGGAAGGGAACTAGAAAAAATATGTGGTAGCATGCAGTTGTGTGAAGTGTCTGTGCTGAGCAGAGATCAGTCAGTATTCCCAGTAAAAACCTAGAGAGTGATTGAGCTAACCAGGCACCCCGCATCGGGGTGAACATTGGACCCCTGCATCACCATAGACATCACCAGGTTGTGCTAAAGCAGCTCACGCAATACTCACCTGCCCCAGAGTCATGAAGCCCAACTGGATGTGAGAAAATCTCAGGACTGACCCTACTCCTCCTACTAACTGCAGTGAAAGCAGGAGTAGTTTAGGGCTTTCGAAAACCTCATCTGGAGTCAAGATCTCCTACTTTTTGAGAGCTCAGAGGTCCAAGGTTGCACTATTGAAGCTAACTGTCTGAAGACAGTTGAAGAAGTTTCATTTTTATTACCTTTTTCTAAACTCACAGAGCAAATAGAAAAAGGAAAAATGATTTGACAAAAGCTATTGGAATTCACTAATAAGAAAGAAATTAAGAAAAAAATTATTTTGTTTTTTATTTTGAAACTTTAATTGGTAGGTTTTTTTATTGCATGGTTAATAGCTGTTGTCTTTGTTACAGTACTGCAGGAATCCTGACGGAGATGTGAATGGACCTTGGTGCTACACAACAGACCCGAGAAAAGCCTGGGAGTACTGTGACATTCCCAAGTGCCGTAATTATTCCTTTAAAGACTAGTATATCCTTTTCCTGTAACCTTTTGTGGCAACTGGAGGACATTCAATGATTAGTCTGAAAGACTGATCTAAGTGCATAGCTTTTAAGTAATTAATTAAGGCTCTTGGGAAATTAAGGCTCTTGGGAAGTGATGTTCAAAGTCTATGTCTGAAGTTTTAATATTGGTGCTTATTCTCTGAAAGCCCAAAATGCAGCACAAGATATACCCGGGGCCTGCTGAAGTTTATGGGGTTTTGCGATGTGTTTCAAAATAGGGTCATTCCAACAGGAATTTTCCCCGCTCCTGCCTAGTCACCTGGCGTAACTCTGTGTGTGGCCAGGCTGAACAAGGCATGGTCTTATCCCAGCAAAATTTTTGCACTCCATGCTCATGTTTTGTTTCTGTTCTGGATGAAAACCATATCAACCCTCCTCTGAAATTGTACCATATCTGATGCATGGAAAGTGCATCTGGACTAAATATTTAACCAGATGCCCTTGTCTTCGTTAGTAGCAATCAAGCCATTTAGTAATCTGAATGAGGTGCTACAACATAGTGTAAAATGATAAAGTTTTACAACATTTTGGTTTCTGGTCCTTTCACGTCTACCAACAACAAAAGCTATGATAGGAAGAGAGGCAGTTTACACTCAAAGGAAGGGTGACTTTCTTGCTGCTTTACCCTCTCAGCTGTGAGCAGAAGAAAATGTAATCTGATCAAAACCCCAAAATGAAACAAATAAGAAAAAGAAAGATTCTATATCATGCACACAGAGTAGCTGTAAAAATAGTACTGCATTGAAAGTGTTGGGCTGGGACTCTTAGGGGGAAAAATTATTGAATTCCATTTGCTGATCCACTTCTTTTTTAAATTAATACTTTTTTTGTTCAGATGTTCCTCTAAAGAACAGAAGAAAACATGGTGTTTGCCCTTAATTTATTTCATTAGTTCCTTTTGCTGACAAAAAATTCCAAATTCTGTGTTGATAAGAGTCAGTTTCCCTTGGCCAAACAAGAACTACCCATTTTGATAACTCAGAGACACCTGAAGTACCAAATGATTCTGAGATAATAGAGGACAAAATTTTGTTCCAAAGAGACAAGGTTGAATTTCCACATGCTCTACCACCAAGATTAGCTTAAAACATCTGCCAGTGCAACTTCTACGCTGCTGGAATCTGGAAGAGTACATTTAAAGATGCTCAGAGAATTTTTTTTTTCTTTCTCTCTGTTTACTTCTCCTTCCTCTTCTGTTTTTTGGGCGTTTTTTCTATCTGATTGTAGAACTATTCTTGTGTAATTTGCTGACCACTGGAACTATATGTGAAAAAAAGTTACCAGGCATTTTTAAGTGTTCCAGATGAAGGTAATCTAACAAAATATAGGTGGTACATGGTACAGAATTGCCTGAAGAGAATCAAAAGCTGAAGTGACAACTGTAGCATGTTCACTTCTAGTTTTCTGAGTTCATAGTGAATACATAGCATATACATTAAACTTCCTTATAGTGATTTTTTTTTTCTTATTCTGTAGCTCCTGCTCAGTATGAATGTGGAAAATCCAAGTTCAGACAAAAGCTGTGTGCTCAAAGGATTGTTGCTGGCTGTATTTCCCATCCACACTCCTGGCCCTGGCAGATCAGTCTCCGTACCAGGTATGGCCATTCCCCATTACATTAGACTTCACATGCGAAGAAACATTGCCTCTCATGCAATATTATAGGATGTGGTTGCAGCATTAAAAAGTTGATTTTAATTTAAAAATAGCTCAAGGCTAAGCATTATGTGTGATAATCTTAGAAAGGTCATTTAGACAACCAAGAATGCTCTATTTTGTGACAAATACCCATCAATAAAACAGCTAATTTCAAAAACATTCTTTCTAGAAGGCAGAATGACTTTAAAATTGCCACTCTATTCTACAATAGAATCAATATCCTGCGAGTAGAAGCAACAGTTTGAAGTATGGTTAGTACAGATCTTGATCTGTCCTTCCATGTCAGTATTCGATCCTACTGGCAAAGTTAATAACAAAACTAGGAATCAAGGCTAGTTGCAGAGCTTTCTGACTGTGACTAGAGCAAGAAAAATCCAGAATCTCTGAAATGGTGTACCTCACTGCACACAAGGTTTTCCATTAATAGAAATACTGGTTAAGAGTAAAGATCTAGGTGTTTTTGTACAAGCTTTTATAAAAATGTCCACAGAAGACTACCATCACTATAAGAAACGTTGTCCAAGGAAAGCAAAATGTTTCTTAATGAAATTGTGGAATAATGTCTTTAGTTTGTAAAGGCACACGTTAGAAAGACTACATGATTAATTAAAAGTAGAATTAACTTTCCCATCTTAAACCAATGGCTTTTTGCTCTGTTACAGTTATGGTTTGCATTTCTGTGGGGGAACTCTGATAGATCCTCAATGGGTTCTTACCGCCGCTCACTGCTTAGAAAAGTAAGTATCTGTTGTGGCCCACACCAACATCTTCTCATCCTAGATAGAAAATCACAGGAGAAACAAAAGAGACCAAATACCTGACCTAAGCTGGTTGCAAACAGCTTGCAAACAGTTAAGAATTCAGTACTGCAAATAGCTGAGAATTGAGAACTGTGTGCAGGTTTTGTTTGGCACCACAAAGTAAAAAAACCCATTAAACTATTAGAGAGCATCCAGAGTAGGGCCACAAAGACGGTGAAGGATCTGGAGGGGAAGCCTTATGAGGAGTGGCTGAGGTCACTTGGTCTGTTCAGCCTGGAGAAGAGGAGATGGAGGGGAGACCTCATTGTAGTCTGCAACTTCCTGGTAATGGGAAGTGGAGGGGCAAGTACTAACCTCTTCACTTTTGTTATCAGTAACAAGACTCGAGGAAACAGCATGAAGCTGAGTCAGAGATGGTTTAGGTTAGATATCAGGAAAAGGTTTTTCATCCAGACAGTGACTGGGCACCGGAACAGGCTCCCCAGGGAAGTGCTCACAGCACCAAGCCTGTCTGAGTTCAAGAAGCATTTGGACAATGCTCTCAGGCACATGGTGTGACTCTTTTGCATAGGCCAGGGGTTGGACTCGATAATCCTGATGGGTTCCTTCCAACTCAGCAGTTTCTATGATTCTATAGTTCAATGAATCTAATTGAGACGAGTCTATTCGTCATTCATTAAAGCTGAGTTTTGACTGAAAAACAGAGTCACAGTGATAACTTTTGCCAACTTGATTTCATGTGCCATAATAACGGATTAAGTTTACACCAAAGCTGGCTATCTGGCTTTGATAGAACAAGGTGCCAAACAACATCCTAAGTGGTCTGTGTTCTGGGTGGTCTATGTTCATCAGCTCACCATGTACAATCATTTCCAATAGGTCCACACGGCCATCTTCATATAAAGTATACCTTGGATTACACAGAGAAGCAGCATCAGAGCCATCAGTACAAAAACTTGATGTAGAGAAATTGTTCAAGGAGCCACACAGGGCAGACATTGCTCTGCTAAAACTCAGCAGGTACCCTTTCACGTCAAGTGTTCCTTTGTTCTGATGGGGCAAGTTGACTAAAAATTGGTTTCTGCTGGTGTTGCAGTAATGTGTGTTTCTGCACCCTCTGTGTTCAATTAGTGATTTAAAATCCTCTCTTTCTTCCCTTTCTGCAGAAGCTCCAGGGCTTCAGAAAGTGAGAGGGCTGCCTTGGGAGGGGAGGAGGGCTTAGGGACACTGACCCAAGCTGGCAATGTTCTGGGTGCCAGCTGCTGGGTCAGAGGCAGTGACAGCAGAATAGGAGGAGGCAATGCCTAGAGGAGCTTTCAGTCTGTGTTTCTACATGCTTCTATCTTGATAAGGTCATGATGATTGAAGCATGCAATATTAGCAAAATGGCACTGCATGCTGTTTCTGTGCTGTGGTGGGGAGACTTCCTCTTCCAGCGGATCTGGACAGTGTGCACGTAAGGAGTGTGCACGTTTGATGCAAAACCCAGTATGGCCCTTCTTGCATCTGTTTTCATTCATTAGAAATGCTTTCTGTGGAACTGTGCAATCAAAAGGAGTATGTCCATAGAGCTGCAAGCAGATGTGAACATTTGGTGGTTGGGCTTTGATTTGTGTGGCTGCAATGCAGGTCCAAACCAGATGAAGGTTCAGTGTAATAATGTGGTTTTGTAAATGGGCCTTAGCTGCACCCACCAGAAGGCAAGTCAGACAAACTTTGGTTCTGCTGTATGCTAAATGTCCCATTGGAAAATGAATTATAGTCAGACTGGATGTAGGCAGAGCAAGCTAACACATTTAGCATGTGTTAAATGCCACTAATTCATACCCTTTCTAATAGCTTTGCAATTAGGTTTTGTTGGCTATGCATTAGCCTAAGTCAAAGCATTCTCCTGGATTTATGTAGGTACTTTTTAGGATCAAAATACTCTAACTGTTCACAATTTCAGATCTTTTCCTTGTCTGTATCACTTTCTGAGGGATTTGAGCCTAAAACAAAACCAGTTTTGCACATCAGAAAAAAACCTTACCTGAGGCAAGGAATGTCAAAAATAGGTAGCTGAATGCATATAAAATCTTTTTAGAAACCTGAAGGTGGTATCAAGTATAGTTGTGCTAACGATTGTTCCTGTTTCTTACAGCCCAGCAGTCATTAATGATCATGTAATCCCAGTTTGTTTACCAAAAGAAAATACTGTGTTAGGAGGAAGAGAGGAGTGCTATGTGACGGGCTGGGGGGATACAAGAGGTGAGACAGCCTTAACACATCTAAAAGCTCAGTGTTTGGAGACTGGTACATACTTGTATCCAAAGTGTATTCTCTTTGTGCACCGCACAAGCTATTGATGAAAAACTTATTTCATCAAAATTCATGAGGAACTGCCATTCTTTCCACTCTCTCCTGCTGATATGAATTCTCCTAAATCACTCAGTGCCATGTAACTGAAACCCTCTAAACTAACACTGAAAGAGGAGAATCAGACCTAAGGAGCCATTAACTCTTGTCTCCCAGTCCACTATGCTTTTCCCCAAAGTGGGCATTTACCCTATCAAGGGTAGTTTTTCAAGATTTAGGTTATTTCTTGATCACATGAATGTGAGTTTCCTCATTTTCTTGATTCTTCCTCCCAGCCATCCTGGTTCACATCTCACAAGAATATAACCCTTATTTTCAAAACCTCTCACTGTGTGTTGGTTGAGAAGTGCATCAGTACCTTCTCTGCCTCCTTGCCCATTATGCCATTTTCAACTGTTTGCTTCCTACCTCATCTCTTCCACAGAAAATTCAAATATAGAGAAATAAAATGGGTTGGGAATGACTCCCACGGATTCCAGTGGGTACTGGATCCACATGGATGCAGAGTGAGAGCAGGAAGGTCAATCAGTGCAGTGTAGATGTTGATGGGTGGCAGAGGGTGATAAATACCATAATACTGATAATACTTACCGATTTTGGTGTATCTTCATATTATGCATGGGAAGTATACACACAGTGCATAGACACTGTGATATTTTACTGCTTATCCATATTCTGATGTTTGTTTTGTGAATATGATAATTGCCTTTGTCATTCATTCTTTTTTGGTTTTGTTTTCATTTGCAAAGGAACTGCTGGTGCTGGTTACTTAAAGGAAACTGGATTTCCTGTAATTGAGAATAAAATATGCAACCGCCCTGAATTTTTGAATGGTAGAGTAAAAAAGAATGAGCTCTGTGCTGGGAATATTCATGGTGGCACAGATACCTGCCAGGTAAGAAAGTCTGTAAGCATTAGAGACACTGAGACTAGCTCAGTTGGTTGGAGCATGGTGCTCACAGTGCCAAGGTTGTGGGGTTTGATCCCTGTATGGGCCATTCACTTAAGAGCTGGACTTGATGATCCTTGTGAGTCCCTTCCAGCTCAGAACATTCTGTGATTCTGTGGTTCGGTTGTAGGCACATTCAATTCAAATAGTGCTTTTCTTTCTGGGCTACAGAGGCCAGGCCCAGAATTATCCTTGGGATGTTACCACGCTACATGGCATCTAAGCTGAAAAAAGCACATGGATTCTGCTCTTTCCTTGCTCCCTTGTTTGCTGCTAGGAAGAAGTGCAGGCAATTTTCATATGAGCCTGAACTACAGAGCACATGGTAACATACGACTGCACAAGCCACGTGTATGTAAGCCAACTTAGATTGACAAATGGTCTGATTTTTTTTCTCAGATCATTTTGCGTGCCTCAGCTAGACTGCCTCCAGTGTCCAAGCTAGCTCAATTAACAACCTGAGATATCTCAGTTAGCAGTAAAGGAACAATGCAGTGGAGCCTGCCATGCAGGCCAAACACGGGCCAAAGGAACTACTGATTTCCAAGGGTCAGTGCCACTGGATCATTTGGTAACAGCAGGAAGGCCTGAAGATCTCAGGAAAGACTGAGAGAGGAAGCACAGTTTAATCGAAAAAGGAAAAATGAGATGCCTTCTCAACAAATCCCCTTACTCCAAAAATAAATGCAATGCTTAGGTGATGTGAAGAGATGACTTTACAAAAGTGTTCAACAACATGCATAGAGAACTCATGTTTGGCTGGAACTCTGGTGTTTTCTTATAACTTGCGTGACCCTCACATGTAAGAGGTACTTCTGTTTCTGTGTCTCCTGTGAGAAGGCCACCCTTGCACATAGGTCTGCCACTGAGGGAATCATCCTGTTCTTTCTCTGTTCAGGGGGACAGTGGAGGACCTCTAGTCTGTCTGGACCAAGATAAATTTGTTCAACATGGAGTTACCTCTTGGGGCCTTGGCTGTGCCCAACCCATGAAACCTGGTGTTTATGTTCGAGTCTCCAATTATATTCCTTGGATTAAAAGTATAATGGAAAGCAACTGATCCTGGGTGTGGACTGCCCTCTCCTGGAAAGCAGTATGCATGTCACAAATACAAGATTCCAAGTGCAATATTAAAGCTACAATAATTCATAAGAAAGTAAAATAAATATGATCATCCATTTTAAATTGCCATAAATTAATAGTTATTGCCAAGAAATCCAACTGACAGTGTGTTACCCTCTTTCTATATGTTCTATGGTCTGCTATGTTTGACAATAGACTTACCCACCTCTGGATTACATGTCCAAAATCCCAACCTTAACTGTAACTGGACACCTGCATTTTGATTTTATATTAGTTTCTACAATGACGTTTTCTTCTAAGGTCATCATTTCCCAAGGTGTTGTGCTTCCAACAAATGAAGAAAGGAGGAGAATTTTTATTTTACATGGATTATCTGAGCGTCTTACCGATTTGATGCTACAACCCGAAGAAGAATCTCATGGTATATGTCTTATATGCGTGTGAAGTTTTATTAGATATATCTTACAGCATCAAATATACGAGATGGGAAAAAAAAGAAAAAAAGCAGACACATTTGGTTTGTATTTTCATATTTTTTTATTGACATGGAAATCTATGTGTCAGCAAAAACACAAATGTTGCATCAAAGACATAAAGCAGTGAATAAAAAATAGCCTCACCCTAAAGTTAGTCCATAGTAAAGTCAGAGAAATAGCTGTCAATCATTGCTGCAAGTAATGACAATGCATTTAAAATTGTGTTGTCCACAGTACCCATTTATTTCATTGTATAACTTTATCTGACTACATAACTGTTAGATGTACATTTTTCTTCTCTGAAAGAAAATCACACACACATGTCTGTGGTTATAAGAAATGAAAGCTTAAAACTTTAGAAATGCTTTCCAGGGAAAGCTTCACTCATACTTGCCAAAGTTAACCACTTGCTAGCTATGAACCCCTGCTCTCATCCTGCACCCCTTGCATATCAGCTAGGGAGCGCTCCACAGGCACCTGGGGACTCCTGGCTCTGCACTGGGTCCTTCCTGCATCCCCAGGGTGCGCTGAGTGTACTCCAAGTAACACAGCTACTTCCTGGGGTGGGATTTGTCTTGTCCATTTTCTGCAGTGCGGAGGTCCACTCCCAGGCATGCCAAGCTATGCGTCATTTTTAGCTTGTCTTAGTTTTTCGTAGGCATGTACATACAAAACGGACGGGTTGCATCCCAGGAGCATCCTCCTTTTTTTCTTTCTTTTGTTCTTCCTCCCCATAGCCTTAAAGGAAGATGAGAACTATAAAGCATAGTAAGGTGGCAGAGTGATTTTTGAAGCTTTTACATCTGAAGTCTGCTCTACATTTGGAGTCTGACTCTGGGAGATGCAATCTTCTCAGGATATTGCCTTCCTGAGTGGGAACAGCTCTGATAAAGCACTCTGCACCCACCTATCTGGTCAGCAGGGTTCACTGAGCACAATACCCCCCTGTATATTTTCCATATATATTCACTTTGATCATTAAGCTAACCAAGAAATCTGTACAGTTCTTCCTGAGAACAGAAATTCTTTGTTGCAGTTTGGTCTTTGATTTGTTAAGCTCTCAGATGTGAACTCTTGAAGGCACAGTTAATACCTTGTTAATTCTCTGGCCTATAGACAGAGAAACCATTAGCCTTGCTGTCCTTGCCAAACTGGCTAGAAATGCCTGGACATGCCTGAGTAGCTACAGAAATCCCATTTCATAGCCTTTCCTTCTGCGAGAGTGTCAGCAGCAATAAAAATTGCCACTTACCAGTAACCATTTGCACAGACTAGATGAAGTAACCTAGCACATTTGGTGGCAGCAGCACATTTGAGCCAAATAGCACATTCACCTTTTTGTTGGTCCAAGGAACCTCTTTGGTGGTGGCAAGAACACAGCTCCTGGGTTTCTGTGGTCACGTTGTTCACGTGCCTTTGGTGATGGCAAGGTGATCCTTTGTCTGTATAGCCCACATCTCTCACTGAGCCTCTAATGCAAGATAACTGTAGCTGACAGTGTTTGGTCCCTACTTGAAGATGTGCCCCTCACTGGGTGAGCTGGGTCCCAAGAGCCGTTTTAGTGTCAACCCGTGCAGCTTAGGAGAACACTGATGTGCCTCCTGAGAAGTCTGTAGGACTTTCCCCTATGTACAAAGTGGTTTGAGGCACATGCAAATATAGAATAACTTTTTTTAAAACCAACATCCTGTACAGTGGTCTGCATAACCATGTGCATGCACCTCTGTGCAGCTAGTTTTTTAGCTGGTTCCTCCATGCTGAAGTTCTCCCTCTGTTTCCACCACCTCATCCGTCCTCTCTCACCCAAAACAGCTTAACACCAACACAAAGGCTCACAGAGATGGGAGGATTTTTTGACTTACAAAATCCCTCTGTTAGGGATAAGAGTTAGCACAGAAGCCATTACCAAATACAGACTTCACCGGAAGCCACTAACTACCATCATTTTAGCAGTCAAAATACATACAAAGGCTTTTTTCTGCTTTCCTTTACAAAATGAATTTTTAGAAAATAAATGCAGCACATCTGATTGCTGCCCCCTGACTCTCTGAGGGTCATGCCTTCAGTGTGGGCTGGCTGGGTGCAGGGAAGGCAAGGTTGAGTTCTGCATCCAGGTGCCTGCACCGTGCACCCTGCACTGAGACACAGCACCCGGCCAGGGCAAGCCCACAGCTTCCAGTTCAGTGCTGGTCTCTGCCAGCCAGCCTTGGGACATTGTCTTCAGCTATCTACAGAAGACTGTTGGTGTAGGAGAAGTTTTCTCCCTGTAGCAGTAGCTCAAATTTTGGGTTGTCTTCTAGATTAGCCAGATATATTGTGAGATGCTTGTTTGGTTTCATATCTTTCAGTCTTTACTGACTTCTGCTAAGCATCCTGTTGACCTTTACTGTGCCTCAGAGGAAGTTAGAAACAGCCTTGAAAGACAGGCCTTTATCACTAACTGCCTAAAGTGTGCAAACATTAGCCTGAGATTAGTATTAAAGGTCCTATTTTCCTCCAGCAAAGCTGGTGATAAGGGCAGTTGCTGGGAAAAGGCAGAGAGAGTTCAGAACTGCTGAAACGCCCAGCATATTCCTCACCACAGGAACTCCTCCTGTGCAGGCACCTGCCTATATATGTTCTTAGGATGGTGACACTGGAGCAGTAACCATTCAGTTTCACCGACTGTAATGTAGCACTACTTATTTGTTGTAGGAACCTTCAAAACTCAGTCCTATATTTGCTTATGCCAAATATGTTATTTTCTGAGCTTAGAAGGCTGTTTACAGGACCTCGTTGACTTTCTTTTGTTTACTTATTTCTCTGTTGGTAAGAGGATACCTTTTGAACAACACATCTTTTCACGTCCTTCCCTATAAGGAGTGTATTGTTTACCAGTCAGTGCCCAGGACCTAATGCTAGATGAAGGTCATACAGCAGAAAGGGACGGCAGTCTGTCCCTGGTATCTGCTTGCAGAGACAGAGTCAAGCTGTTCTGCTGCATGTCAGCTTCAAACAGATGGGACCAGCTAACACTTCCTTCTGTAATCAAAGCTCCTGTCTCATCCCTGCCCATGTTCCCCAGACAGCTTAAGATCCTTGTCAACAACCCAAATAATTTATCTCCAAGACAGAAAGACGACAAATAATAATAATGAACAGAACACAGAAATTGCAGATCACCTTGGCAGTGGTGAGGGTGAAGGAATTTGGTTTGTAGGGATGGGCAGAGAGTATGATTTGGAAAGGATAAAATGGGCATGCTCTTGAAAGAGGAATTTGGAAAAGCATCCAGCAGGGGAGAGCAGGCAGAAGCCCTTCCCTCAGACATATGGGGGTCACTGGCCAGGGGACAGGACAATGGGGTGTCATGTGAACCCCAGTTGGGTCTGGGGGAAGGTACCAATGAGCAGCAGGACAATCTGACCTGTAGAGCTAGTGCCCTGTGCAGGGTATGACTCCTACCTAAAGCCATAGAAAGGTGAGGAAAAGGACTGCTGCCACATTTCAGAAAGCCCTTGAACAGGGAGAGAGGCAGGGCTTTTGTTGCAAAGGGTCCCTGTGGATGACTGCATCAGGTTCTCCTGATGCACAGTGCTGATTCCTATCCCTACCAACCAGAGAAAGAGCCACCCTGATCACTACCCTCCTTCCTGAGCCATCATATCTTCTGTTTGTCCAGATTCTTCAGGGGCAATGGAGAACAGGTTGAAATACTCATCCTCTCCTCCTCAAAGTCATCTTAATCTTAAACAATTTCATTGTTTAAGAATGAAACATTCTTAAATGTTTCATTTCAAACCCTCCCCATCCAAATGTGGATCCTAAGAAAAGAAATAAACAAATGGCTCCATTAAATAAAGAAGTAAGAACAAGCTCACTGAGCTGGATCGTGCATCTTTTTACAGCTGTCCTGTTCTCTCTCAAGAACCACAAAGTGGTCCCTTCTTGCAAACAGCGTACTCAGAAAAAAAAGTATTTATTCCATATTCATAGAAAAATACACTACTTGTTTTAAATATCCTTATGCTTGGAAGAATAATATGATGTTTAATCCATATTCTGCGGCAGATTTTGAAGTGGTGGCAGGTGGAGAACAAATTCCAGGTGTGAGAACACAGTTCTTTGCTCAGTGCTGTCCTTCAAAGGTCAAATATAAGAGTTGGTGTCCCGGTGCTTCTTTTTCTTGCCACATTTTCCAAAATGACTGAAGAAACAGAAGGGGAGAAGGGTATAAATGTGAAAGAAAAAGGAAAATATGTATTCTAAGTTGGAGTCCTAGCTGCAGTACTGAAACATTTACTTTTTACACAGAACATTTCCTCTTTCTTTAGTTTGCACCTTGAATCAGGCAAAAGTTGTTCATGTAATATCCAAAACCTCTGCTTGAAACATTAATGTATAGTGCTACATCCTCAAAATATTTAGTCAAGGTGTAAATGTTCCCTGCATGTCTTCAGTACAGTGAAGAGTCTGGCTTGCTCTATGCCCTGAATAGGAAAGCTGTGCCTACAACTCTTCAGCTATAAATCCATCTCACACATGACTTTTCAATGGTGTCACAAATTGTGCAATCCCTTCCATAATAAAGGACCCTTCTTCATAGGATGTTTTGATTGAGGTAATGGCTGGCTTTCTTGAGCAGCAAGTTTCAGACTATGCTTTTCAATATCTCTCTTGCACACTATTACTTTCTGCTTACAGAGATGGATAAGACAACTTTGTGTCTCTATGAGAAAAAGACAGATTTTATCCCCATGAATTTTTTTACAGCCGTCCTAAGTGGTACTGAAAAGTTCAGATTTCCACTGAGGAAAATACCACCTGCTAATAACATCAGCATAACTAGGGAATTTACTTTGATGCTTGGAAAACATCACTAATTTCTGACAGTTGGTAAAGCTGGAAGAGAACACCCTCAGGAAACCTCACCCAAGTAAAAGTAAGAAAATACAACTCATACCTTGAAAGCTGCTCCACATCTTCCACTGTCTCTGGTAATGAGATTCCCTTTGTCTCTGGTAAAAGCAATACTAGGAGTCCACAGACAACTGCGAGAATACCTACAATGGACATTGAAGAAACACAAAAACAATAAGAAAATTGTTATGTTTTTATTTTCAGGGTTTATCTACTGAGAAAAGTTTATTTGGATTAAGTTTGAATTAAGATATTTCAATTGAATCCATTTCTGATTAACCTATCCTAATCAAACACCTTTATGCTACATTACTTTAACCTATTACAAAATCACTTGAGGGTTAGGAGTTCATTTGCAGCCTGATCTCCCCTAAAGGGAGATCTTAGAAGTCAGAAACCCATCTTTCCAATTTTGTTTTCAGATGAAGTTGTCATTAACACCAATTTCCCTTCTTAGTCCATCCTATTGATTTTGATTTTTCACCATTACATCTCTCTTAGAAGTCGGGTTTAGCAACAGACTCCCATGTCCTCATTGGAAATAACTAATTTAATTTTTTTCGTATAATTACTCCTCAGGGCTTATTTTTTTCCAAAATGGAACTGAGGGAAAGAATTTTACAGGAATAAAACGTTATGGATAATACAACATCCATAGTCATAACTGTACTTACCAAAAACTCAAACTAAGTATTTTTTAAAGGTCATCAACCTCTACTCTTGGCAGCCTAAGCTTACTTCTCTGCAACTACAGAACCTAGCTGTAAGGTTTCTCAGTCTTAAAGCACCTCACATACTTTCTTTTCTGCTCCTTCAGCAAAGTTATCCAAGTAGACCTGAGCTCTTCCAGACTCTGAGGTGAAATCATTTCACCCATTTGTCATTCAGCCCCTCACTCTAGGCATGAAGGTCGAGAGGGGCTGGTCTGAGGGGAAAATGAGGCCACATGCTACTTTTATCCAAAAAAAAGAGCTCTGTTAGGAGGAGGAGATTTAAATCAAAAGTACATTTTAAATCAGATCTTACTGAAAATAATAAGAGGTAGCTCCAACCAAATGGCTGCTAATCGGAAAAGCAGGAATGGGGCTATGATCCCCCCTAGGTCACACAGACTTGAGCACAGGGAAACACCAAAGTTTCTGCAAAAGACAAAAAGTACCAGATATTAGAGAGGTGCTACCAGACAGATTAACCAGCAGTTCATAGAATAGAATGTAGACTTAGCTCCAAAATTATCTCATCAGCATATGCCATCCATATTGAGCAGTGGCTACTCAGCTGGAAACTCTGGAGGAAATGAAGTTTAACTGAACAGCAGTGAAACAGGAAATGCAGAAAAGGAGAGGGAAAAGTTGAAAGATTCCTGGGAGCTTTTGACATACCTCAGTGTTGTAGGGTACAATTCACTGTTCACTAGATAGACGACTTCAAAAGCTATTGTGATGCTCAGTCTTCCCAGCGTGGCAACTGTGGTTTTCAGCCATGGGATATCTGTTCATTCAAAAAGAAACACTGGTGAAGAGTGCTTTGCCACACCAGCAGAGCATTTCTGAGAGCCCCGAGACCTGTCAGCAGAAGTTATACCACAGGAACATTGGATCAGTGCAAATCAGACTGAAAGGCCACTGCTGTAGATATCAATCTTTACTGACATTGCTTTTGAGTGTCATGTGAAGCTGCTTTAAAGAATTCTAAATTGCTTGAGTTGATCGATTCAAGATGCTAGAGGACATAACAGCATGGGTGGGAAAATGAACATTATAGCTTCCATCACCATGTCCAAATTGTGGTCCAGAAAGGAGGACTTATTTGTAGAGGGGTGTTATGCTGTGAGAAACACTGCTGAGTCACCTCCCAAACCCTTCTAACCACAAGGAAGCTACCTCTAAAACTGCGTAGAATCATAGAATCATTTGGGTTGGAAAAGACCTTCAAGATCATTGAATCCAACCATCAACCAAGCACTACCAAGTCCACTGCTAAACCATGTCTGTAAGTGCCACGTCCACACATCTTTTAAAAACCTCCAGAGGTGCTGCAGTAAAATAATTCTCCCTGGAGCAGACCACCTACTGTTTGTAATTTGTCTAGCCACCGCACATTAGACACAGTCCTAATAATGCTACTCCTGGCCATCCTCCCCTTCCTTTCCCTGGTGCTTGTCTTTGTACCTGACATGACTGGCACAGGAACCTGACGCTGACCCTGTTGGCTCTGCCCATTTCTCCTGGCTCTGCTCGAGCTCTGGTGGGAATGGTCTAACCACAACTAGGCAGACAGGGAGGCAAGTGAAAACTACAAGCCTGAACCAGCATGAAGGGGAGCCTTGTCACTAGAGAGAGCTGGCAATGATTGTGTTTTCTCAAAACTTCACTAGGAAGAACAAGAAAACATTTCAGTTTGCTCTAAACCAAAACTGAGACACTTGGGTTTATTTCCCTTCCAAAACAACCAAACAAACCCCCATCAAATTTCATCCCATGTTGCGAGACACTGCCTTTGCCCTGAAAAGTTTTGTTTTCAAAACATGTGTAAGAAGAGCAAAGGCTGGAAAGAACAAAATCCACATTGTCTCCCTGGCACCCCCTCAGTCCATCAGACCCCCTTGGTGAGGGTGATGTCCATGTGGCTCCTCCTTCTGCCAGGGGACTCAAACTGCATGAGCATCCCAGTGTGATGGGGCTCTCACAAGCTGCTGCTGCAGCTTTTTCCATCTGTATAAATAGACTTTTCTTGAAATCAGGACTTGGGCCTCAGATGTCCCATCTGCAAGTATCTTAATCCCCAGGCTGTCCTCTCCTCACCTTGGCAGGGTCCCTCAGCACTTCACTTCTGAGAGAAGGCTGGTGGCAGCATGCTGCTGGCCCCAGGCCACCACTTTCTACCGCCCCACTCAGGCCATATCACCCCCACATCATGCTCCCTGCTCAGCAGGGTATGGCCCAAAATACACGCAGGTGCTGGAGGAAGGTGTCCTGCAAGAGCACCCCAGTGGTGCTCTTTGTTTCCTCCTCTTGCGACAGCCCTGGCTCCAGCAGATCAGATAGTCCCCAGTCTCTGTTGTCCCAGTAAGACCTTTGTACATTCCTAACAGATAGAAAATGATGCTGGCAGAGCCAGCATGCAACGTGGTGACCACACCCTCTGTGCCCGAATTGCCATGACCTGTGTTGGGGGAGCTGTCACAGGAGGGGAATGGGGCAGCCAGCATCCACTCAGCATGTGGCAGCTCTTTGAGGACACACAGAGGTGGGGACCAGGGGGAAACGTGCAGTTTTGTGTGGCTTGCTGTCCTTGCTTAGGTGTCAGGGAGAAGTAATTGACCTAAAGAGCCTGACCCTGGGAAGGGAATTACCTTCTGGCAAGAAGGCAGTAATGAGGCACGCAATGCCTGTCATGATGTTGCTTATTGCAAAGGGCAAGCGCCGGCCAACACGATCAATTGTCACTATAACTAGGAGAGCAGCAGGCAGCTCCACAGCTCCTGAGATGAAGAAGTCTAGGTAGAGGTTTCCGCCAGCAATCCCTAGGCGCATGACAAGCCCTTGGTAGATCAGGGCACTTGCGAACCTAAACAGCAAAGGGAAAAAAGTGTTGAGAGGCAAACAAATGATTGCAAGCAGCTGGAGAGACCCTAAAAGTCACAAGGAAGTCTTTCTTCAAAACCCACCACCCTGGTAACAAATTGGACTGACATGGGCACTCACCAGGCATACATCAGGATGAGCGTGCACCTCCTCATCTGGGGAGTCCTCACCAGGTTGAGAAAGGAAGGGTTGCTGACCTCCTCATTGCTAACAGTGATCTGAGGAGACAAGTGAGCAGTAGTCAGCTGTCAGGGGTCAGGCAGGCAGTAGAGCAGAGTTCCTGTGTAAACACAGTGACCACCAATATTCCAGTCTAGCAAGTAAAGGTGTTGACGAGCCAGTTTGCTCCTTATAGCACTCCAGAGCAGTGCACAGATATGGGAACAGCTGATAAATGGACACAGCTGTGGGCTTTCCTTAATGATGATCATGCAAAAAATCAATTAAAAAATCCCAAATCTTAACTTGAGAACGGAAAAATTATTTCCTTCTTGTAAACTGAGACAGGTTGACCTGGATTTTATTTTCTTGGAAGGCAATAAACAGCCATTGTCACATCAGGGCCACTGGGAAAAGAACTGCCCTCTGCCAGAGGTGGGAGAGAGGATGAGATTGTGGCAGGAAGAGCAAAGTGATGGGCTGAGGGAAGCAGGGAGAAAGGGGGTGAGAAGCAAGCAATGGGCTTGGGAACATCGCTCATGGCACAGCTGGGCAGCAGGAAGAAGAGAGGAGTGAGAGAAACTGCAGATCTGTGACAATGCTTGGATTCTTCAAAATATTCAACTAGAGAAATTCAGAGTGTCTTAAAATATCCAAGCAATGTGCTGAACATGGCTTTTACCCTGAAAGAAATAAACCTACAAAGTGTGAATTAATGGTCTTCATACTGCCTACAAAGTATAATAAATCTGTTCTCGGCTTCCTCCAATACAGTCACAATGAGGCACTCCACAAACTCATTAGTTAGAAGGTTTAACACTAACAGAAAAGAGCAGAATTTCACACAGTTTGTGTTTGTCTCTTTGAGTTCATTGTTGTAGATATTGTGGAGCCAAAATATTAGCAGGGTCAAAAAGGGGTCAGGCACGTTGATGGAGGCTGTTTTTAACTCTGGTCAGCAGTTTTTAACTGTGATGTCCAAGCCAGGTGAGAACCCTTTTTTCATATGGTCATTCGGCAGGTGAGGAAGAGCCAAGGAAGATAAGGCAGAGGTGGTTTTAGGCAGGGACAAACCATGATAGTGCTCAAGAACTGGCAGACACAGCTGGGATTGCCATCAGCTCTTAAAGTAGCTGTGGGAAATACGGGCTTAAACCTGCTGCATCCTTTTTAGGAGGATTTCAGGCAGCCTGTCTTCTTTGACTCTCGGTTATTGCCCTCTCCTGACAGGAAGCTTAAGAGAGCAGAGAGGAGCAAACCCTTCTCTTTTACCACAGCATCTGTTGTCCACACAGGTGCAGGAACCCAGGCAAATGGTCGCAGCTGGTGGGGAGACATGGGTGAAAGGATGTAGAAGCGCAATGGACCATACAGATCCGTGATGAGAACACAGGCAAAGCCAAAGGCATTGCCCCAGGGTCTCGTCAGCTCAGCCAGAGCTATGCCCAAAGCTTTCACCTGTATTTGTTTTTTATATCATAAGGTGGCACAGCTGTTTTTCGGTGAGATTTAGCTGAATGTTTTTACACATGACTTTTTCATAACTGAAAGCTTTTTAAGTAAAACACAGACGCTCCTCATTTGTTTGAACTTCCTTTTGACTCCCTCTTGCTTTTCTACTGCAACTAGAGCCAGAAGATTTCTTCAAATCACTGCCACTTCTGCTGCATGCCAGAGCCCTTTGTGAGGCAGGGTGAGGTTGCTGGGTTTCTGCACTGCCCTTGGACTCTCTCATAGTAGGGTTATAAAGCTGCCGTGTCTGTTGTTTACAAGAACAGGCTGCGAGCTGTGACTTTGTGCAAATATGGTTTTAGTTTCCCAAAGGACTAAAGATAAATTCAGCACAACTGCTACTTATATTTCTATGTCTTAATAAAGTCATAATAACTCCAAGCATGACTGAGCACTTTTTTATGGATGAAGAAAAAAATCACTACGGAGAGTGAACTCTTCACAGAGGAAAAAAATCCTCTTTTTGTTCTTTGAAGTCAAGGAGAGCTTTGCTATTCACATCAGTGCAGTTAGGAATTCAGGGACAGGGCCCATGTTTCCGAAGATACACCATCTGAAAACCCCGGTTGAAGTTTTATAACCAACTGCCCTCACATTTTCATATTTCAGCAAAATTACATATCGTATTTTCCGCAATAATTCTTTAAGATACATAGTTCTACACATGCTTAATTCTGCATGGCACAGTACATCCATGCATGTTTATATAATACTTACCTATTATAAACATGTTAATGTATAGAAGAAATGTCTAGATATGTCTATATAGTAGGAAAAAATATGTATCTGTATATAAAGGCAGGAGGTTTGATCCACAGCTCTCTTAAGAAGCAGCTCCTACTCAGAGAGTTGTGGTTCATTCTGGTTTTGGACAGAGACCGAGAATTAGAACAGCAGTTTGAAAAAAATCCCAATGCTAGGATAAATATGAGCAACTGGGAAAAAAAGGAGTTTATAATTTACACTTAACGAGTTCTGTTTGGAGTTGAACTGTACTAGTGTTGTAACTCACAGAGCAAAAGAAGCAAACATTTTTTCCCTACAAAGGTCATCTGTAGTTTCTGCATGCCAACAAAAACTCAAAGCTGCTACATCCAGAGCCATGTAAGGGACTTGGCCAGTGAAATTGATACAGACGTACTGGAAAATCTGAGCCGAAGTGCATTGATGGATAATGCCTATCACTTCTCACTTCTCCCTGTCCCTCGACACCTGCAGCACTTACCCTGAAATTCTGGAGTTGCTTCATGAAAGAGAAGACTGACGTGAGTTAATGTGAGAAATACACTTGATCCATTACTAATGTTCTTCCTGGAGATGCTTTCTTTCCTCTGGGCACAGCACAAAGGATGACAGGCATTCTATGTTAAAAAGGCCACAGGAACAGATCCAGCACAAATCTATATGTGTGGAGGTTAACTTGCTCCAGTTGTGAGTGGCTTAGGGTCGTGAGCATGGATATTTTGGGAAAAAAATTAAATATAATATAAAATGAAAAGCAGGGAAAGACACACATCTTTATGACATGACACTTTGAAAATGCCAATATTTATAGAGAGCAAGTGGGTGTAGCAAGCAGGGCTAAATGTGGAGGGGAAGCTGCAGCAGCACAAGCTTCCTGCTACACGTCTTGGGCCACACTCAGCACTGGTTAATGCTGACCAGGATGACCACTTGCCAAAGGACTGTAACTCTAACATATATTGCCCTATTTTGCTAACAGCAGTCTCAGAAAGATCTTACTCAATTGTGAATTTTGTGATGTATTTTGCCCCTATTGGGATGGAAGCAAATTTACACTTAAATTCTAATTTCATCTTCTCTTTGAGTTGTAAAATGTAGTTCTAGAAAAGGAGCCAGGAAAGTGGATCCTGCTATCTCCACTCTCTGTCAGCACTCACAGCAGCTGCTGCAAAATACCATCGCCCCTCAGGCTACTTTCTGATATTTCCCACAAGTTTTTAAAGTAGTAGTGTTGCAAATGAAAGACCTGATTCATTGTTTTACAATTTCTTTTTTTTCAGCCCATATAATTCCGGCTGGTTCACTTTTACCATCTTGCAATTAACAAAGCAGGTGTGAGACTGACAATCTTGTCCTTGTGTGACACATCACAGAGTGCTGTCTATCACTTAAAAAGAATGCAGCTTAGAAAAAACTCTAGCTCAAACAGATGAGAGTACCTCTGAGTAATGTGGTGAGAGAAATTTTCCATTGTGTTTTGCAATGTTGCGCATGATTTTTAACGCCTTCTCTCCCTTTTTGCGTGTCAGGAGCCAACGTGGAGATTCAGGAACCACCCTGTAAGGACACAGAAGTCATAAATAGGTCTTTTACCCTGTAACATCATGGGTAAACCAAAGTCTTTTGTCTTTTACCCTGTGTTAACCCAAAATGCATAATTTTTCAGTTTTTGTGATACAGAAAGTCTTTTGAGGACTGCTTGAGTCTCCTGTAAAATATTTGATCCTTATGGGCAAGAAAGAAGAAAATAGACTATATCAATACTCGGCAAAGCTGAAAAATAAGAAATCTAACTGCTGTATTTGCACGGTGGTTGTCAAAAGCATGATACTCAACAAGCGAAGAAGGTGCCTGTAGAACAGCAGTGAATAATAAAAATCAACACTGAGCACATGTAGTAACAGGCACAGGCAGATCAGGAAACTTCTAGCTGTATATAACATAGACACACACTCAAAGGTATACATATTTTATAAACTGAACACAAAGCAATACTATCAATGGGTGTTTCAGTTTCTGTCAGCCTAGGGCTGAGAGGATTCACAATTTAAAAGTTCACAGCAGGCAACATTTAAGGAAACAATGTGTAGGACAGGGTATATGGGTTAGTTTTGAGGGATGCAGCCCAAAGGACAACCACACTGAGACAGGTGTTTACCACGGCATTAGCACTCCGCTTTCTCATCAGCTGTACTGCCCAGCTCGTGGGACCAGTAGGGTAAGTTCAGACTTGAACTGAATAGATAATGAGAGGTACAAGGAGGATCTCATGGCTGATGGGAAAAGCAGACTTTGGTCGAGTTAACCTTATAAACAGAGCAGGGTTCTGTGAAGGGCCAGCAGCAGCTGATCAGAGAGGCAAACTCTGGGCAGAAAAACAAAAGTAATGTATTTCTGCAATTCACTAATAAAGGATTACAAGTGACAAAATCAACAAGATGCAAATATCTTCTTCCTAACCAACAGCATCTTCCACTGTGAAGATTTGGGACCATAACGGGAGTCTATAGGTGCTTGAATAACAATAGCAATAATGACAAGAGCAATGACTGCAACATTACCAATAGTAGAGCAGGAAGAGGAAGTTGGGCAGTGAAATGGCCAGCTGGATTCCCTGCCAGGTGGGAATCAAATATGCAATTCCAGGGAGAATCATAATCCCCAGGGTAAAGAATATCTGAATCACAATTCCAACAATCCGCTGATCGGAACCAACGATCTCTGTCACTGAGCAGAGAGAAAGCCAAAATAAACAACACAGAAACAAACTTAATTCTAAAGAAAAATATTAGAGCTTACTATGTGAGGAACATCATTGCTATAGACTGTAGACTGATAGACTATAATCCATCAAAGATTCTGTATCCCTGCTGGTTTTATGCTATTTGTAAATATGCTTCCTTCTTTTTCCCTTTTCAGGAAATAATACTCTTAATATGGACCCTGGTGTCCAGCCTGACACTAATCAAAGTCTCCCAGCTAAAGAATGAAAGCAGCAATCCAAGCATCTGTCCTGATGGTGAGGAAAAGCAGTTAATTCCTCTGAGCACCCGTGGAAGATGTTCAGACTGCCAAAATTAACCATGTCCCTGTTTGTGAATCCATTTTGGGGGGGGCTTGCTCTGTAGATTTTTATCATCTTGGTGATCTTCTATGCAATAAGAAAACTTTATATGTGCATATTCCATTCCTTCACCTCTTAATTGTTGAAGGACAAATGCATTAAATAGGATGGACTTGGGTTATTCATTGTCTGCTGACTCCAGGGCCAGTGCTTTGTTACCAAGAAAAAATATTATCAAGAACAGATATAACCAGACTGTTTGTACTCCAAAAATTCCTTGCTTTTCCTAACCAGGAAAGAAAGAAGATAACAGCTCTCACCAATCACGTAGCTTGTCATCCAGGTTCCCTTGCCAAACACACCTTGGAGAAAACGGAAGACCAAAAATATAGTAAAATTTGGTGCAAATGCCACTATGATACCACATATCCCAACCCCGAGACAGGACAGCAGGTAGATGGGGATTCTGCCATATCTGTTGAAAAAGGAAAAGAAAGTGAAGATCATGAAAATACACAAAGGTTTTTCTTTTTTTTCCTCTGACATTTCATTTTAATGCTAGATCTGAAAGTGCTTCTTTGACACCAACCTTTTCCAAAGGGCAGCTCTTTGAAACTTTGTAGGGTTGGCCCTTGGGATATGGGACTCTTTTCCTGATGACTAGTAGCTATCACTAACTTTACATCACTAATTTTAAAACTGGTGATGTCCTCACCAGGACCCCTTTTGTTTTAGAAAACTGATTGTCTTTTTGTACCTAAACTCTGACCCACAAGTTACAGTTCAGTTTTTTGATCAAGTTCGATCTGATAGGTTTTGGATAAGGGCAGCTTTTGTTGAGAACTTCTATTTTCACAAATTAGCCTCCTAATAGTAATTGCAGCCAGCTGTATGAAAGTCAGTCATTTTTTCCTTTAACTGCTCCATGTGATTTTCTAGGTTTTGTTTAGGTTTAGACTGCTTCTTTTCAAAGTCTGCCTAATTATTCATGAGTCTCATTTTCCAGCAAGAAAGGTACACAGGTAAACACAATTAAAAAAAAAAACTTGCTGTAGTTTCATGGCAACTGCGTCCTGGAACACAACTAGATCTTTTCTCCATTGTTTTTTTAAGAAGAAATTCTGAAAACTGATGTAGTTGTTTATATTACCATAAAGTATTTGTGAAAGTATTTGTTCATTCATTTTGTTCAAAAGCTTTCATCAGAAGAATTAACACAGGACATAAACCAGGCTATTTTCAACCAGGTCCATTCTTTTGAGTGCTGTCAAGGAGACAAGAGTCTAATGGTCTGACTGCAGCACATTCCCCCAGTGCTGTCAATGTACAACATGCATAGTTCTACAGTACTTACATTATGCTCAATAAACAAGTATGCCTAGACATATTATTTTATTTTAATAATTAGATATAGCATCTCTGCTCTTTCACACTCTTAAGGTGCTAGTATCAAATTGTCCAGCCAGACACTGAGCAGAGATATCTTTAGTCAGTGGCATGGCCTCCTTTCTGCCTTGTTTTTTCCCTTTTTATTATATCACTTGGAAAGATGAGGTTTTCCTTAAAAGTACTTTTGTTTGCTAGTTCAAAATTTGTCATCTGAGATGACATTATGTATGACATTAAGTATTCCTGCCTGCAAAGAAATGGTATTATAATTTATTATTATTACTGCAGGTTCAAAAGAAAAATAGAAGAGGCAGAAAGTATTTTATGAACTGAAGAAAAATGCTCTGCCAAAGAAATCAGTGGTGCTCTCAGCCAATGCATAGGTTGACTACTGTTAAATAGCAGTAAAAAGCACACACTAGGCTCCCTTCTTTACTTTCAAAGCAAAATAGAGCTTGTGGGAGCTTCCCACTCTGAAGAAGATTAGCTATTCAAGCCTGAATATCGCCCATGTCTTTTCAAAGAATCACAGAATTCGTAAGGTTAAGAGAAACTTCTCCCTGGCTTCATCCATCTCTCACAGAGTTTAGGACCAATTGGCAGGAGCTATGACCTCAGACATAAGCACGAGTCCAGCCTGTGAATAGAGAGAGTTACCACACTGAGGCCCTTCCTTCTTTCCTGAAGTAGCTGCTTGCTTCATCAATGATGCCTATTAAACATCAGTAAACATCAGTGCCTAGTAAACATCAGTCTAGGAAACTCCTCTGAATGCTTCCTTTTTGTTTCTCTGTCCTTCTGCCCTTCCTGAATCCAAATGTGCACAGGAAACATTGGAAACCACAAGAAAAGCTCATTTCATTACATTTTAAGGTCCAAACAGGATCAGTAAGTAAGACTGCATAAAGTTTCCAGCCCAATAGAAGCAAAGATTACACTGGCTGGGTTTTGTTAACAGGGGTTGGGGATGTTTATCCAAAATGAATTAAACCTCCAAAATGTTGACACATACCTATTGCATGTGATGCTGCAAGTGATTTCACCTCCCAGCAAACCAAAGGATAGCAGAGCTTGTACTGTACCTGTCCGCAGCATAGCCCAGGGTGAACGCACCAGTCAGAAACCCCAGATTGAGGATGGCCTGTGAGACATCCAGCATCCAGGCATTGCCGCACACAAGATTATACTGTGGGAACAAGGGAGAGGCATAAAACATCCAGGTGGGTCATTTGTCATCCTCAGGGCTAAGCATTATAGAAACTGCGTAGGTCCACATGGGAAGTGGAATGGGAAGGGAAAGGGGAAAAGGGAATGGGAAGGGTAAATTCAAATATGCTTGCTCAACAGCAAGCACCAGTGGGTCGGGGAAGCGCAGCCATTAGCAAGACTCTTCAAGCGGTTGTGAAGATAGAGAGCTCCTCCTTGCCAAAAGGATGCTGCGTTTCATACACTAGTTGTCCAGATGTGGAAAGCAAATTCTCTTCTGTGAACAACGCTGTTAAATATATTGCCAAGGCAAAGTCATAACTTTGGTGCAGAATAAGGGTCCACGGCTTGCCAATGAAAACATCAGCTTACAGAGATAGTTTAAGTATTTTTCTCAGTGCCTTCTAGATAAAAGCAAAAACATGTGGTCTCTGAGGAAACTGAAAACAGATCTCAGGTCAATTTCAGACACATTGAATACATATTTTCTTTATGTAGCTTTCCCAGACTTTTCTATTCCTTATACTGCAGCATCCACAACTCCCTTGAACAATAATAGGGATGGGGATGGTGATGTGTGGTGGCAAAGGCAAGAGGTAAGTCATTGTGGGGGAGGAAGCAGAGACTAGGAACTAAAACAAAACTAAAACCAAAGTAGTTCTATGGACAACATGGCATTGGAAATTACTTTAGAAGTTCTTGGAGAATAAAGAAATACTAACCACTGCAGACCATAAGGAAGTTGGGAGGTTTTGATCCATGCCTGGGGTAATCTTTGGAACACTGAGGCCTCGGGACCAAGGCAAGCCACAGACAACAGCAGCTGCCACTATTTCACCTAGAGAAACCTTTTTGCTTTCAGGCATGAGCTGTAAGGAATCTTTTCATGGCCAACAAGGGGCTGGTCACTGTAACACACACAGTGTACCACATTTGTGTTCACCAGCATGTGTACAACATCACTGCTCAAGCACTATGCTTGAAGGGAGTGGCCACAGGGGGAGCTGGAATGATTAACAGCCTCTTCTGCCATTCACAGTTCTCCAGACTCTAAAATTTAGTGTCATGCCCCCAAGCTCCATCTCAGCCTATTTGCATGCTGTAATGTCCAGCGAGTATTACCTGGGCCTGAGACGTCAGAGGTGCCTACACAGAACATACAAAGGGCACCTCACGCATCTCCAACCTGATAGATATCCCATCTCTGCAGACTTTAAATAAAGTCTTGGTTCTGATGTCAACATCATTACTCCAGGGAGTTTGACTGACCATCTTTCATCCAAGTCAAGCTATCAGCACCTGGCTTCCATTTCTGTAAATCTTGAGCGAGAGCTGCAGAAACTTCTCAGAGGAATAAATGCTGCTCTCAGCTGTCATACACAAGGGCTATTGCAATGCTTTCCTAAAATAGCCTGAACATGGAGGAGCAATTTCAAATGCTGCTTAACCTCTTGCTTTTTGAAACTCTGGCGACCCTAGCAAATAGTGTCAAAAGGTACAGCTTCAGAAAATAGTGGATTTTTTATGAGAATGACCATTAAAAGAAGATTTTTAGAACACAAGACAATTGCCTGTGCTGATGGCAGAGGTTGGGACTCTCTTGGACCCTTTTTCAAAGAATATATTTATTTTTTAAATAATCTGATC
This sequence comes from Oxyruncus cristatus, assembly GCA_013399855.1. NCBI lineage: Eukaryota > Metazoa > Chordata > Aves > Passeriformes > Cotingidae > Oxyruncus > Oxyruncus cristatus. The sequence goes on along the minus strand of VXAY01005889.1, from coordinate 55,555 downwards.
TCTCTTTACTGTAAACATGCAATGAATAAACTGTCATGAAAGAAGGCAGGAGAATGAACAGGGGAAAGTATCTTTAACAGAGAGGACTCTTTCATCTGTACAGCTATTTCCTATGATTTATGTGACAGCTGAAACTAGCTCTTTGCTAACAATATAGTCAAATATTGTATTATTCTACAAAACGGGAACATACAGAAAACTTCTAAGGCTCTTTCTGAAGATTAGTGACAATACATTAACTATATTCTCCTAAGTTAGTTCTGCACTTTGTTATTTTCTAAGTACTTAAATAAATTCTGGTACAGATAAGCATTTCAGGTTGTTTGACGTAGCACCAAACATTTAAGTCATCACCCTGCTAGTGTCTTGTTTTTCACTTGCAAACATAACCTTTAGAGGGGAATGTAACCTTTAAAAGAGAATTGCACACCCTGCAGAGATCTTTTCTTTACCCAAGCCACTTCTCAGACCGACTTGACTGCTTGAGCTGTGCCCTGGTGTGGTTGTGCCTGAAAGTTATCCCTATACGTATCTCTTGGAGGAAGAGCAGCAACAACACCTTACCCAGAGTCTCAGACTGCCTCCAGTTAGTCAGTAGTTCTTCTAGATGACACTCCTTCAAAAAACCTCCCATGTTCCTTGCTAGCAGCCTCCACGAAAGATAGTAGCATGGTGCCTCCTCTCTGTTTCTTGAACCTTCATTTGGTTCAAGAACCTTCTACGCATGGGCTGATGTTTGTATTTCTAAAAATGCTAAAACATTTATTGCAGTGGCAGGGAAAAGGATATGGAAAAGTAAAGGAAAGCCTTAGGTTTTTCTTCCCCTGATCTTAAGCCTATTTGTTGATCTGTATAGTGCCGGCTACACCTAGGCCCTGTTAAAACCCAGCTAGCCGGCTCCTCATTGCAATCATCAAAAGTGATCTGGCTCAGCTGGCCAGCTCCAGCTAAGGGCACATCCTCTTCCTCAGCATTGCTGTGCTTTTGGCTAAGCCCCTCACTGCACAAGTGCAGGCCCCCAGAAGAGCCCTGCAACCCATCTCTGCATTCAGTCCTGCACCTGCCTGCGTGATTTCTATCCACTGTATGACACAAGACATTGTGTGCCTGAACAGAGCCCCTTTCAATTTAGGGAGCTGGAGTAAGAAAAGTTGCACTACCCAATTTGATAAACCATCCCCTTCTTCACTGCTTTCATCTTAGTCTTGACAGTGAGCTACCATTGTAAGTAGAAATGAGCTGCTGTCAAGAGACAGGCAGCAGGAACCAGCTCCTTCAGGTCATCACTCTGTAGCATCCTTAACAGACCTGGGAAAAACAGTTTCATCCAATCTCTGCAGGAAGGAGTGGCAACTGGCTGAGATGTGAACAGAAGAAATGCTTGTACATGCTTGTAATGACTAGGAAATATGGGGCTGTGGCAACTTCTCATTTCTTCATAGCTTTGGCAGAAGGTAAATATTTTACACTTTAGTTTGACGTACAGACTAACCACAAACTTGTAATTCCTGATGTTCTGGAGATCTTTATTCAACGAGCAAGTCCCAGAACACTTCAGCACACCTATCCCTGGAGAAATATATTGCTTTAAATGACAACATGCCATTAAAAGCTTCTCAAAATGTAGCAACTTTGAGGAGGAGTTTCAAAGCACTGTTACAATTAAATTTCAAAATAATGGATTAGTCTTTGGTCTATAAAGAGCCCTACAGTGATTCCCCAGCCTGATTGCAACAGCATATTGAGAACCCACACACATGTTTTAAATGCCATTCATACAAATGGCCAAACAGAGAATGGTTTACCCTTTGACTCCCAGTGACAAACGGTTTAGGGCAATACTCACCGTTTAAGGAAACCTGGGAAGATGCAGACTGTTCTTGCATGTTTCTTATTTGTTGCTGGGCAGTTCTTCTCCACCTCTCTTGTCCTCTGGCCTTTCAAACTGCTATCTTTCCCACATCCTTACTGCAACAAACCCCCCTGCAAGTGCATGCAGTGGAAAGGGAGAAATTACCTTCTCTTTCTGTTAAAGGTTCTGTCAGAGTGCTAAGGGACAAAGCAACAACATGTCCTTCTTCATGTCTTGTCTCACGCTGAGCACTTAACAGGCCAAGTGGAGTCATCTGTACCCTGCTGCCAATGGCTGGGGCTGAAGCCCTGAGGGACAGATTGGTGTTGAAAGCTTTTCAGATTTTTCTCCGGTTCGTGGCCTGAAGCCCAGCCAGTACTTTTGTGTCCCTGCCACTCAGATCACCTCATTCATTGAGTCTCCTAAGAGAGAAGACCTGTTCTGTCTTTCTTTTTTCTTATGTCTGTCTAGGGCCAATGCAAGAGGGAGGTAGGGAAACTCACCACTTCCTAAAGGAGGAAAAGCAGCAGTTGTCCTCAAAACAATAAGAAAAAAAAATGCCTGAAACCTCAGCCAGTGCCAGCAGTCTCAACGGCAGTGGCAGAAACCCAGCCCCACTGCCACAATCCCTGCAAGCAACTGCTCCAGCCTTTCATACAGGGAAACCTTAGTGAGAGCTTCATAAGTAACTCAGCAATTGCTGCTCCCTCTGCTCCTCTGTCTGCCCTTTTCCTCTTTCCCTCCACTAATTGCTATTAACCCCACCATGACAGTGGAAATAAGACAGGGTACGGCCATGCCAGTAACAACAGTCACACTAGATAAACAATTTGAGGGTGAATTGCATTGCTTATTGCCTCGGAGGAGGATAGCAAAAGGACCAGCTGTTCTTTCTCCACCATGAGTTTGACTGCCATATTATCTCCTTCTCTGAGTGACTATAAAATCTATTAGACAAACATTATTGCTTTTCTTATGGGTTTCTCTGCAAGTGCTGACTGTTGATTTCTGAGACTGCTGGCAAGCAGAAGATTAAGAAGATTGATTCCCAGCAGGTGCATAGACTATGTTCAGATGATCCCTTGTACACCTCAGACCTCACACTTTGGCAACAAATTATTCCCAGGTCTGAAAATGACATCATCTACAGCGTGAAGACCTGCTGCAGACAGAGTATGTTGGAATCTGTCCTTTCTGCTGAACTTCTGCCAACAAAGGCTCTAATAAATGCTGCCTAAAATATGCCAGCTGTGCTGTAGTTGCTGGTGACCACACAGACTTCCCTTTTCCTTATCCACCACCACAGGCCATTCCACCTGCAGACACAAATTCATGCCCATGCCTCTAGGAGTCATCAACACAAAAAAAGGCTAAACATAATCCCTTTGCACATTATTTCCATTATTTCCCTTTGCACATTATTTCTGTCCTATCACAGAGTGATAGATTTATCTCCACTGGGATAAAAGAACATTGTGGCAAAGCCCATTGGTATTAAAGATCAGCGACTGCATCTTCAGCACGGTCTCCTCGAAAAGTTAGGTTTATTAACTTCCCAATGCCCTGGATATGTGTGTCCTTCAAAAGGCCCACCGAGAAGGAGATGGCAGGCAACACTCTTCCTGTTTCAAGTGTTATGGAGTCAGGGATTGAGCTGGCCTCCTCTTCAGACCCCTGTGCCAGACCATGAAGCTGTGGCCCTCCTGGTCCTCTGCAGCCCCTCAGCACCCCTCCTCTTCCTCCTTCTCCACCTGCTGCTCAGAAACACAGCCCTTTCCTGCTATCCTTCTGCTGTAAGAGCTGCTGCTGTCACCAGCCTTCCCTCCCAAGCAGTGCCAGCCACCTGCTTTGACCACCACCATTTCAGGTGGCACCAGCTGGCATGAGCCAGGAATGGATTCAGCTTGATAGTTACCCCCTCAGCCTTCCTCTCCAAACAAAATCTGAGAAGCTACTGCATTCCTGTCCTGCAGCTGATGTATGCAGCCCTGTCTTCCATTTTCACAAGATGTGCAAGACCCACTCAATTAAACTGGAGCAGACTGCATTTGGCCAAAGTCCTCTGCATGGATCCACCACCTGCAACACTGCTGTGTCTTGAAATGATAGCTCTAAACCTCTGCATCAACCCAGGTCTGGCTTGCTCAACTTTAATTTGGGCACCACAGTAATGGGCTGTGTGTGCAGCTCCAGTGGACAACTACTCTTCTAACCTGGATTGTCCTCACAGAAAAGCCTGACCTAAAACAATGGGGCACAGAGACCCTTAGGCATGCTGCTACAGAAGTAGGAACCTACTCTCAGAGCCAGCTAGACATCAGAAGAAGATTTTGAGAGGAAATCTTTAGCAATGTTCTGTTGCTAGATGTTTGGCAATGTTCTGTTTTGTTCTAGATCAAACTAGCCAGCTTTGCCATGTGCTGCTGTGATGATTTCATAATACAGTTTGCTCTTCTCCTCAAATGTTGAAGAAGTAAAGCCCTGATATGTTCTCTCAGCATCCTGCTGTACCCCAGGACTGACACACAGGAGTCCCGCAGCAGCAGGTGATGCAGCAGGCACCCCAGGTGCTGCTTACAAAGCAGTATGTGCTCTTTATCCATCCACATTCCCCTTTTTTCCTTTTCTTCCTTCTGCTGATGCTGCTGTGAAGGCCTTTGCGATAGACAGCTAAGATAAGAGAATGGCAGATGAGCAACATGAGCAATGAAGTCAGGTACCTCAATGCCATTCATTTCACAGCCCCTCATAAATCCAGCCCATTCAGCCACGTGATTAACTTTGGAAGGGTGTTCAGAACCTATTGCAATAACCTGTCGTTTGGCTGGCCGAACTGCTGTGTGATATGACATCTTTTCCCAGAGAAAGCTTTACACACCTGCTTTTGCCCTCTGCCTACCCTGTCACAGCACAAATCCACACTGGGTCTGTGTTTGCCATAGGCCTGGAAGAGCTCCTTCAGTACACTGACTTCTTTTTCCCTCTCCTCTCTCTTTCTCCCTGAACATATGTCTGTGAGATCATCACGTAACCCATGCTTTCAACTTTGTCTCCTTGGTCACTTCTACTGTTGATTCAGTCAGACATATAGTGCCAGAAATCTTTAGTTGAAAGAAACAAAAATGTTTCTGCACATGTGCACAAAATGAAGCATTTACAAGCAGATGGATGAGAAAAAAGTTCTTTGGTGAGCTGTTTAAACAGAGCAAAAATGTACCTAAATTGAGTCATGGTTTGTTAGCGAAAACTCAGCTGAGAAAAAGGAGACTAAATTAAATCTGGGATTTAAATTGTCTTTGCTGGATGTATAACTCATTAACAAGATATCAAGCTCCTTTTAGTAGCTGATCTCAAAGCAATTGAGCCAAGACATGCATGCCACAAGCTTCCTTTTTAAATGAAGAAAATCAAGCTTTGTGGGACGTGATTTATCCAGAAAATATTGCAAAACTGGAAACAGGTTGCAAGTTCCACAAGTCACAGCCCAGCACCCTCCCTCTGAGGTGCACCCAGTCAGCAAGACTGTTGAAGTCACAATGACACCAGTGGTGGAACCTGCTGCCCCAGCAGGGAGAGAAAGTCCTAGCCTGTCTCTTGCAGACTGTTACTCCATGGTTTTCCCAATATGCACCTTTGGAGGCATACGTGGGGAGTGCTTCCCCAGCATCCCAGTATCCCTTCATCCCTTCTTCCTGCCCTGGCCCTGCAGGGCCTCCCCAGCAGAGGAGAGGAAGAAAGTGCAGATGGGTGAGGCATTTGCCTGAGAACATTGAACCTTTCACTTCCATTTATTGCTGCAACACAAACACTGGTTTCCTTCTCCTTTAGTTGTAACCAATGGCTTATTGGAAAATCACAGTGATTTTGTTAGGTACACAAATTGCTGCCATAAATGGACTCTGAGCACAATCTTATAGATACAATCTACATGCTTTCGTCTACAGCAAGGCTGAAGGGGGGAAAAAGAGGATTAACAAATGAAGAATCTCTGCACTTTTATTTTTAAGGTCTAGCCAAGCTGCAGCGCTCAGGCAGCATTTGTCCTCCTGCCCACCCAGTCCCAGCTACTGCTGCCACCAGCATGGGCATAAACACATCATTACAAGGGACCAAAGTTTGACACCAGCCCCCTGAGTATCTGAGCAGCCTTGATTTCAGTGATCACACATAAAAGCCAGTTCTAAACTTTTGTTCAAGGGCCGGGGCCAGTCAGCTGCTCTGATTTCTCTTCTCCTGAACACAGACTCTGGCTAAAGCTGCTCAGGTTGCGTGTGGTGCTGAAGGAAGAAAGCTGCTGCTCTGGAGAGCCTTAAGCCTACAAGTGGATAAAGCAGTCCCAGCTGGATGGGAGAAAGATGGTGAATTGAAAAGTCAGGATAGGCATCTCTTTTCAATTCAGTGTTTGCTTAGAGCTTTGCCTGCTGTGCCCTGCTGTGTGTGTCAGAGGACACAGCTCTAGCGCAAGTACCCAGTTAAAAACCACAGTGGGAGGCTCATGAGACAGAGAGGAACTAGACCCCTCAGCTGTACTGACACATTTTGCAGTGCACCTTGATGATTTCTCATCCTTCTAAGTACATTGTGTTTTTCATCACTGAATGAATGACAATTAATGTGCAGGATGACCTTAAAATACACACTCCTAGTGTGTAGACTGTATTTTGGAGCCAGACAACAGCCCATCCACATGATTACAGATTACACAGAGGATCTCCTTGGAAAGCATCTTCAATTGTCTTTGCAGCCTCACTGAACAACCACTACATTTGCCAGTGCTTACCACTAGTGGTAATAGCCTGCTGTTCTCTGACACCAACATTCAGGAAAAGCTGAATGATAGCTTTGGGCGATAACATGTGTTTGGTTTGTTTTTTTTTCTTTAGTAAGCACAATCATTTCTGCTGACGCCTGCCAGTTATCAGAAGGGCAGTCTGCCACACCAGTTGTTTTTTGTTACCTGCAGACTTAAACATTCAGTACTGGAAATACAAACAACAGATAATGTAGAGTGATCCAGGTCAGCGGCTACACTTGGAGTTTACACGACCAAAGTTTCTGGCCCAAAACTGAGCATCAGAATCCTCAGCTGCAAGGCAAGACTTAAGACTCTATTTTAATCTCACATTCCTCTAGAGACAGAGCAATCTCTGTGCAGGGTATTTGGCTTTGCATGGGGCGCTTGGCTTTGGGCAGCCACCTTTCAGATCCGCTCACCTTTCCCTAAAAGCTTGATGCTGGCACTTGATCATACTCATTGTCCTGATTTGCTTATGACTCAAAATGAAACAAATCCAGAAAGGAAATCCAGCCACCAAAGCAACAACCCTCACGGCGGCAATCCCATTTTACTGTTGCAATCCCACACCAGGATGGGTTCTGCTAATTAGAGGATGGGGATTTTCCTTACCTCGCTGATGAGGGATGAGTGGGGCTGTTCATATACCCAGTTATCATGGCAAGTGGTGAGTGGCAGGTGGCCCGTGCTGTGATTGCCATAGTGGGCGAGCGGGCTGGCACAGCTGACGGAGGCATCCCATGCAACATCCAGCCTCTCACACTCCCCGCTGGATGACTTGTTCCCCAGGTGCAGGGGCAGTACTGTGAAGTTTCGTTCCTCTTCCAGAGTCCAGCCACATCGTTTACTTAATTCAGCTGCCCCAGGGATCCGGCACCAGAAGTTGTCTGGTGCCCGCCCGAGGAAAACCACGCTTGCAAACAGGGAAGAAAAAGTTATGCCTGTCTGGCTAAGGAGGAGAAAGACCCTCTTCTGAAATCTTCCGAATTCTCCAGCTTCCTTCAAAACCTCATCAAAAGATGGCATTATGTGAGGTGGTCTGTCCACAGAGAGACACAGGCAGAGACAGACACGCGGGTGTGCAGCGCTGCCCGCAGCATGAGCGAAGCCGGCGCGGGGCGCAGCCGCAGGCGGGCATGCAAGCGCGCCCTGGCACACGCGGGGAGGCTCAGGGCATGTTTTAAGTGGCACAAGGCTTCCACACGGCCGGGGAGAAGTGAGAGCTGAGGAGCACAAACATATTGTAGGAGAGGAGGGGCGTGCATTTCCTATTCATCCCGAATGTTAAACGGATTATGTAATAAATCCAGTTAACTCCTTCGGGGCCAGTGAGGCACAAATGCCAGCTCCCACTGTGGCTGAGATAAATTAATAGGTGCAAGGATAAAGCAGAGAGTTAAATGGGAAAGAACGCAGAAGTTGTTGCAAGAAGCAGCAGTGAGTGATGGCAGGCTCTGAGGGATGGCAGGGGCAGGGAGAAAGTTGTCCCAAAGAGACATATGATATTTCCTTTAGCAAATAGAAAGGAATACTGTGGTGAAGTTAGTTACTTCTCCAAAGCGCTACTTCAGTATCTGTACAGATTTAATTTGCAAGAGCCTTTCCCTTCTGTAGCATAAATAAAGTGAGAGTCGCAAACTGCAACAGTTTAAAACCCAGGATTTTTCTTTTAAAATTTGATCTACCTGTTCAAGAAGGCTTTTTTTATGACCTTGCTAATTTTCATTTCACAAAATCTTACAAATATTTAGGAGAGAAATGATAGTGTTTCTTACTCAAAAATTAGTGGAAAACAAGTTATTTCACTTTTTTATTCAGCCGTTTGTTTGAGGGTGGGGAGAAGGGTGCATTTTGTGTGCATGTGAGCACATCTTGTGCAGAAGCCCCTAAATCAATTCAGATATGCAACAGTGGGGTTTTTTGGACTTTGTTCAGGATCATGAGGTCTATGGCCACTCTATTTTATTGTGAGAAGGAGCAAAGGGACAGTACTTCTCAAAGATGTCTCCTCCAATACCTTTTCTCTGGTTACCTACTGCTTTGACCATGTGCGTCTGTGGTTTTGAAGCGAAGTACAATTTCTAAAACAGTTAGATTGAGATCAAGGAAGGCTTTGATTACAATACATGCTATCTGACATGAGCTTTTAACAGACATGAAGACTGATGCTGTGGCATGAGCTCAGCAAAAATGCAGATTACTAGATGGGCGCACTGCTGTGCTCACATCAGAACATGATTTTAAGGGAATTTTGTTTGATGCTTGGTTATGCTGTTTTGTAGTAATCAAGCTTAGAAGCCATGAACACATTGCCTTTGGGGCAATGTCTGTGCCTGAGGAGATGGGGAACTGAATAAAAACAAGAGAAGCTCTTTTATCCCAACAGGGCTAGTTAACTAGGAAGTCAATCATGCTGAAATGGCAAAGGTAAAATGTTTTTTTTCTGACAGCTTCCAATGTCTGGGGAGAGATCTCTGTAGGGACCACCACAAATATACAAAATGGGCATAGAACCTGATAATCAGCTTGCACACTACTCTCACAGCTCTGCTCAAGGGTTTATTAAACAACCACTGCTGTTCAAGCCTTACCCCCCCCAAAAATGTTGCTTATACCTCAGTTGGATATTACCATAGAATCATAGAATGGTTTGGTTTGGAAGGGACCTTGGAGACCACCTAGTTCCAACCCCCCTGCCATGGGAAGGGACACCTTCCACTATTACACTAAAGAATACCTGCTCAGCTCTGAATCTCAGGGTTATTCCCCTGTATGCCATGTATGACTGTAGCTGTGCTTGGCATTTTACCTGTTTCAGAAATCCATTGGCCACTTCTTATCAGTGGAGTTAGACCAGAGTCATTTGAGGGAAAATTCAGTCTACCTTTGCAACACTGGTTCTGGAGCTATTTTCTTTCCCAAAAGAAAGCATGGTTGTCTAGTAGCTGGTTGTCAAAATTTCACACATCTCGTCCATTGTGCTCTTGTCATGCATAGCATATGCCTTGCAGTCTGTCAGACCAGAAGCCGGAAAGTCTAAGCAGCTGTGAGAGATCAGCACTAAGGTCATGGCAGCAAATATCTGGGAGTCTCCCTAACATTCTCCACAGCTACACTGCTGGTCATACAGGCAAAGATTCATTCAGCAAAATTATTTCAACTGTCTGGAAGACGTGATGTCGAAGTGACCTTGGTTTCTCAATGTTAACCTGTATTTTCACTTCTCTGTCCAAAAAAGCGCTTATCAATATTTGCCACCATATCAGTGTACTGCAAGACTCCAGTTTGTCAAAGAAATCTAAAATATCCCAGTGACAGATGCATGAGAGTGTGCATTAATGAAATTATTCTATAGAAAGCAATTCCCAGCTTCCACATGATTTTTCCGGAACTTCAGTTTTGCATGCTGTGAGAGCTGAACACACCTAAGCACAGGAAGATGATGGGTTTATATACAAAGCCTGTAACTGTAACCTCATGACAGAGTGCCTTAAAATCTTTGAAGACAGATCTCAGGGTTAAGTCATCATTTTAACCATTTTATTCTATGCATCCAGTAAAAAATCATGCTTTTTAATACTGGGAAAGAAGCAAGGGAAGAAAGAGCCAAGGAAGATGACTGGTGAAAAAGTCAGAAGCAGTAAAAATAGATGTGGAGAACATAAAGAGGGAGGGGGAAGAGTGGAAAGGCAGCAAGCCAGGGAAAGAGCAGTTGCAGAAGTGGTGATGAAAGGTGAGCAGAGGAGAAAGAGATATAGAAGTAGAACTAAATTACAATCATGCACATCTTCACTTGAAGCTCTGTTTAGAAGCCCAAATGTCACAGCTATTTCAAGCACAGAATGAAAACTATGTAGTTTAGAGAGGAAGGCACATACACTCCCTGTACACACGTGGCACTAGACTGCCATTTATACTTGCCTACATGACAGCATGAGATATTTGGATCAATACCTACTCTGACTGAATCCTGGAAAGTAAAAACTTTACTGCAACACCCTGGATAACCTTTACCGGTGCATCAGATAATCACTTAAAACCTCAAAGTCCTCTTTGGGACACTGTTGGCAATGGGGCAGTGACATCAGCCACTTTGCAGGCACCTGAGGACACCATCCGAGGCAACAGCACCGATAAAGTTATGCATTTCCGTGATAAAGTTACGCAGAAAGCCATGATCCAGGTTTGTGATCCTCTACAAACACATGCCTCTTGCTAAACAAAAGAGGGCCTGTGCACAAGCTTGGGCAGTAATCATTCACCCTGAATGTTATCTTGCTGCTTGATACAGCTTCATATTGCACCAAATATTTGTCCCCCAGACATACTACTAAAGACTAGACAGCCCTAAGCAGCAGGGGTGCAAACCAGTCAGCTTCACGCCTAGGGCCAGGAGACTGCCTACAGTATCCTTTTCTTCCACTCTCCATGCCAGGAGAAGGGGTGGGGATCTCCACAGCCCTGCATTTGGGGACTACCCGTGCCTACCCTAACTGGTGACCCCATAGAAGAGACTGCAATAAGGAGCCGGGCAGTTGCAGCTCAAAGTACCTTGCACAGATGTTAATGGCAAGGCTTGGTTCACAGTAGAAGATGGCAGGAATAGAAAAGATATAAGAGAACAGTGCTGGAGATTAAATAAATTGTGGATTTTTTTCACATCAGAGTGAGTCTCTTCATGGGGCATTTGGAGATGTTTACACTTCCCTCTCTCACACATGGCACAAATACATTCCACGTCAGGACACTAAATTATATGTAGCTTTTTCTCTGAGAGTTCCTGTATTTTGGCTTTAGTTGCTGTTTTTTATCCTTCACTTGATTAATCTTTCTTCTTCCTCCCACTCTCACTTTCATCTTTGTTTGTCTTCCCCTTTCTCTTCTTCTAGATTTCCTCTTTTTCTTTCAAAAAGGTGGCAACTCTACTCAATGAAATATGTCCTTTCCCAGGCCTCCAGCTCAACTTAGTGAGCTGTAGGCTGACTTTGAGACATGGGAAAAGTCAATTCCAGTCAACAGGGTTTCCACCTTTTGGCAATTCATGAAAGCAATGCACAATGCACTATACTCCCCTCCCTCACTATTTCCACAGACTTTAGGCTATTTTTACCATCTTGGTTCCAAGAACAAACATAAATAAATTTAGTTCTAGGAACTGTAGCGTACAACAAACAACAACCAGCGGGATCTGTACTCATTGCTAAGACAGCAGCTGAAACAGCAGAGGAAAATGGGGGCATGGGAAGAGAAGGGAAAATCCAAACAAGGGGTAAAAATGTAGAGAGTGAAAGGAAAAGCGAAACAGGAGCAAAGAGGTTCTCTCCCCACAGGAGGGGAAAATCCAGGCCGGTAGTGGCCACACTGAAGACAGACCATATCTGTCATTTTGAGCACATGTAGGTAAAAATCTTGCAGCAGGAGGGGAAGCCATTCGAAATCTGTAGCGTATGCTCATTCTCACAACCTCTGCTTTTCCTCCTGCTGCCACTGCCCAGAGAATGGGAGGCAATGGAGTTTAGGTGCCCACAGCACCTCAGGCTCCCCCAGGCTCATTCCCAGCAGCAAGGTCTCCCTCCCTGCCACACCACACCTACCTCTCCTTGCACAGGCTCTTTCTTGGGGCAAAGCATTCCCTGCTGCAAGGCAGGTGGGATTCTGGTGAGTCTGAGCTTTATTACCCAAACCCAGTGCTGTTTCACCACCACAGTTCTTGCACAGTGTTCCTCTTTGCCTCTTGGGGAAGATCAGGCATCACACATTTGGGTGCTTTCAGGTAGCCGTCCTCACTGACTTTAAACCTACTTAGGGAAAGCAGCAGAAATATGTGGCACTCCATGCACACCTGGGAACACCTGCTTGTCGGGATTTCAGCTCAGGATCTGAGACAGGCTGAGGAACTGAAAGGGCTCATCAGTTTCTTCAAGGCCAGGTGAAGGAAGGGAAGAGAGAAGAAAAGGGGTTCCTATACACACATTTTCACAGTCTATATGTGGTTTCCCTCATCCTTTTCCTCTTCACCCAGTCATTCTGGAGGCCAGTGGAGAGCTTACACCAGGCTCTACCTTCCTGTTCAGATAAATATATCCTAATCCCACAGCAGGTTTATCAGGATCCTTGCTAATGACTCAGAATAAAAAAGTGTTTTGGCCATAAGACAAGCTGAGTTCACCAGAGGCTATAATGGAACAAACAAGGTATATTCCAGAGAAAGGTGTAAAGGCCTAATAAAATAAAAGGAAAATATCCCCCCTCATGTTATTAGACAACTGTAAATCACAAGGTTGCTTCCCCTCTCATCTGCACCTACCTGAAGTCATACCTGGGAAGGTGGCAAAAATCACATCAGTTTTGTTTGTGATTCCTCATCATTGCACATCCCTTCCCTGTGATTCAGTTTCCATCAAGTCTGGAAGCAAATATTTCTAAATACCAAGAAAATGGCTTTGCATTTAAGGTTCTAGATCCATTTTGTAAGAATAAAGGTGAAACTTTTAAACCTTATCAAGGATAGTGTCAATGCAATGAAGAGTTCTGGGAGTGCCCCTCTCTAGCTCTATGCTTCTCTAGCTATTTCTGAAGGGGGACTTCTATTAAAAAAAAAAAAAGAAGAAGAAAAAAACACACATGAAAACCCTTGCAGAGTTTCTGGCATTAGTCTTTTTTATCTCCCTTCAGACAGTTTCCCAGCTTGCTGTTATATTGAATATTCCCAACAAGCCTTTTTTGTGGCCTTTCTAATGCATTTTTATTGCTGAGAACTCTCGGGAATGTAAAAGACCACTAAGCTGGTCAGTATAACAAAAATGCTAGCGTTCATACATATGAAAAGGTAATCGAGCAATTCTCCTAGACCTCCACCATCCATCTCATGGGCAACTTTGGGTAGAAGCAGTATGATCTGATATAGAAGATAATTCAGGTTCAAAGCACTGCATGAGCCTTAATATCTAGCTGATCAAACTCCACGTGGGAGAATTAATATACATTTCATATTTATGTGAAAAAATTATTTCATCTCAGCAAATTCCAGTTTCTGTCTTTCCAAGACAGTAACAAAATACTTTTGATGCCACTGAAAAAGAACTGAGAAACAGCTCTGAAGAAACTTAAAAAAACCTGCAGGAGCAGAGTAAATTCAGAGCAGCAGCAGAGACCCAGCACACTCCAAATGCATCAGCAAAAGTTCAAGTCATCCTGAAAGTATGGATGGGAACTAGTAATTCCTCAGTGCTTTTCTCTGATCTTCCTGTAGCTGTTTTTGGAAATCCTTAGTGGTAACAATCTATTTATAGTTCACTCTGTTTTTGTAGTTTATCTCTGCTATAACATTGTGTCCTTTGTCCTAGCTGCACAACAACAACCCAAAGGAATTCTTTACAGATAGGTTCTCACCTCCTGCTTGATTATCATGCTTTATTAATAGGAAGAAGAACTGGACCACTTCCATCAGGCTGTTTAGCTGGACATACAAGCTTTCTGTTCAAGATCCAGCACTTAGCATACTACTTTAAATGGGCATTTTTGGATATGTGGCCCTACCACAGGGTACTTCAGTTGCTCAGTACTTTCAGTTGTTTTAATGTTTACTTGATTTTAAATGTCAGTTTATATTTATTACACAGGATTTATTATATTTTCCCTTCCATAGTAAATGTTCCTGAGTGTATTTCAGAAAACATATAAATATGTAAATATCTGATGTGGAGGTGCAAGGCAAGAATGATTCAACAAATATTAAAAAATCAAGGAATTGTTTTCATTTGCCTGAGTTCCCAAAATCCTGAGCAACTAGAACCGAAACAAAGGCCAGTTCAAACTGAGTGTATCTGAAAACCATGCAGCAGTTGTATCCACTTTCCCACGAAACAATTCTGCAGTGAGTGAATGGAAAGTGTAACACCTGCATCTTGGGTTGCTGGACCAGCTAAAATAATGCAAGTGGCAGAGGAGAAGGTTTCTGTATTTCTAGGCTGAGCTTTCAGTCATCAAGGTCTACAGAGCAAATCCAGACCTTAACAGAGGACCCTGCATAAGCGGAGTACAGTGATCAGGAAACTTGGGGAGGTGGTCCCTGGCAGTGTCACCATGACACAGAAGGTGAAAAGCCCTGGGCACTGGGAACTGGAAGGCATTATCTGCAAAAGACTGTTCTTCCTACTGGCAAGGTTGCTCCCATTGGCAGCTGGTCTCAGCAGAAGGTGTGCAACCCTTGCAGTAGCCAAGAGCTGGGACCACTGGATGACGAAGGGACATTATCAACCACAGACAAGGAATGGGACGACTGCTGATCCCAGCTCCATGCTGGCCAGCATTCCCAGTGGAATGGATAACTGGGGAGGTCTTGGAAAGTCTGGGACAGTGGCATTCACTGCCATGATGGGTAGCCCACCATCCATCCTTCGGGACAACAAGTATTTCCAGTCCCACATATCTGCTCCTCTGCACTGAAATGAGGAGATGGGGAACAGATTGGTTTCGGTAAACAAGAAGTTCCCAGACTAACTGCCAGCTCCTTGGATTTAGGAGACTAATCCAGAGATGAACTTTATGAAAAGATTATTTAGAGAATTAGTTCATATGGTATTTTTAGCAAAATGATAGCTGAAGAAAAGCAAAAGGGATTTACTTTTGGTTTGTTTAATAAATGAAAACAACAACGTTACCATGTAATTTCCATATATGCATCAGTATGGCTGCTGGCACCATCCTGGTCCCTCAAATCACCCTACCCCTCAAGTGCTGTGTACAACAGCAAACTGCTTCTGGGTCAGTGGAGCCAAGATATTTATGCTCCTGCATAGCAAGCAGGCACAAGCATGGACCTCATCCTCTCCTCAGCTGCAGCGGACCTCACTCACCTTCCCATGGGGTGGGCAGGAGCAGAGCCCATCCCAGCCTCACTGCCCAGCCAGCACAAGCTGGCAGTGCAGGGGTGCAAGGTGATGCGTATGTCGGAGCAGTTGTGCATCTGAGGAAGGCTGTCTGTCGCATACTTCATGCTTTGCAGGTCCTGGCTGTCATTCTCCCAGCCCTCATCCTAGCTTGGTGGAGATATAAAGGCAAGTTCATAGACCTTCTTCCGCTTCACAGTCGTTTTCCTTCCATCCTTCCTGTCGGCAGCATGATTAAAATGACAATTTATACTACAGCACCAGGAATGCCTCATTTTTCCTGGTAACAGCTTGGAAGCCCTTTGTTTATCTTCTGGAAGTCTAAGGTCTTGACAGATGGTCTTTCACTGATTTTTCTATATTCAGAGAAGTTTCTCTCTTAGTTTTCCCATCACATAATGCTTTGTTCTTATTTTATTCTGCTCCACTTCAATTTTCCTTCCTCTGAGAATCACCTTTCAAGCAAGTCCAGTTTTCTCCTGGACAAAACAATAAACTTGAAAACCTCTGTGTACAGAATGAGAAATACATTGTCCTGTTGCTCTCCTGTTCCAGAAAGTCAATAATCCAGGGGGAAACACTAGCTTTGTGCCCAACATAAGGAGGCCTCAGGCCTTGCAACCACAGTTCCAGCTGTGATCCCTCTTAGTTCATACTGTGCCAAGATTTTTTAGAGATTCATTGACTCGAGCCGTGTCCAGACTTCTGTGTACAGAGATTGCAGAATTTTTGCCAGGAGGGGATTAGAGCACATTCTTAAGAAGCATGTTTTAAGAGGCAACGGGTACAAGCTGAACCACAGGATGTTGCCTTTGAACACCAGGAAATACTGTTCTACTGTGAGGGTGACTGAGCTCTGGAACAGGTGACCCAAAAAGG
This sequence comes from Oxyruncus cristatus, assembly GCA_013399855.1. Classification (NCBI taxonomy): domain Eukaryota; kingdom Metazoa; phylum Chordata; class Aves; order Passeriformes; family Cotingidae; genus Oxyruncus; species Oxyruncus cristatus. The sequence goes on along the minus strand of VXAY01005889.1, from coordinate 39,138 downwards.
TTGTGTAATCTCTGTCCTTGGAGATACTCAAAAGCCATCTGGGAATGATCCTGGGCAACCTGTTCTGGGTGGCCCTGCTTGAGCAGATGATCTTCAGAGGTGCCTTCCAACCTCAACCAGTTTGTGATGATTCTGTGTTTCTTTTTCCCCTCAAAGCTCCAAGCAACAGCAGTCTATATTACCAGTGCTAAGCCATTCTCCTGGAAAGGAAAGCTGGATTTGTCTAACTTCACCTCTGCTTTCTTATACTGTTGTCACAAAATACTCTGTGTGTGCAAAAAAAGTTACAATAGTGCCAAATAGCAAAATTATTCCTGTTGGTCGCATGCTGTGGTGGTGCCACACCAGTTTTTTTCACCAGACATTGAGTCTAACCCCCACAATGCCTGGAGAGATGGTCACACTAGTGACACCTGAGATAGACTAACCCACATGCACCTCCAGCCTGTCACAGAATCATAGAATCATAGAATGTCTTGGTATGGAAGGGACTCAAAAGATCACCTATTTCCAGCCCCTCTGCCATGGGCAGGGATGTCACCCTCTAGACCAGGTTGCTCAAGGCCCCATCTTGCCCAGCCTTGCTGGCCTGTCATGGCAAGCTTACTCTGTTGGGGCACTCTGGCAAAAGGCTGACTCTGACCTGTACCTACACAAACAAAATAACTGCATGAGGAGCTATAAAGCAGCAACAGGAGAAATGGCAGAAAAGGGGAGAATTAAGTATATGGTGAAAGGGAAGCAGAAGTTTAAAGGAACTGATGACTCAGGTAGGAAGTAGGGAGGCTATGCTCCATGCTGCCATACTGCAGATACCAGATACTGTAAAACCAGCAAAACTGGGGGCAGGAGGTTAAGAGCAAACAGAACAGTCTGTTTAGGCAGGGATGAAGATGGTTAAGGAAAAAGGCATGGAAGGAGGCAGTGTTGTGTGCTGCTGGTTTGCTTTGCTGTGGGGTGGCTGACTGGCTCTGCTTACCCTCACCAGGTCTCCTCGGATTCTTCTTGTTCCAGGCTGGTCTTGCTGCCGCCACTTTCCCTGCCTACAGGTGGGTTTGGCCTTGATGAGAGCAAAGAGGAGCTTGTGGAGCAAAGACTTGCCTAAAACACTGTTAACCCATGTGAGCTGGGCAAAGGGAAAGATGTGCAAAGCAGGCAATAGGCACAGGAGGAGGGAATAGGCTAGCTGGCACAAAGACAGTACAGGGCCAGGTCCTCATGGGAGAGCTACTGAGCTCCTCTGGTGTCCCCACAGCTCTGCAGATCCTGAGGAGACATGAAAGAGTTGAGACCAGTCACGGGGCAGGGGAGAAAGTGACGGTCACTGTGGACTGCTGGTCGTGTCCAGTTCTGCATTAATTGCTTCTACTTCCTGCTGAGGGCAGAGGCACCACTGTGCCACCTTTCCCAGAATCATGGCAGCCAGATGGCTCCATCCTCACCAACACAACTCACACAGGCATCTGGGCATCCTTTTCTCTGCTGCTGTAGCCTTCAACTCCCCTCATGCTTTGCAGCCATAGAGTAACTATAGAGAAGCAGAGTGAGGTTTGGAGCCACTTCTGAAGGCTCCTAGCAGGAGGAGAGCCTGCATTAGACCTTACCAAAGGACTGGAGAGGAGAAAGGCTTCCTGGTGAGTTCAGGAAGCAGGAGATGTCCTTGTCCTTTGGTCCTCCCTGTGAACAGCTCAGCAGGCAGTTCTGACTGTCAGCATTGTGATTCCAAGTCATGACCTCAGGATAGAAAAAGTCTGTCTTCACCAAAACCATGAGTGTCCATGAGTCTCCCCAGCTTTGTCCCTGCAGGCAGGATTTCAGAAGTTGGCCTCCTGTGCAGGGAAAAATGACATCTGGGGCATGACAGGGAAGCTGCTGTCCCTGCATCCTACTTACACCACAGCCGCGACTGTGGTGTCTGTATCACTCTGGCGGAGGTCAGGAATGGACCTGATGCTCTCCTGGTGGCAGTGGGTTTCCCTTTATCATTCCTTTTTCTCAGAGAAAAAAAGAAACACTCAGTATGCACGCATACACGTGTGTGTGTGTGTGTGTGTGTGTGTGCGCGTGTGTGTGTGTGTGTGTGTGTGTGTGCATGCTTTTGGCTGAGGCTCACTGTTCAGTGGTGCCACACCACTGTCTGGTGGTGGCAGCAGACAGTGGCAAGGTGGCACAGTCTGCTCTCACAGAGCAGCCGAGGTGATGGTTTGTGTGTGGAGACCTGATGCAAGACAGGCCCTGAGGCAAAGGCCCCTGGCTAGAAAAACTGAATCATGAGGAGTGTTTGCAGAAGAAGCAGGAACACAATGAGCTTGAATGGGGACACAACATGTGGGCAGTGTGACCCTAGGATCAAGGAGCAAAACAAGGACACACAGAGATGGACAGAAAACCCTGCAAGAGTTCAGGGTTTTCACACAGACATCAGCCCAACTCGCATGGAGTCACATCTTTCTAACAGCAAAACCTTCACCACATCACACAAGGAGCTGTGAGGGTGAGAGCAGGGATTTACATCACAGGCTGTCACCATGGTGTGGTGGGTACCACCTGAGTATAGGTCAGTTGCCATGCCATGGCAGCAGGGAGGTCTTGTCCCCAGGAGGGGACCAAAAGTGGTCACAGAAATGAGGGGAAGCACAACTGCTCATCCAGGAGTTGTGGATGAGGTACAAGTACAGATAAATAATGCTGAAAATCAACATCATTGACTTTTAATGCAGAACTAATACTCCTACTACCTTCCTATGGCATCCATGGGGATGTGGTGCTCCTGCACACTGTCACTCATTCTGTGTCACCAATCACTTCTGGTGCCTGCCTAGAAAACCTTGGCTCATTTCATTGGAGTTTTTGAAACTTTTCAGACGTGGTTTAGTTTCTCACTTGCTATGCAGCAGTTTCATTTAGCAGACCTAGAAGCTATTTTTAAGATTAAGATTGTTTTTTCTTAGAGCTTACTGTTCCTGGAAACTCAAAGAAAACTACAGTGCAGACAGAAGTTTAAACAAAGTTCTTGCATGATATCATATGACTTATTTAAAAGCTTTCCTCTTAACAGTGGCCACCTGTAATTATCTCAGAGCACACACCAGTATTACAGGATGTTCTTGATAAGATCAGAGTTTGAGAGTCTGCAGTGTTATTTTTTCGTCTTTGCTAGCTGACAGATTTCTTCTGCATTGGGCATGGCTTTGCTGTCTGTTGGCAGCATGGATCAGCTCAGAAGAGTGTGAACCACTGTAATGTACATCTGCCCTGGGAAAAGAGTCTGTGCTGAGGTCTACATTCCCAGCCAGACCTATCCTGCCCAAACTCACTGAAATTCCTGCTGGGTATTGTCCTTGATAGCTGTATTTCCCTCTGCTATTCCCTTTGTGCCTGTGGCATTCAAGAAAACAAGAAGTGAAGCCACACATATCCCAGACACTAGATATTCCTGAAGCACGGGAGTGTCCACTACGAGATGGAGTTGCACTACTGGGAGCAATATCAGGCACAGAGGCTCTGGTCAGTGTGGCTGTAAGGCTCCTAGTGCTGTGTAAAAATAATGCATAAACATGCTCAGCTGTTTACGGTTTATCCAGAAACATATCGAAGAGACATAAAAGCATCTGAGCTTGCCTCCCTGTCTGCTGGCTTGGGTATGACCTGTCATCCAGGGGCTGCCCTTGAAACTGATGTAAAAGCAAAGTTGGCATAGACCCTGTGTCACATGCACTAATTCCACAGAAACATGTGTTTGCCTCCAGGTGATTCAGACCAGCTTTAAATGTTGTCTAACCCGGGAACCAGCACCGGTGTTATTGGTGTGGGACAATTCTGCTGCAGGTTGCAGAGCAAACATACCCTGAAATCAGGAGGAAAAGTTGAGATCACAGTATCTAGTATCTTCTGCTCTAAATGAGGGGCAGATGCAGTTAAATATTAATGTTCCTGTGATATATGTAGCTATTGCCTGGCCCTATAGTATTACATATATTATATATGTATTAGCACATGTTTTGTTGCATATATGACTAAGAATAGCCACTCACCTGAGTAGTCCCCGTAGGTATGACTAACCACCCTGCCCACCCACTTCCAGTCTTAGGGACTCAGGGAGATAATTTAATGACAATACAGTCTCACAATTTCCAGATACACTCATAGTCCACTTACTCTTGTATTTATGGCAGCAGCCTAATAATTCAGAAGTTATTGGTAATCTACTGAATGGGCATCTTGCTCCATAAGAGACTCAGGACATACATCTTACAAGGTTACTCAGTCCAAAATACCTCAGTGGAGAGCAGCCCATACATTGTAAAACTGCCTGTGCTGTTGGCTCTGCCGTCTCAGTCTTGGGAAAACAGAGTGGGACCATGGCTGGCCATGCAGGTCACGGAGAGTCTGTTTGACCATCACCTCCCGAGTAACGCAAGACCCTCCCTGCACACACACTTCCCCCATGTGCACACACCCAGGGACATGCTGCTGTTCCAGTATCTGAATTTGTGGCTCTTTCTGTGAATCCTTCCTGTACTTTGTCCGTGTTTTTATCTTTATTTGACTTACAGGCTGAGCTTCTGCAGTCACTTAATTAACGTGCTTGACTTCATGCCTTAGTTTCAGTCCACTGAGAATGTCTCTTCCGCAGGGACCTCCTCGTCTTCATTTAGCCAATTCCTCCCAAATCAAGAGTGGACCTGTTCCAATTCAACAGTGTCCACACACTGGATTTATTGTTCATCCATACAAAGTGCCAAGTTCAATGATCTTGTTCCACCCACTCTCTTAGCTGTAAAGTGGCTAAGCTTTCCCGTGGATATTCCGCTTTGAAAGGTGCTTGTTGAAGAAGCGACCAACCCTACAGATGCTCAAAGGTCACATCATGATCTCACTGAAGCATGTGGGCAGCTTCTTCTCACCTACTACTGTGCCAAATAGGATATCTAATTGTGATTATCACTGTCTTGTTGCTTCTTCCACTACCAATATCCACCCATTGCCTCATTTCTTACACTGGAGGCAGTTATGAAGGCAGTGGGGAGGGAGAGGAGCACCAAACCTCAGTGGGCAGCACAGCAGGACAATTACCACTGTGTGGGAAGACTCGACCAGAAAACCTTGCTCTCTATTTCCTAAGTCCTATTACACATGGTAAGCATTTGGCTTCAACCTTGTCTGCTAGCTGATTTCCTTGCTCTTGAATCTCACTCCCACCACTTCTCTGACCAACCTCTTTTAGTCTACTTCTAGTTAGTCCCACTGAAATTTCAGTGGTCCTGGGAATAAAGCGAAGCAGGGCTGTCTGTATTCATGGTGGGTTGGTAGAGTTCAGTCCCAGTTCTCTACCAAAGACCAACTGCTTGTCTGTGAATGTTGGATCTGAGTCCATCTTGCCATTGCTCCTTGGTAACATTCCTTATCCTTGCAGACCCTGAGAAACTGTTTATTGTGTTTGTATTATCTCATTCCTAGCTGCAACTGGAATTGTGCCATCAGTGAACTTCATTGTCTTTCGTAAGCATAGACAGATGCACAAATGTTCATAAAACCGAATTACAAGATATCAAACCTCAAACATTTACAACTCAAGATAAGAAATGGAAATAAAAAAATAAGAGCAGGAACTCTTAGATTCTCTAGAAAGGCAGACTTAAGAGCACCTACTGTGACCAGTAGTGTTGGATACCTCCTCCTTTACTGGGGCTGCACCTCACTTGCACCTCTGTGGTGTCAGAGGCAGCAGACTAGAACATGAAATCTCACAGGCCAGTGTGCTGTTTCTCAGCTACAATAGGTCTGGGTTTTAAAGCAATTTGAAAAGAAGCAATAGCTTCATCCCCTGCTGAGCAGAAAGCCCTTTTAGAAACATAAATGTCCAGACTAATAACGATTGTGTAAACAAATATTGACAAACTGCATTACAGCTGTGTGCTTATGACACTTAACTCCCCAAAGATTCAAGCTTGCGAAATATAGTTGAACTCCTTTTGCATCCAGAAAAAAAATATTCAGACTCAGAGGCAAGAAGTGTTATATTAAATCTGTTGCAGTGTTTGATCCCCAGTTACCATTTTTCTAGATCAGTATTAGCTGCTTCACTGCTCTTTTTAATAAGTGTTGTGTGCTTGATTCCAGGCCTTCTGTCATGTAAAAAGCAATTTATAATCATGCCAGCAGAGGTGGGTGTGTTTACCCATTTCACAGAAGTGTTAAAATGATGCTTTAGCTGAGGACCATACAGAAAATCCAAGAATGACAACGAAGCTGAAGTCTTCTGGCATGGTGTCAGGGGGGGAGGAATTCTGTAATTGCTTGTCTCTCATTAGACCAAATTCAGACCAGTGATCCTAACAGCTGCAAGGTGATATGCAAGGAGCAGGGCTGTCAGCAAAACCAGTTCTCATAATGTTATACCACTTTTATTCTATTAGGGCTGGTTTTAGACAACCCAGCACACTGGGAATAGTATTTTGCTACCTGATGGATCGAACATGATTTCAACAGGGGTCACGCCAAAAGCAGGTGTTGCAGGAGGAGTCAGGGGGTCTGCCATAGATTGAGGCAGGGCAGAGAGGTGAGTTAGGGGACTTTGAGGGTGACCAATTGGTCTTGAAGGACAAGAGCAGCCTCTTGTCCATGCCCTCCTGTTCTTCTCTATCTTCCCATGGTCAGGACATTTTGCCCCAGTGCAGTCTTATGTGATGCAACAGAAGGTCACCATCTTCTTCACACAGCCACCCATCCATCAGAGAAGCACCCTTTCCTCCCCCTCCCAATGGGGCACCTCTGGATAGGTACTGTCCCCACTGTCCAGAGGTGGCGAAAGGCAGAGCTCCAGACAGAAAGGATCTGGGGCACCCTGATACTGGAAATAGTGAGGGATGTGCTGTTCTCTTGTCACCTTCATTCTCCTCCCAGGCTGCTCAGAGCAGCAGTGCTGGGAGCAGACGCAGTAAGAAGACACCCCTGCTTTGATCCCTGCAGGAAGGACAGCCTCAATCCCTGACACCAGTTTTGCTCCTGCTCTGAGCCAGGGTGAGGTGCCAGGGGTGGCTCCATGCCTCACATTATGCTGTGCAGCTGTGATACCCTGTCTGAGCTGAGCAGTAAGTACGAGTTTAATATCTGTAATCTAGGAGCGTATTAAGCAATCACACTCCCAAGACCTTACTGCAAAATTTAATGTTTGCAATTAACTACATATTAAAGTCTTGCTGAACAGGGCCAGTTCTTGGCCTTTGTAGAAACACCAAAGTCTTTTGGTTGTCCTAGCAGCAAATCTACTTGCTACTTGACAGTTTGCTTTCTCCTGTGTTTTTTTTTTCTTTCTTCTCTTTCGAATTCACAAGTTTTCTTTGAGCTGTGCTTCACATGAAACCTACTTAAGTCGTCTCTGCTTTCTTATCCAAAGCATGAACTACTGCAGGGCTGCTGGTCCAAGAGAAGCACCTGTTTGTGGGACAGGAGTCAATGTGTTTAAACCGCCGCAGGAGTGACCATGCCCAGGCTGAGAATAGTGAAATAAATGCCATGTCAACCCTTCACAAGTAACTTTGTGTGCAGTTACCCAGTATATGTTGTGACAGCAAAACCTACCTTCACCACCAGCAGAAACATATGTTATGGTACAGCTTTAGTCCCCGGGTTCACTTCATCCTCACTTATTAATCAAGTCCCCTGAGTGGGATCTAGCCTTGTAACACCAATACTGTTTGCACAGCTTGTCTCATGTCGGTCCTTCTACCCTTAAAGCAAGTATCAACAGTTCAACTATGCAAAAGAAATAACAAACCTAAGACTTAGAATGCAAGCCCTTTGGGAATGGGGCTTGTTCTTTGTAGCCATACACAGCTGCTCAACAGGAAGCTGAAGCTCTGGGAGCGCGGGCTTTCCAGTCCAGGTGGTTGTGGCTGCAGGCTGGGTTGAAATACAAGGATAACTGTGGATGGCCTGTGCTGTACTTGTACTGTACCATCCCAGAGGTGGGAAGGCTGATCTGGCCAGGTCCATTCTTGGCTCTGTTGATGGATATATTTACCCCTTCCAGATAGCTCTGGGAGGAGTTTTGTGAAGTGAATGGGTGAGTGGGGTCGGAAAAATTCTCTGATCAACATTTAAAAAAACCTGTATGTCTTTCTTGAAGTGCTTAGTACACCCTCTGGGCTCTGTGTCAGTAGTTACAGGGCTGCCGGGACTCCTTTGGTAACCTGTTATCACTGCACCCTTTGATAAGAGCCGCTGTACAAACCCCAAGCACTCTGTGCGGTGACCTTACCATGTCCTTGGGAAGTCAGAGCAAAGCAACAGGAACCTGGGAACCATGGTACAGATTCACAACAAGCCAATCTGCCCCAGGGCTGATTCTCTTTCCCTAGGCAGCACAAGCATCCCTCGTCCTGGCCCAAACAGCTCGTCACACAGTGCCTCAGCAGCTCATGGAGCCAAATGCCAGTAGTACAGGAGCTCCTGCTCTCGGCGAAACCACTGCTACCTCACAACTGCAGAAATAGTTTTGTTCAGAGGACAAACTCCAGAAACACATCATGCTCTATGCCATGGTAAAAGCCAAGGAGTGAGGCCTGTGCGCTGAGTTGTCTTTGTCACCAAGGGACGTATTACCAGGTTACACAATACTAAGTGGTAATTAATGTTCAAGGAAGAAATGAGCTCAAGCTGTGACTTTTGGAACTAGACGCAAATAACCCTAAACCAGAGGGTTTTGCCAAATATCGTGTGATTATCATCTAAGAAAAATGTGTTAGTAGCGCATGAGCCAACCATAAAGTACACTTTGTTTCTCTCAGTTACAAAATAATTTCTCACAGTGCAAATAAATATCAAGTGCAAACACCAGCTTTTTGAAATGACTTCAGCAGCCTAGAAACAAGGTGCATAGGCTCCCTCTATAGTCAGCTATTAGACATCTAGCCCTCAGTGCTGACCTGAATTGCTGAGATCCCATGAAGCAAAGCACTGGTGTGCTACAGATTCCTTGGCAGTCCAAATTTGCTTGAACATTTTTTGACGGGCAGGATTCACACAAGATTGGGTGTTGTCTGGCCGTCTGCCGTCAGCCCCACCATGAGCTCAGCACTTTGTGCCCTGGGTAATTCGTCAGAAATGTCCCCATGTGTCAACACCTTGTTCAGATCAGCTGTGTCCTGAGGGGTGTTCCAATGCAATTAACAGCTCTGAGTGCACAGATCTGCTATTAAGCACCACTGTAGGGTCCTGCTCTACATGTGAATATATATCTAGAGGTACCTAGTTGCTAGATGTTCAGCTTTTACATGGTTGACATTAGCCCAGGTGAAAACCTACAAAAAGCTACAAGACAGCCGGTCTCTCCTTCACCACAAGGAGGACGCCCTGCTTCTTTCCTCTCCTTTCCAGCTTCCGTCTCCCAGCAGCTCGAGCCACGTGGTACTGTGCCTTCCCTTGTGCTGATTCTTTTTCATCTCTTTACTGAGCCCCTACAACCAGCTACTGCAGATATTTGCTAGGATCAGCCTCTGCCTATTTAGCAAGTTGACTGAACTCATGGAGTACAGGACCAAGAAGTTCCAGAACAGGCTGTAGGAAAAGGGATGGGACCAGGAAATCAGACTGACTTAGCTTAGCTGATGCACCTGCACCCCAATGCACAGGCAGTGCACCTGGTGGGTGCATGACTTGCTGTTTGTTTGGATATTTCCAGTGATTGTCCATCACATTCCTCTGAACCTAGTATGTCCTGCTTAGGTACATGGTAGCATGTGATTATTGCAAACAGCATCATGCTCAGAGCTGTCTATTAAACATCTATGCTCTTGATACATTCACAGGAATCAGAATTGTGATAAGGTCCAAATACACAGGTAAGCACTGTACCAAAATTGCTACTAAATGACAAGGATGGAAGAATTCATTAGAAGGAAATCAACAAAGAAACGCTTACCTGTGCAAGAATAACATGTCAGAAGGCACCAGAATGGAAAATTTTAGCCTAAATTCTCAAAGATCTGAAAACCAGTATCTCCGAAAAGCTAGCCTGATAGATCTCTCTGCCTCAGTTTCTCTTCCTCAGTTTCTTCTTCAGGAGTGATTCTGTGAGAAGATTCTTTCAGATCTTTGAACTGGGGCTATTGTTTGGCAGCCAACAGTTACATATGCTATCATAATCAGTATACTTTTAATCTGTTTTGGGGTTTGGTGTGTTTGTTTTGGGGTTTTTTATAGCTGTATGGTAGTCTTTGCTTTGTTCAAATTTCACCCACCCCTTTGAGCCTACATGTAAAGCTCAGGAAGGTCAGAGTACAGGAACGCTTACTCCAGCTTTTGAAGGCTGACGTGTTTTAAAGCAGGCATGGTAATGCTTCACTACTGCAAACTGAAGGGATTACTGATTACAGCCAGTAAACCTGTCACACCTGACACTGTTTCATGACCCTTCCACTGCACAGCAATACGGGTCTTTGTCAGAGGCACAGATGTCCTCTGCCAGCACAGCTGCTCTGGCTTGGCATGGCTTACATCTGCATATGCCATTTCCAGTCATAGAATCATAGAACCATAGAATCAGGTGGGTTGGAAAAGACCTCTGAGATCGTCAAGTCCAACCCTTGGTCCAACATCTCCGTGGTTACTAGACCATGGCACTATGTGCCACATCCAAGTCAGGGTGATCTTTTCCCTCCTGCCTACCAGAAACAGTCTACCTGGCTTCACTTCCCTAAACCTGCCTAGACATTGTGAGGTGCTAGCAAGAATCAAGCAAAACAGTACCAGGGAGGGTGGCAAAGATTAACTGTGGATATGGGACAATGCTTGATCCCATACACAGTCCAGTTTCGTTTTTTAGTACAGATGTCACCCTGGCAAGTTCTCATGCTGCCTCCACTCACATGCACTCAGATGCACCAGCAGAACTGTGTGCATGCTTACTACCTGCTTTGTCTCCAGCAAAGTGGAAAAAAGCCACACTTAAAGACGTCGTACGGATGCACTCATCCAGGTGACAAAAGTCATATGCCCTTAGGTGGGCTATGGGATGGGCTGCTCAGTTTCCCTAAGACAGTGACACTGTACACAGGACACAGTCTTGTCAGGATATTTAAGGCCAGCTTGGGTGACAATAACAAAAAACCTTTTGACATCATATTTAGTATGTGAAGATACTCGTGGTCACTTCCACTTTAGGACAGTACTTTGCTTACTGGAGATTAAAGAGAATGCTCAAGTGACAGTGGAGGTTTTCCAAAAGAAATAACATTAATCTGCTCCAAAATCAGACATAAAACCTTCTGCCAGCATAACTGGCATGTCAACACCATACTTGCAGAAGTCTGTCTTCTGACTTTCCCCAGCATGAAACTACAGTAGGCAAAATCAGGAAAGGGAGTAAAGACGATTTTCAGGTTTTATGCACTTCTTCTTGCATTTAATTCAGTTTTGGCTAACACAGGCTTTAGATGATAATTACTGCATCAAATATGTGCACTGCTGAGTAGTCTGTGTGCAGGTGGGTGCAAGGTTTAAAAGCTGCCTATTGCAGTGAGCTCCTTAACAGGAGGAATAGTTCATTCTCTACTTCTGATGTAAACCAGACCTGAACAGAGATAGGTAAACTGTTCAGTTGTACACAGCCAAAGGTCTGGTCTTTTCTTAGCTGCAAAAGGTGTTTATTGCAAACTCCCATTTGTGATTCATGACATTTCCTAGGTATGCTGGTGAACAGCACTTGTTATTAACAGCCCTTTAAAATATCACATTACTTATCACCTCTGTTTTCCTCATTGTTTAGTTTTGTGCTTCATAAAACTCAGAGAGTTCACTGAGTGCTCTTCAGGGAAAAATTAACCCAGGGACAGCAGCCTACTCAGAGGTTCCCATCAGAAGCACTAACCAAGATACAAAGTTTTTAGTCTATCTTAGAAAGATTGGCAGATGGCAGAAAGATGGCGGAAAATTTGCAGGCAGAATTCTTTGTCCACAGATGTTTTTTGTTTAAATCCACACTTTCGTTTTTCAGCTGCACTGAACCTCTTGTAGTTCTCCATCATTGCAGGGAATGGGGAACAACATGAATGGACCTTATGCAACCACAGCTATAGGAACATGACATAAATCATAGCCCTCAGTAAAGGAGGCTGAGGATGTCTCCATTGCTTAACGACACATTTACATATTAGCATTGTCTAATAAATTCACGTTAAATAGCTGTAAAATGTTCATGAGACGGGGCTTTAGTTTGCAGCAGCCTCAGCCTTCTGTCCCCCAGGGTGCAGGGCAGGAGGCAGAGGGCAGGATGGGCATACAAAGGCTGGTGAGAGGTCTTAGGGCCGCTCCAGGCTCCCTGAGTGTGGGACAGCTGCATGTGAACCCCTGCAAGTTCCATCTGGCCACCTCTGACTTAGAAGTCCCAACTCATACTGCAGTGACTGGTTGGCTTCCTATTTGAGGCACAACACTGTTCTTTAGCCATTATGTGTCTAAAAGAGATCTGTCCTGTTGTATATTCTCTGTGTTGTCTTCTTCTATGTGCACAAAGCAGCATGCAAGCAGTGATCTACATTCACTGTAATTTTGAGGATAAGGTTTTCCCGTTGTGTATATACATATATGAGGAAGGGAACCATATTGTTTTTATAATATTTATGACCTCTGAAAATACTGAACAGAGGAATTACCACCTACCCCTTACTGTGCACTGATGGACTCTCAGTGGCAGACTGAAGTGGCCATAATCTAAGACATCAGATCTTTTATTTCAAGTATGTCAGATATAAAACTAATTAACAATAGAGGCAAAAGAAAAGAGCCAGAATGTGTTTAGAGATGGCATTTGAGAAACAAAGGTTGCAATGCATGGCTTGACAATTGACAAAGTTGATTATTAATTTGTTTGTGAGTTTTGGGCAAACATTTCATCTGTTATTTAAGCATGCAGTGAAGGCCAAACCCTGGAAAGCAGCAGAGGTAGATATTTTAATGAGTTGTGACATGGGAAGATGCCAACCCTGGATGACTTTTTAGAGCAGATAGGAGAATTTGACTTCTTCCAGAAAAAAGGGCTCTTTTTTTTATGTCTGCTTTCTGTTACTTTTGTTCCCATTTGTGTGGGTATTTTTTTCCTGGGTTTCATCCCTGAGCACCATTGCCACAGTGCTGGGGTGGCTGAGCTCCAGCCACAGCACTCCAGCGGTGTGGCTGGAGTCTGGAGGAGCAGCTGAATCACACAGTTCCTGTGTGATTCCATGGGATGGCCATGGGTCCAGTTACAACAGCTGCTGCAGGAGGTATGAGGTGGACTGGAATGCAACAGGCATCAGCTGCACCAAACCCCTCAGCAGCCTTGTGGGCAGTGGGAGCACTGTTCCCCTCGGTCCCTGCTGGGATGGCTGGGTCTACAACTCCCCAGGGAGCTCTCTTGTGACTGAGGTAAGACATAGCTTGTCCAGAAAAATTCACTCGTCTGCACAGCTGGAAGCTAGAAGATGCTGGATTAGTAAAGTTTGCTTTTGGTGTACAGTCTCAGTCTGATTGCTAATAAGTAGTGAATATCAGAACTTGGTAGGCACTTGGAGCAAAGATTTGTGTACAAAAATAATGGGAAATTATTGCTTTTCCTGGGAGCATAATACTGCCATCTTCTCGTCAATTAAGCCTGTCATCAATGGCTATTCTCATAATTCATTATTTCCATCAGCAAACTGAGGGTAGCACCCCATAGCCCAAACTGACCAACTGCACATTTGTGTGATAGTCCAAACAGATACTCACGTCTAATGAATAAGAAGAAGAGGATGGGCCTACATTTCTCAGATAATACTTTAGCAACAGTGTTCTTTTCTCTCAGCTTGAAGTATCTAAACCAGATAACCTAAAATATGAAAAACTGTGCAAACCAGTCTAAAAACCATGCAGAGACTTGAAGCATAGGAAGGACCTCAAAACAGATCTCTCCTACTTCTCTACCAGTCCCAAATCTGTATTAGCTATGCCTAAACCATGCCTAGCAGATGTTTCTGTAACTTGTTCTTAAAAAAGTGCAATGTTGAATACTTCACAGCTTCTCTGGGCAGGCTGCTCATATTTCCTTGCTTCACTATCATCACTGTTACAAAGTAAGCCCATCTCATTTGCCCTTGGGACAGATGGGCTGGGGCAGAAAAAAGCACTCCAGCTGTTCTCCACACCAGGGAAATAGAGCTGAGCTGTTTGGTATGGCCCCTGCAAACTTGTCCATGTTAGAAAAAGACATTCATGCTTCTTTCTGGGCTGAAGTCTAACCACATTTGGGTGAATATTTCCAGCTGTAGGGAAGTTATTACCAGTTTGTCCTTCTCCCTTCACTCGGTGCACAGTCATAACCTGTTAATTGTAAATCAGAAGCAGGTCCCCAAGTATTCATTCACTGCAGAGGAAAGTCAGCCAAAATCCACTTTTGACAGTGCTAATTAGGTGTGAGACAGGCATCTCCTGGCTTCATTCCAGCAGGTCTCATGGCAGCACCTCCATTTCTCTCACCCCGCAAGCACTGCTTTCATGCAGCAAGGCAATACATGGTTTGAGATAGGTCTTGGCATCTGGGAAGGAAACGATGCTCCAAGTGTCCTCCAGATTTCAATCAGATGGGTGGGGATGAGAAGGAGAGATTTCTCTGAACTTATTTATTTGTTCATTGGGAGTTTCTTTGCCTTTCTCGCTCTCCTTATGTGTCATTATGCAATCATTTTTCAGGGTGTAACTTTTTTCACAAAGTTTGGGAAAATCTGGACAAGATGTATTGCAGATGTCAGTTTAAGAGGTCAGAAGGTTTCTTTTCTGAGTCTGTTTCCTCACTGATGTCATTGGTTTCCTTCCTCCTCAAACAGCCATGGTTTGTGGGGAATGTTCCTGTGCCTCTAACTGTGGTTGCCCTTGCAGTTTAATCTGGTGTGTGAGGACTCCTGGAAGCTGGACCTCTTCCAGTCATGTGTGAATGCTGGGTTTTTTATTGGCTCCATGAGTATTGGCTACATAGCAGACAGGTAGGTAGTATGTATACAGGTTTCCTCTGGTTATCTACTTTCTGCATGTCGTTGAACAAGATTCGTGATTTGAAGAAAAAAATTAATGCAGTCAAAACCTGATTCAAAAGGTCTATGTGTCACTTACAAAGGGGTGGATGGTAGTTTAAAAGGCCCTGCTTTTAAAGTTGTGACTCAGGAATCCACAGAAATGCCATGGTGCTGCTCCACTTTATGGCCCTGGGGAATTGGCACATTCACGAGTGAAGGGATTTTATTTTCTCTCACAGGTACAAACTGCAATGCAAGCTCAGAGTCCGAGATGAAATTTTAACTCATGCACCAAAACTATTTGCTCATCTTTGTGATAAATTTGATTCACGTTAATTTTAACCGTATCCAGATGGTCATAAATCAGTTGATATTACTGTGGAGAACAAAAGATATTTGTTTTGGCTGGCATTTTTTATCATACTATTTTTGTTAGTGGTTATTGAATAATTTAATGGCTTTCATAATTCATACTTTTAACTGAATATATATCTCTGTCAACTCAAAAACAAATGCCTTTCCAGTGTTCCAGTTAGGTCGTTTCTTTTGGAAACCACATATTTCTGACTATCAGTGAGTCACAGTGATACAGAGAATGACAAATAACAGGGATGTACAAAACTCTATTCAAGAAGAGCTCAATACTCAGCCAAGGTTGATAAAATATGTAAAGATCACAGTTAGCAAACAAGATCCCCATAAAAAGCTATTGCAGCTTTGAAAGATGGGCTGAGGAGCCATATCAGAGCATTCTTGAACTCAGCAGCTAAATTGTTAACCAGAAGTGAGCAATGACCTGAAAGGCAAGACAGGTGACTCCCATGAGCTTCCACTGAGATGGAAAATGTTGCAAAAGGAAGAGCAGATATAGACTCCTACTCAAAATTAACAGAGAAGACCCTCTCCAGCCTCTTCAAACCATTTGGTTTGCTACCCTACCCTACGAGGGGCTGAACCTCACTGTTTTCTTCTTTCCCTCTGCAGGTTTGGCCGCAAACTCTGCCTTCTCGTCACAGTCCTCATCAATACAGTTTCAGGGGTTCTGATGGCCTTTGCACCGAGCTACACCTGGGCAGTGACCTTCCGCCTGATACAGGCACTGGTCAGCAAGGGGGGCTGGCTGACAGGCTACATCCTCAGTTACTGCAGTTTGCAATTATACATCTTCTGGGCAGGAACCCCCTCTTCAGCAGCAGGGCTGACCCCTGCTGGTGCCATCTGATTTTCAAAGCACTATGTATAACAAGAGCAGACAGTGACACTGTGCTATTTACTGCCAAACTGCAGCTCTCTACTTAAATACAGGTGCTTATGACCCAAGCTTGCACCAGCTCTTAGACATAAATTGAATAATTATGAGGTAGCTCTGAAGACTAGGGAACATTCGTATATGGAGAGCACTTGCCAAAATGGAGGACAAGGTCTAGAGACAAGAACAACTTGAAAATACTGTGAAGATGTATGGCACCTTCCTGGGAAAGGCAGCAAGTGGTGCTGTGAAAGATACTACTTGTATTTTACAGCCTTGATGCCAAAAGGGTTTTTGCTGTGTTGCATCATGCGCTTGCTGGGTAGAGAGGCTCTGTTCCCTAGCTGTGTGTGAGGAGGGAGATGGAGGCAAGAGAGTGACATCTGTCTGTTTTATTTGGCCATTTGGTTCTTAGATTGAAGAAGTGCGTTGAGGAAAGCAACCTTTGGCGTGTGTTGATGGGTGAGGGCCTGACTACCTCGAAGGCAGGGATGAAGTCCCCAGCTGACTGGTGGAGGAATAAGAGCCGGGACTTGCCCTGTAATTTACACAAGAGACCAAAACCAGCTCCACTTTCCCATCCAAACCCACGCCAGTGTGCCATGACACAAGGGCAGAGCTGAGCACGGGGTCTACTTATGGTCTCCGCTGGCAAGAGTTGTGTTCCCTTGGATCTCCAAACCAATCTATTTTTGCTCATGTGATTTGTCTTCGCAGTTGCAGAATTTGTTGGCTCAGACTACCGGAGGGCAGTGGGCGTCACTTACCAGCTTGCCTTCACCCTGGGACTCCTCATCTTCACCGCCCTGGCTTATGCACTTCCACACTGGAGGTGGCTCCAGCTTGCGGTCAGACTGCCTAATTTCTTTTCCCTTGGTAAGTGCCTGCTCTTGCAGCTGCCAGTAATGCCACACCACACAGATAAAAACAGGGGACTGTAGCTGAGAGCTGAGGTTTCTCCCTAGGGATCAGCTATAGAGCTACACATAGGATTTCCAAGATGATATTGGATGAGATCTGGTGTTTTCTGTTCCCTCTGCCCATAGGTTTACTCTGGATCACCCAAGAGCAAGGGACTACCTTCAACACGTTGTAATGTTTCTGTGTTTGGGGTCCTTGCTACACATCAAAAAATAATAAGTCACAATTTCTTGAACAATACTTGAGCTACTGTGAGAAGGGAGGTTTTTTAATCATTGATTATAATTATTTTTTTAATGCAATCAACACACTTTTTTTTTTTTAATTTGAGTAAAAATGTTCCTCAGAAAATTCCATAACTTGATCGGGAAACAGAACTGGGAGAGGTTTTTTGTTTGATTTTTTTTTAAAAGGTTTTTTTTAACCTGGAAGAAATTAGGGATCAGGTTTACAGCTGTTCTTTTTTATATCCACAGGCTATTAGCTGTGGATTAGCTATTAGCTAATTAGCTATTTCTAAAATATGTCAAGAGAATTTATCTTGGACTGATGTTTCCAAACTATAATAAACTGGGTTTAGATTTAAATAAATAAATAAATAAATAGATTCAGGCTACCTTGTCATTCAAGTGAAGCACAAATCAAAGTGTAATCACTGTCAGCAGCAGCTACCACTGAGTTCAACACCGTCTATGGATCTTCAATACACCTTGGAATTCTAGCCTGAGCAACTCAGATCCATTTTCATTTTCCATGTAGCAATAACATGCATTTTCCTTCCCTGTAGCTGTCATGCTTATGTGTGTTGCAGGTGTCTGCCTGAGTCTCCCAGGTGGCTAATAGCTCAAAAGCAAAATGATAAAGCTATGGAACTTATTAAGCGCATCGCCAAGGGAAATAAGAAGAAGCTGCCTCTTACTTTCCAGGTGACTGCATTGCATTTACTGCACATATGCCAGCCTCAAGCAAAATAATGCCATGAGTTTAGGATTGTGCCAGGTTTAGAGTAGGGAGCAGTTCAGTAGTCAAAATCACTGCAGTTTCCTAAGGCAAAGGCAAGTGAATTTTCTTTACCTTTACTGCCTAGGACCCTTGCAGAGCTTATTTGGGAAAAAGAGGCTTGCAAAAATAGCCAGCAGATAACACAAATTCTTCTTTCAAGTAGCATCAATCAAGACAAAACTTGCCAAATCTCATTACTTAAAATTTCATAACAGCCTTATATATTATTTTCTTCAATGCTGCTTCATGCCACATGCATGACTGCAAAGATATGAAGAGTACCTGTATAAATCTTCATATTTCCTTTCCCCACAACACTCTATAGAAGTTATTTTGCCCTCAGCTACTTACCTGGAAAAATGAAAACTCTCATGCTCCCATCATTCTAGAGGAAAATACTCATTATAGTGCTCACCCCCCTCTCCCCCACCCACTGTAATCTCTTGTCCTGTCATTTGTGCTCCCAGAATCTCAGCTCTGAAGATGAAGATGCAGAAAAGTTGAAACCTTCTTTTCTAGACCTGGTCAGGATACCTCAGATCAGAAAATACACATTCATTTTGATGCACAGTTGGTAAGGATGGGAAAGCTTTTGCAGACCAAATGGAAGTGTGTGATCTGGTGCCCTTAAATCATCAATGCTGATTTAAGCCTGTTTTGCTCCTGACGAGCTGCAAATCTCAATTCTTTGCATAAATTCTTTCCCAAGGAGGTTGGCTTCATTTGCACCCTCTTCTCTGCCCAGGTTCACGAGCTCTGTCCTCTACCAGGGGCTCATCATGCACATGGGAATAGCGGCTGGGAACATGTATCTGGATTTCCTCTATTCTGCTCTTGTGGAGTTCCCAGCCGCCTTCATCCTCATGTTAACACTGGATCGCATTGGCTGTCGCTACACCTTGGCTGCAGCTAACGTGATGACCGGGGCTGCTTGCTTGGTTACAGCATTCGTACCAGACAGTGAGTTGTGCAAACCTCCTCTGCCAATGAATTCGTACCCGTCTCTTGGCTGTTGTTCTGGAAAACAGAAAACACTCCTTGCTAACCTGGCCCATGTCCGTATTGTGATCCCATGAAGGCAAATACCAGAAAAGCTGATTTATGTCCCACCATCAGCATTTATACCTATTAATGAGAGGTTTGAGAAATGGGGTCAATTAAATTTCCAAAATAGCATCAAATCAGATTGTAGGTCTACAGGTACTAGGTCAAAGAGCATGCCATGTTAAGTCCACAATTTTTATCTGGCCAAAAGTTTGGATTTGAATGCACAAATCAGGGGTTTCATCCAAAAATCCCCGTGTTTTCTGTTTCTAAAAAGGAGAAATATATAGGCACATGCACACACTTAAACACCATCTGGGTGTGGTAAGTGTTTTCTGCCATCAACAGTGCTGCTGCCATGAATGTAGGGTGTGGAACAACCACGATGGCAGACATTTGGCTTTGGTTTAGTTAAACGTTCACTCCAAGACCATTGTCTCAAAGCAATGTGTCACTTAAGGGTCACCGAATGAAGAGTCTTTCCTTTTGGTTTATGGAGTATAAGTAGACTGAAATTACAGACATAAAAGTGCCATGCAACTATGAGTTCACAGTGGGCACAAGAACAAACACACAAAATGTTACATAAAAACATTGTACGTAAAACCCCAGTGTCCAGATAATGGAAACTTAATTTTAGAAGTGGCTGGGGAGTGCAGTGGCTATGCAAGGTACTACCAGGCTCTGCTGGAGGAGTGGGGGTCCTGCAGCCCCACAGCTGCTGCCTGTGCCAGGGCATGGGGCACAGTACTGCCTGAGTGAGCACCCCACACTGGCAACAGTTTGGGATCTGAAAGCCCACGTAGCAGACAAAGGAGTCCTGGAATGACTCTGTGTGCAGGGCTAGGATATTCATTTATTTGCAGCAGAAATCTGTAGCTCCAGGTGTGAAACCAATTATAGATCATACACTGAGAGGCAGGGAGGCAACACAAACTTGTCCCAGCTAGAAAGCCAGCAAAAGCCTCTGTGCAAAGGTACAGAGCATCTTGCTAATGAGCAGATTTCAACTACCAAGTGATAGTTTTATTGCAAGCAACAAAGTGGTGTCCTCGTAAGCTTTTGGTTAGTGCAGTGGGTAACCCAAACTGCTTTGTATCATTGATTTCTTGTCTCTGTGACAACAACCTACCTAAGTCCCAAGTCTTGGTTATTTGCTTGGATCACAAGACAATTGCTTTATAAATTCTTTATTGAGTGAAACTGAACACCATCATGTACTGTCCACTTGACTTTTCAGGACAGAGACTGAAATTAAGCATTTAAAGCTAGTTTATGTCAAGAGCAGATGAAAACCAGTTTTGTGTACCAACCCTAATGTGCACAATGTCTTTCCAGCTCTTTATTTGCTTAAAATGACTGCAGCTTGCTTGGGCTGGATGGGAATTGCCATGTGCTACGAAATTATATGCATGGTAAATCCTGAGCTATATCCAACATTTCTCAGGTAAGTGCACCACCTTCTGTCAGCAGGTAAAAGCACTGGTGTTTCTCTGTGACAGACCAAGAGAGTGGCTCACAGCTGAGGATGCACTGCAATGGAAGAGGAGTTTGTTTGTACAAAACACACCTTGAGAAGGTAGAGGAGAGATGCTGGGTGGTGCAGCAGTGGGTTTAACCCTTGTGGGTCCTGCCTGGGCACTGGGGTGCAGAGCTGGACAAGGCACCCCTGGCAGAGCTGGTGACATGTGTATTCATGTGTGTGTGTATTTGCATGCGCCTTGCAGGAACCTGGGAGTCCTCGTCTGCTCATCGCTGTGTGACCTTGGTGGGATCATAACTCCCTTCCTCGTGTACAGACTGGCAGAGCTCTGACATGGCCTGCCCCTAGTAATCTTTGGTAAGAGAGCTGCGAGGTGTGTTGGTTGGCCAAAGGTGAGATGAATTAGTTTGTTTTTTCCCCATCTTAAAAAAAAAAAAAAAAAAGGGAGAGATGTACAAACACGTATGTACACATGTAAGATACAGCTTGGTAAGTCTGTTCCATCTGGGTGTTTGGAAGTGGCAGCAAAATCAAGTCTTAGCCCATTCTGTGATGAAGGGGACCCTGTGTTTTCGGGACAGTCCTTTCAAGCTTTGACTTCTGTCTGCTGAGCCCCTCTCAAAGGAGGAATATCTCTGGGTTCTGCCCTTCGCACGGAGACTGTGATTGCCTGACCTGAAAGTAAGCACATAGGCAGTAGCTGATTTACTGTCATAATTTCCTCTACATTCCTAAAAATCCTGGTGCAGTCAGTTGCTCTATGGATCCTGATGCCCAACAGATCAGCTTTGTGAGACAGCTCCTGCCACCCAGCAGTGAGCCCACTTCAGAAGCTCAGAGCATATAGAAGCCCATTTTCCCTGCTAGGTTGCTCCTTTTCTTCCAGAGAAATAAGTACAAAAATAAAGCCTTTCTAAGCCCAGGCTAGCTTTTAAGATTTGGCATTCCAGAATTTGACTGGATCTTAGGCAAGCTGGAAAATGAAAAGGAAGTCAATGAGGAGTTTGAGGCAGTGAAGCCTCAGTATGTGGGGGTGCTGCATACAACTACTTCATTAGGGATCAGTGATGGGATAGGCAGAGGAAGCCCCATCATGGACAGCCCCTGGAGTAGCATGAACAATAGCAGGATGCTGTGCCCTGCATATTAAAGCACATTAATATTTTCTTAATGCCCTTAGTTTGGTTATTTGCATGGCCAAATTCCCAAACAGCTGTAAGGAATAAGGACCGAAGCAGGAGGGAAAGATGAACCAAAAAAAAAAAGGATATGGCTTTTAAAGTAAATCTCCCTCAACAACATGCTGGAAAATCAGTGCTGTAGTTCTTTTGAATGTTGAAGGGTCCTCTCCACAGCCCTTAGGAAGCACTTAACATGTGGTTCACATTATATTCATCAACTTGTACATATTCTTGGGATTTGAATTTGTATCCTGACCAGTTCTAGTTGTGAGAAAAGGCCCAAGTCCTTAATATTTTAGAACAATAATAGGATGTAGGATGACACAGCGCCATAGAGTAGGGATGGGATTGGAGCACTAAAGTGCCCAAATAACAGCCATGCTTGCACATTGGCATTTGGATTTAGGTGCTGTCAGCGACAGCAAAGGACAAGAACAGTGCTTAGAAAGGGCTGCCCCTGGCCACAAGATCATCTGCCCATCCGATGATGCCATGAAGAACACCAGAAACTTTGTAAAAGTAAACAGCAATTCTTTCCAAAACCCAGTTAGTGAGGGTTTAGGGGTACCCTGAAACATGGAGATTTTACGTTCTCTTTAGGCACAGCTCTTATAAAGTCCAGGTTTAACTACTTAGGTGATGGACAGGGTCTTCTAAAGGGCCAGTCCCACTTTCATTAACCTGGACACTGCCCTGTTTGTATGCTCCCTGGGTTGCCAGAATCAGATGGTGGTAGGCCCTTCCTTGGGAAGTGCTCCTTCCCAAGCTCCAGAGGCAGCCCTGCCAGTGAGCTGGTTATGTTCCAGCAGCCCCAGAAACAGACAAACTTCAGCTGCTATTAAGGGGAAGGGAAGCTGGCAAACTGTTTTATCTGAAGCAGGATGTGAGCTTGTCTTGTGCCCTGGAGAAGATCTACTCCTACCACCCACCTAGAACACAAAACCGCTCTACATTTTGAGCAACCATGAGCAACTGGACCTGATTTTACATCTCTCTTAGACTTCCCAAGTCCAGGAAGCAATCCATAAATAGACAGAGGTCACCAGTAAGGAGATGAATGAAGCCCATTTGCTCTTGTGCTCATTAAGGTGCTGCCAAGAAGCAAATGCCATTATCACTCGTAGGTGACTGCAAAGCAAAGGCACACCAAAGCCACAGCTGTAGCCCCTACCCTGGCAGTAGTAGTGCTCATGGAAAAAAAAAAAAAACAGTGCAATGGGTAAGGATCTCGAGAGTCAGCTTTTGTAGTTACTCATTTATTCATCTCAGTATTTGCTTTGCTTGACTTGTTACTGCCTCCTCCATTTTATTTCTGCAGAGTTTTCAATGAACTGTAAGTCACCTGTTCTGACAGGTTTCCTTTATTGCAGAGCAGAGACATCTCTGCAACCACAGCAGAACACCATTTCTATAGGACCCAGAATTACATCCTCACTGTCCCTCTTGCCCCTTTCAGGACAAGCTTGTTCCCCTCTAACCCTGAAGCAAACACTAGTTTTGCAACTGCCTGGGCCAAAGCCATGTCATTCCTGATCAGTCCCTGCCCTTCTCAGAGCAAGCTTGTCATGGCCCTGCCTCACTGGACAACATGCTTTCCTGCCTTTGAGGCCCTCACAGCAACACTGAACATTAACTGAGGCTCAGGTCAGTTGAAAGCAAGGGCAAGGTCACCATACTGCCACACTGGGAAGCAATCCTGGGGGAATTTCACCCTGTCTGCTAAAGTCCAGCAATGCTTTGCTCACATGGGAGCTTTGTCCCTGCCAGTGACTATCTAAGGGTAGAGGTGTCTTGTTCCCTGCTCACAGTATCCTTATTGAAAACCGGTGTTCCCCAGCAGTGAGAGGGGCCAGCAACACAAACAGCAAAGGGGAAACACAGGACCATTGTGCTTATTTTGTTCTGCAACCACAAGTCTGTCACAGTTGCTCACTGGGATGCACTAGGAAATTTGTGAAAGCTGCTGGGTATTTCCTGGCGGATCCAATGCTGTCCCTGATGTTCCCTGAGACACAGGACCCCTGGTCAGGGTCCTGCAAGTCCCCAAGCCTGAACCCAGCTCACTCCAAAGGAATGCCCCTGTAGGGCACACTCATAGGGCTATTACCTTATGAAATATTAGAAGTCTTTCACCTATGCACCCTTTTTCACCCTCTGGAGTTGCCCCATTCCCATCCTATCCATCCCTGTGACTAGCCAATAAAATAGGAGAAAATAAAATAACTTTTTTTTTTTAAAAAAGTCTGTGCAAATCTGTTGCAAGTTGTAACATGATTGAACCAGGTTTGTAGGCACCTTGATTCCCCAACAGAGATAAGTCTCTATTATATTATGCTACTCCTTTGTAAGAAAAAACAAAGGCAGACTTCATGGGGGGATGGATCCCACCATTTCCAAGTTAAGATCTCTCCCTGTGTTGAAGTCCACAGAGCTGGTACAAGATTTCCCAGCCATAAAATGTATTCCTCTTTGTGTACAGAGAGGGAAGCAACTATGCAGCAATAGGGACAATTCCCTCAGAAAACCCTAAACATCGTAAGTAAAAAATATGCAGAGATATTAAAAAAAAAAAAATAAAGAGGCAGAGGCAAAACTTTTGAAAGGGTGTTTATTCCAATTTTCCTTTCCATGCTACTGCCCTAAAGCAGACTACCCAGCAAGAGTTGCACCTTCTTCAGTTATGTTCTGGTGTTCTGACATGGAGATAGATTTTTTTGGCCTTTGAAGCACTTTGCCTGCAAGAATAACAAGACATGAACATAACCAGGAATGAAGGTGTTCGGTGAGCACCTAACTTCAAGTTCTTCACTTGCTCTGCCTCAGCCCCAAGAAAGTGATCTGTTCTTCTAGGTTTGTTCTGGCTTCTTAGTAGATGCAGGTGCTTCACACATCACATCTGAAGCTTTGTATCGAGACTGCCCTTTTTTTATTCCACTATCAAGATTTTTTTAAACACAAATAATGTTTACAAATAGTGGTGCAGCACATTTGAAAGACTAGTGCAGTTTTAGTCACAGGACAGTAAAGGCTTGGACTACTTTTTTTCAGATGCATAGGTGAACATGTGGTAAAAGGAGTCCAAAGTCCGTCCAGTGAGAGTGTCAAAATTAACTAGCAGCTTCTTGGAAACAAAGAAGGCAGTCAAGTAACTCCTGGGCTTCCCCAAGGGCCTCTGGACAAAGGTTTTGCCCAGTTTCAAGTGAAAGCTGGTAAGAGTTCATCTTCGTGACTCACCTATGAAAATTTTCAACGTCCTCCACGGTCTCAGGCAAAACTCTGCCTTTAGTTTCAGGCAAAAGCAACACCAATCCACCCGCAATCAAACCAAGAATAGCTTCAAACCAAACAGAGACACAAAGAGCTTGTAAGCATATACCAACCACAGCCTGACAGAAAGGACTTGTCAATGGCATTTTATTATCTTCTTCATACAAGATGTGCACCTAAAGTCTCTATACAAAAAACTGCCATGCCACCTCTGGAGGATGTGGCTGCCATATAGACAGCAATAAGACAAGTTTTCTTGTGAGTTATGCACCAAACTAGGACACCTCAGACTGGATAGACAATCCTTCTGTCTTCAGAGGAAGGATTTATAGCAGTAAGAACCCTTTCCATTGCAAGAGTATGCCAGAAAACATATTCTATTTCTATGCTATTCGCGTAAGATTAGAAAATACATACAAAACGTATTATCTCCTACGCAACGTGATTAACTTCTCCACTGATAATTTCTTTTATCCAGTTTGTACATATTTGGCATATATATTTTAAATCTACTAAGCACCCTCCTAGATGCCCTGTCTACATATTTTTATTCAAGACATTTTTCTATAAATAATGTGCTGATCTAAAGACTCAGGAAAGTGTTGCAGACCCTGAACTGAGAGTTCAGGTCACTAGTCTGCAAACACTTATCTTGCATTTATTTACCAGCCTCTTTCCAAATAGTTGGAGAATAGCCAGTTAACAGACTGCAGGAAAAGCTGAAGCAAAACAGCCATACTTGTATTCCATTGAATAGGCAAGTCCATAGTTATGTGAAATTCTAGAATTTGGCTCCTGGACTGAGGCAATATATCTCACAGAAGAGCAGTAATTCATCAGCTTTGAATACATCAAATATTAATCTCAAATTTTTTCTCAGCTCTTTGCCATCTGTTGAACCTGTATTCAACTCTGACTTCCTTTAAAACACAAGGAGAAACAGTAAGGGCAAAGGAGATATGAATGCATAAACAAGATCCAGGTTGTCATAAACTGAAAGCTATGGCTTTATAGACAGCAAGGGGCTTCTGCTGAACTTGCAGCAGCTGCCTCGGTGGCTTTTGTCTCCCTTTGAAACTGGGGTCCTGCTGCTGCACCCTGGGAGAGGCCAGCAAGGAGGAAAGGTGGCACTTACTGAAGACGATCAGTGGCAGATCATGCCAGACTTCCACCAGTCTGTAGACAATGAATGGGACGATGATGCCACCAACATCACACAAGGAGGAGCAAACCATCACACCGAGATTCCTGGTTCAGTAGCAGAGGGATCACGTTAGCCTCAGAGTACTTCAGTTGGAAGGAGATGGATCACAACTCTGACCGTTGCGCAGGACGAATCCAAGCACTGTGTGGGACTTCAGATCCCTCACTCACCCTAGTTTTCTCCACTTTTCCCTGTATTTCAGTCACATGTTTTCCCCTGTCTAAAAGTACGTTTGTTTTCTTTATAAAGCTACCCTTTTAAGGCATTTTAATTATGCTTCATCTATCAACGGTACTTGTGTAGCTCTGACACACTTGAGGATAACTTCTCATAAAACACAACATACACATCAGCCTCAACTGTTTCCAGGCCAAATGCCAACTGGGGGGAGGACGCACCTACCTGATGTATGTTGGATACAGTTCAGTGTTTACAAAGCAAACCATTTCAAAAGCCATTGTAATTCCCATTCTCCCGATGCAAGCAGTAATCACTTTTAACCAATGTATATCTGCAGAGGAAATGCATTCAACACATTTAAAAGTATCCCGGTGATTTTGCAGATGTCAATTAATACAACAGGTTATTTTGGGGGACCTCTGATCCCATGTCAGTTGGTGTTTTTAAGGGACCTTGTTTCACCTTCATAAGTGAGGGAATGGGAACAGTTAACACTTCATGAGCACAGGGATCCTCACTAAGTAGCATGGAGGACCTGGATGACAGGGTGGGAAGCGCCCACAGGGTCTCATTCAGGTGACTTACCCTCAGGGATCAGGGCTGTGGCAAGGCAGGCAGCCCCAGCCACCAGGTTTGACAGAGCCCAGGGGTAGCGCCGCCCAACACGGTCAATAGTGACAATGATGATGAAGGCAGCTGGGAACTCAACAAGAGCAGAATAGAGGAAATCCAGATACATGTTCCCAGCCGCTATTCCCATGTGCATGATGAGTCCCTGGTAGAGGACAGAACTTGTGAACCTGGGCAGAGAAAAAAAACCTGGATTTGTTAGTCAGTCAGAGAACAGAGATCAATGCCCTGAAGGAGTTTTCCAAACCAGAGCTTCAAAAACAGCTCTCCCACATTATATTCTTACCAGTTGTACATCAAAATGAGCGTGTTTTTTCTTATCTGTGGTGTCCTGACAAGGTCAATAAGTGAAGGATTCTGCTTTCCACAATCGTCCTCCTCAAATTTAATATCCTATGGTAGAGCCAGTAAATAGGACATTAGGTCTCTACTGGGAGGAACTGATGGAAAGCGATGGTTATTCACATGCACAAGCAAACGCTAAGCTCACCTCAAAATGGGAAGGCATCTTTTTCTGATTTTTTTTAGCCATATCACTGACAATTTTCATAGCCTTGTCATTTTTTCCTTGAGATATCAGCCACCTGGGAGACTCTGGGAGGCACCTACAACACAAGTGGATGACATTATATACTAAAACATAAAGCCCACATAGTGCTTCCATGTATGGAGGCTTTGAAGAGAGTGCTTTGACTGAATAGAGGCAGATGGCTTTTTGTTTAGGTGGGTGGGTTTTGTGCATTACTTCCCACTTCCCCAATCAGGAAAAGTAGTATATCCCATGGCTGAGATTAGAAGAGGAGGAATTGAGGTAGTGGCTTTAATCAAAGAAGAGTTTATTTAGGATAAATCAGGGAAGGGCTTTGAGTGGGAGTAGTGCTATTATCTTAGCCATCCCATTCACCACAAACCACAAATGGCTCCTCTTAGGGAGCCATTTTTCAGTTCTGGCATTACAGGTTAAGAAGTAGTAAATGAGCTAGAACTGGCTTCTCAATTTAAAAATATGGAAGTAGGCAAAATTTTTTTTCTACTATTCCTAACCTCTTGACACATCCAGACAATTTATAAAATCCAAAGCATTCAAACCAAAAAATATCAATTAAAAACAGAGGGAAGAAATAAAAATTAAGGTGAGCCCATGCGCGCTTTTTTGTTGGACCACAAAAAACTGCAAATTTTTTTCCTTAAAATAACATCTTAACAAAATGTTACAGTTGCATTAGCACTGAACAATATCTCAACCATATTTTCAGTGTAGAGTCCACTAAATTATGCCAAGGCATTTATTTTCCTTTCTGAAATGCTTAAATTATAAATTATATTATTATTATTATTAATTATATCAAGTTTTCCACTAGTGTTTTTCAAAGTGATCTGTCTTTTAAACACAGGTCAGGTAAGGTTCACAGGCTAAGATTCAATAAGATCTCAGTTGCTGAGGGGTCCTATATTTCCCTCTCCTTTTTGCTGTGAACCTCTTCTCTGCACCAAGAGGTGTGCACAACCAAGAAGGAATGCCAAGTCTCCTTCAGCGTCAAGCCTCAGGAAGCAGGAGAAGCTGTTTTTTTGGGTTGTGGGCAGAGGTACAACACAAGCCCGTTTACCAGTAGTAGAGAAGGAAGAAGCAGGTCGGCAGGGTGACAGTGAGCTGCAGCCACCGCCAGTGAGGGATGGCATAAGCGATGGCATCGAAGACCAGGAGCCCAACGGAGAAGGCCGTCTGGTAGAGGATGCCCACCGTTCTCCGGTACTGTGGACCGACAACTTCTGTCACTGCAAACACGCAAAAAAGACAGGTGAATGCCACGACCACTCAGCACAGGAGCAACTTGCTGTGTGGGGGCACTGGAGGACCGATGCCACATTAACACCTTGAAGAAACCATCTTGGTAATCATGGTCTTCCTGGCATGTCTCCAGACAAAATACCCTCGTGCTTATAGGGCTTGCTTTTCTGTCACCCAAACTTCAGTAGAGAAGAAAACACTGCTCCTGGTCTTATACTGGCCTAAGACATTCAGTACTGTCCTCTGTCATGGAGATGTTCGAGTAAATCAAGCATTTGTCAAAGTGCACAGGTGGATTTCGTTGTAAAATCTAATCCCAACATACACAATGTCTCCAACCCAATAACAAAGCAGAATATTTTGTTTCCCAAGTGCCGCCTTTCAGCCTGCATCTTACTCCAAGCATGCAAGAAAAGCCTGTGTCACAGGATGGCACAGAGCATCTTGGTCAGGATGGCATCACAATTCATCTGCACTTTGCAACACCACATCACAACATAGACCCACAGGTTAAGTCTTGTTGATACAGAGTTAAAAGTAACTATTCCAGCAGGCAGGCACAAGTGCACTCAACATTTTGTGTGCAGTTGTATGATTTCAAGAAAGCAAACTGATTAGGAAAATAACAGAAAGCAGTTATTTAGCAACTAAAGGAAGCGCTGGGTTTTGAAATTACAGAGTAGCTAATACTGCTTGGGCAAATAATGCACAAAGACATCTCCTCAGGCTCAGTAGGACTGAGCCAAAAGCAGCTGAAGTGTAGGTAAGTGTCCCAGGAGAGCAGGAGAACAAGGTTGTTCTGTCCTTGTACCCTTACCTGGGCATTCAGTACTGGCCACCCTTAAGGAAAGGATATAAGTCTAAGGGGGCTTTGGGGCTGATTCTGGGTGACATCTTTTTTATGAGAGTTTCAAGAGAATCCAGAAGTAACAAGATGTAACTAAGGGAAAATATCAAAATAGGGCAAGTCATTGTCCTGAAAGGGACTTTGTGCTCTGGAATGGCATAAATGTCCCCAGAAGAGATGATGAGCAAAGCAAAGATTTAAGAGGCCAAGCAAGCATCTAGAAGTGCACTGGAAGGAGCAATCCTGCCTTAGCAGAAGACAGTCTGCACAACGGGATAGGTACTTTTCTTTATATCAGACACTATATAACTGCACAAGTAAGATGTCCCCACTAAAAGGCTTAATGGAGCCTTAGGGCATTGACATTTATGTTTTTACCACTATCACAGTGAACTGCATCACTCAGAGCTACTTGGTAGAGCCACCTGATGTCCTAACCCAGATAAGGCTCTATTATTCAGCGTTTAAAACATTTACTCTGCTGCTTGAGTGATTGTTTGGTGTTGGGTATTTCATACAAGTGACTGAACTCCATTCCAGAGAAATTAGAGAAGTCACAGGGAGCTCCACCCTGCACCAGAAAATGGTCCTGAGATGGCCCCAAAACCAACCTGGCCACACAGTACTGCTTCACCACCGGACACAATTGGTGCAGGGCACTGGGAGAGGCATCCACAGAGGCACCCACCTCTCATGGCTTAGCCTCCATTCAGACAAGTGGATACACAGATATGCAAACACTTTGTCTTTCTTAGCAAATACAGGCAGTTCTTCAGTTATTTTTCGGCTGCAAAGCCTCTGTTTGGCCTTTAATGCTCTATGTGCCATAAAAATGCCTCAAATTTTCCCCACCCTCTCCCTGCCTCCTCTATCATCATCTCGTCTGGAGCAGATGCGGTCTGCCTGGGGCCACCACCTTCCCCAGCTGGAGCACGATGAAAGGAAGAGGAGCCCAGGTGCCCAGATCTGAAAAAGGTGAGCTGTGCAACAGGGGAAAAGCTTATCTCAAGGTAACAGCCCTCACCTACCACCACTTGATAGAGCTTTGAATGCTACTATTGTTTCTCCCTAATGACAGTGCTTGAAAAAATCCTGAGAAATCACTCCTTGATAAAACACCACGGGAGGCATTTTTTTTAATGGTTTTTGTTCAGGTTTTTTGGAGTTGAACTTTTTCCTTTATCTTCTGCAGAAGGTCTTATGCCTGGGAGAAGTTCCTGAACTCACCCAGGATGTAGCCTGCAGTCCAGCAGCCCTTGCTGACCAGCCCTTGCAAGAACCGTATGATGACTATCCACAGGTAGGTGGGCACAAAGACCAGAAGGATTCCACAGATAATGTTTGCAAAAATTGTGGTTAAGAGGCAAAATTTACGGCCAAACCTGTATTGGAAAACAATACACATGAAGCAAAGCAGTCATGAAAGCACAGGCATTTTAAAGTAGTAAGAGCTTTGTGCATCTTTGGGGGCGAGGAAATCCAATTTTGCTATACAAGGGATAGAGACATGCTTTTATTCTTTGCTCATTACTCACTTATCTGCTTTTCTAATCTATGAAAAGTTCCTGTAATAGTTGCTCTGCAATTCCACAAAAACCTTCAGAAAAGAAAGAATAGTCCCATATTTACATATATTATATCGGGGGTAAAAAATAAGTTGATATTAGGACTCTGATATTACCACATGCACTAGATTTATAAAGGGTTTATATACCACAATCCTAATCTTCAAAACTTTAGTATGTGTGGATCTCCTTTTAAGGGGGCTGCATTTCACAGCTGGAACAACTCAGAGCCTGCTATTTTAACAGTCCTAGGCAAGAGGGAACAAGGAGGAAAACGGGCCTTCAGATCCTGGCAGTTGTTCCCCTTTAACGCCAGGTGCCTGAGCTAGGGAGTTTGACTCTGCTGGCTCTGAACAGCTAAAGAGATTTCTGCTTTTTCACAGTGACTCCTGCTGCACCCATCTAGCCATCTCTGTGCAAACAACTTCTAAGTTTCTCCAAAGGAAGCAAGATGTTCCAGGCTGTAGCCACACAGAGTGTAACAGATCAAGTGGGAGCTCCAGACCAGCAATTCCTCACTTTGGTCAACACCCCAGCGTTCTGATGTGGCGCCGTAGGAAGTTTGGGGTGTACGGTACTAAAACAGTCCTTGCAGGCTTTGCAGGAGTCGCTGAGCTGATCTGTGCCAACCATCAAGTATAATCTAAGAAGCAGGGTACTTGCTCCTCATACTGCAACTAAACATCCAGGTGGCTGGCCTTATTTTGAGAAGAGCAGAGATTATATCAGTTGCACAACCTTTATCTAAGTCCAGCTGCTGAACACCAATAAGGGAGGTCAGAGGGATTTACTGTCAGCCTACACATACCTGTCTGCGATGTAGCCAATGTTTATGGAGCCAATAAAAAACCCAGCATTCACAGAAGACTGAAAGAGGTCCAACTTCCAGGAATCCTCACACACCAGGTCAAACTAAAGGAGCAACCACAGTGAGAGGCAAAAGAGTGAAATGAGGAGCTGGCTCACATTGACAAGTCTATTTCACTTCAGTTAAAGATTTAAACTTGTTTCTGAGTCAAAGCCTGTTTTGTCAGTTAAGTTAGTAGGATTTCTGTGTGCTAAGCGTCCAACATTAAAAACTGGAACAAGCCCTTGCGCAGCTTACCGGTATTTCCTATTCACATCTCATCTCTTTGCTGGAAAGAACATAGGGTGCCAATTTTGACAGGTAATAACTTGCCTAACTTTTGTTGGCCTTTGTTGACCATCGTGAATCTGATGATCACACTGGTCTTTCCAAACAGCTTTTTGTATGCGTCTGGAAAGCAGGTATTTTGTATCCAGGGCCAAGCTTTATACTGCATGGGTATCCACATATATTTGCCATCTGGTCTGACTTGTCATATCTTGCTTGTAGATATACATAAAACCTACTAAAAATCTACTAAGTTACTTCAAAACCCTCTCTTAATATGACTGAGGATCCCTTCTCATCCTGCTGGTAACTAAGTTTAATTGAGTCTATGCATCTGAAAACAAAACAGATACTTCTCCTGATGCGCTGTGGGGCTTTCCATGAGAACATTCTTCCATATACAAAGTTTTCCTTTGGCCAAAGTAACTCACCTTACATTGCACTAAACTTTCCCTTGCTTAGCTGTCCAAGCAACAGGACAGCTTAACAGAGCCCGAGAGCTTCCATGGGAACAGTCACAACCAGAAACTCATTGATGAAATGCATGCAGAGGCGTGTGACATGTCTGGTAATCCCATGAAAGAAGTGGCCCATGGGCCTAGCCTTACACCTGCTTCAGCAGGAAAGGGAAGACAACTGACGTGAGAGCACGACTGCGCAAACCCATTCAGACTGCAAGTTTTTAGCTTCCCACAATCTCATGAGATGACGGTGGGGTCATATGGACCACAGCACCTGCTGGAGCCTTTTGCAGCAAGATGTGCCTTCTGAGCTGCTGCTATGCAGAAGGCTTGGGTCACCCTTCGTTGGAGGGGCCTCACTTCCTCACTTTAATATCATACAGCCTATACCTTGCTGAAGGAAGTACACTTACAGTACACCACCTTATATCTAGTTCCAACCTCTCACAAAACTGTAAATTCTGAAGCTGATAGAGCACAGAATTTACCCGCTCTTTTTCGTGTTAGGCACACTTAACACACTTGTGTTAAACACAGTTTAACACACTAGTGTTAAATTCCTCTGTTTGTGTTAGACATATACAGGAAAGAATCCTAACCTCAATGATCCCTAAAAATTTGGTGAAACTTTCTATAATGAAAGCAAGCTTGTCAGCCCAGTTACTGGTTTATTTTTAAAGTACCTAAACTGCTAAAGAGCAGCAAGTAGTTTAAGTACCATTTTCAGTTTGTTCTCACCCCTTCTGAGAACACAAAACAGCCATCAGCTTTTCTGCAGTTTACTCCTGACTTAAGCTATTTAATTGTGGGAAGCCATTACCTTCCCTGCCCCCCACGGCCCCCCCGACTCCGATTCACTCATATTTGAAACAAGCTTTGAAAGACTTTATTCATTAAAAAAAAAAAAAAAAAGAGGGGGGGGAAGAAATTAAGACCTTTGCATTGTCCAGTTTTGCTTGCAGCACTGCAAGCTGCACTGTTGACACACCTCCACCAATCGGACCTCTCATGTGACAGAAGTTTCATTCAGAACTGGACTTTATCTACCTGGGGATTTATTTGCTGAAATATGCTTTGTTCTCCAGCTGGAGATATAAGCCTCCTGAGCAGCCAAGGCAACACTTCAGAGCAAGGACAGAGACCAGATGACTTGTAAAGCCCCTGATGCAACTTCACAGCAAGAGACAATCCCTTCTCCAGGTAAGCAGGCGATATTTTAACACAGCCAAGGCTACACCGACCCCTTCCCACAACCCTCAGCTTGCCTGTAACAGAGGGGACAAGGTAAACAGGGCGTATTTGTCTTTACCTCAGTCACGAGAGAGCTCCCTGGGGAGTTGTAGACCCAGCCGTCGCGGCAGGGACCGAGGGGAGCAGCCCTCCCGTTGCCCACCAGGCTGTCAAGAGGGTCAGTGCAGCTGACACCCGTTGCGTTCCAGTCCACCTCGTACCTCCTGCAGCGGCTGTTGTAACTGGACCCATGGCCATCCCACTCAGGAACTGTGTGATTCAGCTGCTCCTCCAGACTCCAGCCACACCGCTGGCTCAGCTCAGCCACCCCAGGACTGAAGCAGCGGTGCTCGGGGATGAACCCAAAGAAGACAACACCCACATATACTGGGGTGAAGGCAGCAGAAAGCAAACATAGGACAAAAAAGGTTTGCTTCTGGAACCTGTCAAATTCTCCAACATGCTCTAAAATGTCATCTAGGGTTGGCATTTTGGCATCAAAACCGCCTTAAAAACCTCAACTAGGTCCTCTCAGCAGCACTGATATATTTAGTTGGCAGCAAAGCTACTTAAGTAACAAAGACATTTGACCAAAAGTCAAGACTAACTCCATAAATTATTAAACTACATGTTGCAAGCTTTATTTTTTAGGTTTCATTTGAAATCAGACCTTAATTCACCTAGGCAAAGTTTGCATTTAACCCCTAAGAGCACTTATATCAATTCCTTTTCTCTAGAAAAGCCCCTGACAGCCACAACCCTTTAGGGTTTTCTCTGTTTTGTTTTTGTTTTAATTAGGCTAGTCAGCTCCTCAAATAATAGGCATTTTTAAGGAGAAAAAAAAAAAAAAGATGGAAAATTCCACTAACATACAAACAACATACAAGTTTAGTGCAGAGTGGCTGGGCACCACATGTGAGCCAAGTTTATTAACCAGGATCTGTAAAGAGTAGGTAAGTACACTGTGAAAAAGAAGTGTCTGTATGTTGACCCACATGGCAGCAAACGAACAGCTTTCCTGAAAACTCCAGCATCATGTGCATCTCCCCTTTTACTCTCCACACTCTTTCATTTCCAAGGAATACTTCTCCCTGCCACTATCAGGGAACACAGTTGTCACCTCACCATATTTCTGCAGTGATACAGAAGAGAAAAAGCATTCACTACATTATTATGCACTGGGAACAGCTGTGGGAAGCCATAATATACAATACTTGTGGCCAAAACAGCTAATTTTACCACAGAAGACCTGTAAGATTTTAGGTGGACTTCACTGGAGGCACTTCAAATAAATGCAGTTATATTAGGCTCCAATGGTACTTTGTCCTCCCCATGGATAGACACCAGCTACTCCTATACCTTTTGCTGACAACAGCAGCTTCCATCAGAAAGAAAAGCATAAGTTTAACATTCTCAAGAGAGAAAAAAAAAAGTGAAAAATGGCCTGGAAATATATTTAAATAGCTTAGGCAACAATGAAAATTTAAAGACCACATTTCAATACACTCCAAGAAATAAACCGGCTTAGAAGGCCATTTTGGCCTGGGGATTGAAACAGAACCTGGGCTCATCAGCCACAAAGCAAGAGTGGCCTAACCAGCTGTGAAAGCTGCTTTGCAGATCAACCCTTTAATATCATTCTCTACATCACACAGATGCACTTTCTCCTCTCCTACCTCATCCTCTTCTCTGTCAAGAACACCTGTAACAAGTTACCAAGAACTCCTCTCCTGTGGCCACTCACAGTTGTGTTACCCCAAGCCCAGCCCAGCACCACCCCACACCAGACTTTCACCTCCGTAACTGCAGAGGCTCCACGTGGAGCTGGGGAGGGGAAAAGCATCACAGAAGTGCACAGCAGTCACCACGCTCACAGCCTTCCTCAGCAGGAGGATGTGTGCAGTCACTTGGGGCCAAGAAAACTGAAAGTCAAAGCCTGCCTGGGAAGTGGGTAAAGTTTAAAGATATTAGGCTGTAACTTAAAAATACACCCAAAAAACCCTCCCATCACTTCTTTCCTAGCAGTTTTGTTTAAACAGTTGGTAACAGTGTGTGTAAGTTCCACGTGGACTAAAAAAGTTAGATCCAGGCTGGGCCCATTTTCGCAGTTTCCCACCATCCTCTCTACAGTGAGTTCAGAGAGGGGCTGGGCAGCACTGTGCGAGGCAGGCAGATTTCTTAGAGACTCCCTTCACAAGGAGTCGCACTGCTGACTGGTAAAGTTTCTGTTCCTGTCCCAGCCACTTGTACATACTCATTTGGGCTATTCTCATAACACTTCCCTCCCTGTGGTTAAGTAGGGTATCCTACTAGGAAAATAATCTGGTGAAGCAAGTCATGCATCCAGCACTAAATAAGGGAGAGATTCAGTCAGTCTACCTACAAATGCCTAGATGAAAGTGGGCAATAGTTCTAAGACCAGGCACTGAAGTCACTCACTGCTGTCAAATGCAAATTAGAAATACACCATTGATATGGCTCAGATAAGCACCCCCAAACAGAGTAGCTCTGTTCTACCTACACCTTGCTAGACATGGCCAAAACAAACAACACGAAGTGATTTTATGCATGGGAAATAAGCTTCCTGCAGTGGGTTCATGGATCCAACAACTCCAAGATGCCAGCCTTGATGACCTGGGGAAAGGAAGCAGCACTCTTCAACATCCATTGAGAGAACCACTGCAATGATAACCAATAGCATTAAAAAATGCACCGTCAAACCTCTCATTCCCCCCAAACTCACCTAATCCTAAATATGAAAAATGCTGCTTTTAAGTTTGACAAGATCCAGCTTAAGCCAAACTGATTTACAGCTCCACTGGAAACAACACAGAAAGAAAACCCAAGACTGATAAAAGAAAGAATATACCACTGGGGCTTACCTATATATTCTGATTTTTGTCATCAAACACTGGTTTTCATTTTGAGTGACACGACTGAGGTATTAGCTATCACAGCAAAAAGGATATCACCAGGCTTGCAAGCAGCATTACAGACTAGTATTAAGAAGGATTCCAGAACTGAGGTGTGGGATTTGGAATACCCACTTCATAACTTTTATTGAAATTTCTGAATTCTTTATATTACACTATTTTGATTCAAAATGGAGTTTTTATAAAAAGAAACCATTGTTGAAACTGAGTAAGCCAGCCAAAAGGAAAAACGAAAAGTTTGAAAAAATTCTGACCAACGCATGTACTTATACAATGCTTTGAAACCCTATCATTGTCCATAATTTTATTGAGGAAACACCTGGAGAAGAGCAAGACTGCTAAAGGAAAATTGACCCGCATTCATTACCAGCAACACTTCAAATCAATGACCATGGCCAGGATTGTAGAACAAGAAATCAGTCTATCAGAAAACATTGGCACAAATTTTCTTTCCTTGAACTTAATACCAGAGAGAGGTGCTACGCTGACTAAGGCTCCTGTAGTTGTTGGGCTTTTCTTGGTGATGACCAACTGGGCAGTGCAGATTGTGTTATAGGAATTCTGCCTCTACATCCTTGAAAACTCTGGTTCTCCATGAAGTCAGCCTAGTCCAGCCATCATTAAGGGGAAAGAAAATAAAAAAAACATCTTTGGGTGCTTGTCAGCTGCTTAGGCAAATACTGATGAAGTCAGTCATGTGACCAGTACCAAAAAAATAACATGCAAAGAACAGCAACCATTTCAGGCTAAAGCTATATAGAGTTGTACCTTTCAGTCCACACCTTTGAACCAATGATCTGTTTAAATTAGAATGGATATTCAAATTTACAAGATAAATTAGACCAGTTCCAAAATTTACATCAAATCATCCCAACACACAAGTTATATTTTTCCTTGTCTTACGACGGGTGAACCCATAGAATAATACCCTGCCGGCAGGAAGAACATGTTACTGTTAAGCAAACCTGAGTAGTGAGGATCAATAAATACAAGGAGTTAAAACAACAGTAGTCAGATAACTTGAGTCTCAGAAGCCAGGGGCTTCATTGAGCCTTAATCCTTTCCTTTCAAAGGTTTCTCTTTTTTTCAGTGAGCATTTAACATCTATGCTGAGGCTTAAAAAAAAAAAAAAAAGTGTCCTGGCTAGAGAGTCAACATAACTCAGATTTCTTGTCAGAAATCCAGTAATTACTGAACAGATCATTGTAAACAACCAAGAAATCTTTCTCTTCTTCCCTTTTTAATGGTTTCTTGTTAAAGGCAAAATTCAGAAATATCTTTCAAGCTGAAGTCCTCATATTTGGTTGGAAATGTTGTCCTGTTATATATAATCTCTCTATATATATTTGATTAGGCACAAGAGGGGTTATTAAATATTCAGTAAGTCCTCATCACTATCATCATGAAACGATACTGTATTTGTAGAGTTCTGTGCCTGCTGCTGGCTTGGCTTGGCTTTTGCTTTCCTTTCCTTTCCACCGTTCAACAAATAAGCTTTGTTATCATTGCTAAGACTGGGTAGCTTCTTTTGTGGGTGCTTGCTCTTGTCTGGTCTTCTTCCTGTCTGAATCCTTACATCTGGAATGGTTAACACCTCATCCTCGCTGTCCAGGTCATCCACATGGAGAGAGGAAAAGGCTTCAGATTTAACAGACTTGGTAGTAATGTGACCATTCTCCTGCCCTCCTTTTTCTATTCTCTGATTTGGTGCTGCGACTTCCTCCATAAGCCACTCTGTTTCATTCTCATT
Organism: Oxyruncus cristatus; assembly: GCA_013399855.1. NCBI lineage: Eukaryota > Metazoa > Chordata > Aves > Passeriformes > Cotingidae > Oxyruncus > Oxyruncus cristatus. Next base: position 238 of record VXAY01005889.1, on the reverse strand, counting down.
AGCTTCTTCTTCACTGTTTATCTGCAAGAAAATAAAAAGCAAGATGAGACTGCCTATTTACTCCTCTAGACTCTGCCACATGCTTATCTCCCCAGGTATCAGACCCCACATGGCCTTGGGTTTAATGTAGCCATAAGACAATAATACTGCAAGAGCACTGCTTTTTATGGACTGCTCTTCATTTCCTCAACTTTATCTTCCTTTCCCATTTCACAATATAAATGTATGTGTGTATATA